>JAPDPK010000176.1:0-472500 GCA_031772115.1 Heritiera littoralis | reverse complement strand
TTTGTGGTGAGGTACCCCTTAGGCGGAACTGTTTTATGGTTGAGGTTAGTTGTTTCTTCTATGTATTTAAACTTATATTGTACAGTACTGATGTATGTAAAATACAATTAGGGGATGTAAATTAAGTATAATTTCATAATATAAAAAAATTTCTCTTTGTATATGGGTTTTTCATGAGTGTAAGGAAGGCACTGCAGATAGCCCAACCGTTATCTTGTGAAATTAGTGGAAAATGTACAATAAATATCTAAATACAGAACGTGACATGTCACTTGGAAAGTGTACACTATGGACCACTGTGACTATGGCCATATGTCATACTGTTACTGTTTCTCCCTTCTTGGGATACTATTATAGCATGATATTCATTGGGTGTTGCCTGGTCTCCACTATACTATACTGTTTACTGAACTGAAAATGTTGCTGGTACCAAAAATGAATGTTTTAAATATTGACTATAAACTATTACTGTACTGTTTACTGAATTTCTATACTAAATTGTTTATTGAAGTGCTTTTAATTAAAAGTGTTTATATATTGTTTTATATATGAATATATGTGTCTATATATATATATATGTTGCAAAATGCTTAAATTGTTTTCAAGTGATTTAAACTAATTACATATGTCATCTTCCACTGATTACTCCCTATAGTCACTTCTAGAGATCGAGACACGATAGGTACTTCAAAGTACCTTCCATACTCTATCTGATTTCCTAGCCAATTATAGTATCCTTCCTTATCTGTATCTTAGTCTACTACTAGGAATTTTAAACATTTTACACATAAAAATTTCATAGTATCAGTCTTGCATACAATTCTCTTACTGAGCAAGTTAGCTCACCCCTTATTTTTTCACTCTACAGATTATCTGCAGTGACTTACTGATATACCGTTTCATGGATTTTGGCTGCGCCTATAGTACCCTAAGACAGCAGTGAGTGGAACTTGGAGGTATATTTTATTTCTTTTATATGTTCAGACTTGTTATGTACAATACTACATTTTGTATAATGATGTACAGGAGATGTAAAACTTGAGAAAAATACTGAAAATAATATTTTGTTGTAAAAATTGATATCAGTTATAAATAGAATTTCATTTTATATAATGTATTACTATTAAAGTGAGTGTGATAAAGACATCATAAACAGCCTAACCAACTTACTATGTATGTGTATGGATAATTGCTATATACTACGAATTGTTACATGGAGTTTATAGACTCCATAAGTAAAGTTATAGAGTGGCACATATCCCTTAGGGATTATTAAAAAATTTAAAAAATAAAGTGTGATCATCACAATTGTATGACAGTTTTTTAACCTCACTTATGAAATTAAAAATTTTCAGTGTCAATATATCAAAAGTTAACCCAAGAATTATTTAGCTATTCAAAAATTCCAAAATTTAAGTGAACGATTAAATATATAAATATATAAATACACACACACACACACACACACACACACACACACATGGAATTATTATCCAATACATTGTCAATGGTGTTTTCAGATTCTACAAATGAGATTAAGATCAAGACACATATGTGAAGACCGAGAATTTTCTAAATAGATATAAGGTATCCGGAAAAATTTAAGTTGGATAAATTGAAATCCAAATTAAACAATAAATGAAAAGGAAAATTAAATTGGAAATAAGAAATGAAGGAGGAAATTTAATTTGGATAAATGGAAATCCAAATTAAATAAGAAAATGGAGAAAATAACTTTTGGATATTTAGAAATCCAAAACTTAATAAGAAATAAAAATATTTTGATATATTTATATAATGATATTATATAAATATACCTTGGATAAATATAAATATTATTTTTGTGTTAAAAGTGTAAAAAGTATATATATAAATATATATTTTGATACAAAATATGTATTTAAATACATATTATGAATAATATATATATATTGTTAAAATAAAATATATATTACTAATAATATAATTATAGATATAATTATATTAAAAAAAAAAAGAAAAGAAAAACGGGAATCGGGATAACCCGATTCCCAGTTTTCCTTTCTCTTTTATTACCATAACAGAGGAGAAATGGAAAGGAAGCCGACCCCTGTTGGCTTACCGGAGAAGGAGCGACGCCGCCGGCGAGCCGTGATGGAGGAAGAGACGCTGACGCCAACGGCGGGGGAAAGGAAAAGGAAATAGAAACGAAGCGAAAACGGGAGAATGCGGGGCGAAACCGAAGAAAAAAAAAGAAAAGAGGGAAATGGTGGTGCCGGCCGGTCTAGGCACCGCCACCCCAACCCCGAGCTCGGTGGAGCTGAGGGGAAGCAAAGGAAGACCACCGGCGAGGCAAAAGACGGCGGAGGAAGGAAGAAACGGAGGAGGAAGGAACCGAGAGCCACCGTTCCAGATCCGGCGCCGTCGCTGGTGATGGGGCGAAACCGAGGCCAGATCCGGAGTCCTCGCAACCTCGGCAAGCTGTTGGGTGGCCGAACCGCCGGAATGGGTGGCCGCCGGTGACCGAACCGGTCAGCCAAAGTTGAACCGGCCAAGCTAAGACCCGACCCGACCCGACCCTACCCGACCCAACCCGGTTCAGAAAAGAAAAGAAAAAGAAGAAAAGAAAAGAAAAAAAAAAGAAAGAAGAAAAGGAAAAGAAAAGAAAAAGGAAAAGGAAGAGAAAGAAGAAAAAGAAGAAGAAGAAATGGGTAAGAAAAATTAAAAGTTTTTGCTATATTTCTATAGAATTTATTAGAAATTGTTGGATTATTTCCTAAATGAAAATATGTCTCAATTATTGAAATTGTAGCAAAAACGGAAATGAGACGAATGGTGGAGTTCGGCAAGGCTCGAAAATCGGAAAGTGCGCTAAGCTTTGGCGAACAAGTAAGATACTTTTACAAAGCATTAGTAGCTTTATATAGTATGTGGGAATTATAATTTTATATATGATGCATTTATTTAACTGATTTTAAAAAAATGCTAAGAGGACCCACAACTGATGGTGGGGGTCTTTGTAAGAGATAAAGAAACTGTGAGAAACAACGGCTGTCATTATAAACTGTTTTCCGTGCAGGAGGCTTAGTAAAAATTAACCTGTTATGCTGCCGAAATTTTTAGGAAAAGATCTGAGGAAAAAGATTAAGTTTCTCACATAAATGGAATCTTGGAGATAATTATTGAAAATAAATATTAAAAGGATTTTATGGTATTACCGAAAGAGTTTGATATTGAAATCGATGAGAAAATAGATCGTTGAAAACGATAATGTGATGAATTATATGGTTTAAACTTTATAGAATTGATAAATCAAGTAATTTTAATATCAGAAATGGTATCAAGTTGAGATTGAGGTGAAATCATTTATTTGACAGATCACTGATAAAAGTGACGATGATTATAGGATACAACTTAAAAGAGAAAAAAATTGAAGTTTTGATTTAGACGGTCAAATGATAGAAGTGCGGAATTATCAATCGAGTGATGATTATGGAATTGATAGATTCAAATAAATGGACCGTCTTAGTGGTATGAACTAAGATTTTTGCAATAATATGGATAGTCGCAAGACGATTTAAATGATTGCAACACTGTTGAAAGTGAAAATTGGCAAATCCTTTTGAAGTGGTAAATTGCCAATCAAAGAATTGAATTGAGGACGTTTTATAGATAATTTTAGCATGATATTACATTCTACAGGCCATATGAAAAGTGAATTGAGGATTGTGATATGATTTTATGATAGTGAATGAAATTGAACCGCAAGTCGAAGATTCTGAATATGTACCAATAGGTCAAACCATAAATGGATTTGATAAGCGATTATCGATCTTGTGGTTTTATAATCCTTGATGTCGACTCTGAAATAGATATCGAATGAGGATATTAGTAATTCATAATTTCAGTATCCTGATGGCTATATGGAAATATGATATTTAGATGCTCATAGATACTAAGAGGATTCACACTGATGATGTGGTTCTAGTATCGATAATAAAATGTACAAATGATTCTTATAGTCGATAATTATCGAAAAAGAATATTGAATACCGAATGGTTTGAATGCTAAGTGATCTGGTTATTGAATAATTAGAGTAATGAGCAATCTGAACATTGAATGAAATGAATCTTGAATGATTTGAATACTGATTTACTGATGTGTCAGAAGGATAGTTTGAAATCGAATGATTGATGATGATAAAGTTAAATGAATTGTTTCAAAGTATTAGATGAAGGTATTACTTATATGGACATTTGAAACTATTACCAAAATTACATACGGAAATGATTTCATAGCATCGCTTTTAAACATAATTTGCTATAGTTTCAGATGTTATAATAGCATTTATATAAATGCTATAAAGTATAGATTAGCTTTAAAAAGAAAGTATATGGTATATACATATTTTTATATACGAAACCTTTTAAAGAACTTCACCATATGCTTTACATGATTTTAAAAAGAAAAGATAAAGATTTAAATGTTTTATGAGACTGTAGGCACCCTAAAAGAATTAAATTCAATAAAGCATAGTGGAAACCGCCTAATTGGAGCTTTGCTCATTAGGCAGATATGCTTGTCCGACAATAGTCGTGGACAGGTCTCAGTCACGCCTGATCAGTGGGGCTGAGAGAGATGAGGTCTATGGCCATAGATAGCGCCCTAGTTGGTTTCCAGGGGACGATGACATGATTTTCACTGCTAGCTACAGTGATTTAAGCCTTTATTGATAGGGATGATAGGGATCTAGCCTAGTCTCTAACAGATCTGATATGAAGTCTAGAGTATGATTTTATTGATATGAACTCTAGACTTGACATGATTTATACTGTACATGAAACAGATTTGAAATGAAATACGTTTTGAAACAGTACATGTTTTAAACATGTTTTAAAGGTCCATGAGATATGATTTCGACACTCATATGATTTATATGTGATTTTGTGTCGAACATGGCATGATATGCGGTCTAGAGTATAGTTTGATTTGATATGAACTCTAGACCTGATATGATTTACAGAATATGTTTTAAAAGTATATGATAAATGATTTCGACACTTACATGATTTACATACGATTTTGTGTCGAATTTAAAATGATATGCGGTCTAGAGTATAGATTGATTTGATATGAACTCTAGACCCGATATAACTTATAGTAAATGAAAATGTTTTAAAACCGCACATGTTTTAGACATGCTCCGAAAACGAATACATGAACTGAAATTGAATATGTTTCTATCATGCCTTAAAGGCAAATTTGAAATGAATTGAAAATCCATATGTTGAGCATGTCCTAAAGTATATATGATATGATTTGAAATGATAGCGATTTATACAGAAAAATTACATGAATTGCATATTAAACCCTGACATGATAATATGCTTAGCACATGAGAATTCCATGAGGAATGTCGTGATTCGACATTAATGATGTTTCATCTATACGATGACATGAGATGATATGATATATGAACATGAGATTGATATGAAGAGAATTCTGATCTCACTCTACAGTGATCATAAATTCCCAGACGATAAGTGATATGAATTGATGTAATACGGGAATATGATTGTTAAATGTAAAGTGAATTCGATAGGATATCTGCATTAAACATGGAGAATATATGAAGAGTGTCATGACTCGGTGGTGGCGATATATCATCGATATGATGTCATGATATGATATGAAACATGAATATAGAAACACACGAAGAGAATTATGATTTCGTACCACCGTGATCATGATCCATAATATGAGACTTGATAAGAGATGATAGTATACAGAAGTATGATTATGAAATGAAAAGTAAATATGAGATCTGATATGAGATGATAGCATACCAAAGTATGATTGTGAAATGAAAAGTGAAAATGAGAAGTGATAATGAGATGTATCGATGAGAAAGGATTAACTGTAATTGCATTCTTGCAAGTTTTAAGCATTGCAGTTTAAGACAGTGTAATCCTACTCTTGTATTTATATTAGTATCTTACTGAGCCGTGGTTTTGCTCACCCCACCAAATTTCATCTCTTTCAGATTATTGAAGTTAACATCTGCCATGTAAGCTGCTCAGTGGGCATCGGAGACGATGTATGGACTTGGTACTAGTCTTCTGAGGTATATGTTACTTATAAAAACTTGTTTACATGTAAGACTTAAATTGATGCACAGTACATATTCTGTTTAACAAGTCGGGATGTAACTAAGAACCGTTTCCGTGTTTGTTAAATATTTAAATGAAATGACTATAGGTCACCTAAATAGTATAGTGACTACACTGACACCGAATATAAACCTTAAAATGAAAAAGAAAAATTTAGTCCATAAATTTGTAGACTAAGAAAAGTATAAGAATCAAGTGAAAGTCGCGGTCTTCGGGTCGTGACAGATTTAATGGTATCAGAGCACGGTTTGTCTAGTACGTGTCGGTGTAGTTAAGACAGTGATAGTGTTACATCCCATGTACTGTGTAGTGTCTACATGTAAACTTGTTGATTTCCAATCTGTACCAAGATTAGTCAGCTATTGGTATGGGTGATACCAGTCGACGGCCTAATGAAACAGGCTGGGCTTTGACATAATGATACCAATCGATGACCTATTGAGACGGACTGGAAACCGTTAATGAATGGTATCGATATGGTATAAAAGAATTGTATATCACCTTAAAGGAATAGGATATGAATGATCGAGAATGATTGATTGTGGCAGTTTATATGGAAGATAATGGAATGATTGTATAGAATATGATCGATATGTGAATTGAAAAGGATTGAAAGAAGTAAAGAAATAGCCAACGAAAAACGATCAAACCCAAACATATGGCTCGATTGAAAGTATAATCCCACTTTAATTATGAAGATTATTGGAAATTGAAAATATGATTTCGAGTTATAAGGGAACATGAATATGAAGCAGTTTTCGAATTTAAGACTGAAAGTGATTTCACTTTGGTTATCACATTGAGATGTAATAAGAATACTACATGAAAAGAGATATAGAGAGAAAATGATATATGAAAAGAGATATAGATAGAAGATGATTGATAAATGTTCCATTTATGGCAAGAGGTGATTAACAGTAAAGTCTGCAATGAGGTGCAGCCTTGATTTATCAATGTGACAATGAGTGATATGGGATAATACGAAACCCAAAAGAAATATGATGATATGTAAGTGATTAAGGACTGATTGTCTGAATGGAATCACTCTCCATTATCAGGCTCCTAAATTTCTCTAGTGCCATAGTCGGAACATGATTATCGAATGATGAGAACATATGTGAAGTTCCAGTGAGCATACATGTGATGGGAGTCCCTGAGTTGCCATATGCTTATGGGAAATAGCAAAAGGCTTTGGGATTTCCAAATTTATTGATAGCACTGCTCCGTATTGATATGAATATTCGAGCGTAATATGTGAACGCTTACAGATATATTGAGAGCGGGTGCACTGAATTTAAAAGCTATTGGGACAATTACATACTATTGATTAAATTGTTTAAATGATAGCTATCAAGCTATATCGACTTGGCACCAAATGAGAAAAATAGATGATGAACAATATGAATCAGCTATAATGCAAAGAGAGATGAAATTTGTTAACTCCCAAATTTATAAGAAGTTTTAAGGAGTATAAAAATATGGAGAAAAACGATATATAACAGTATAAAAAGTGATTTTAATATTGAAGGTATGCTGGCAGTATCAATTAAAGGATAATTGAAAGGATAAGAAAGATAAGAGTACAGGATGGTACCACCTTTTAATATAAGTTAAATTCGGAGGACCGAATTTCTTAAGGTGGGGAGAATGTGAATACCGAGAATTTTCTAAATAGATATAAGGTATCTGGAAAAATTTAAGTTGGACAAATTGAAATCCAAATTAAATAAGAAATGAAAAGGAAAATTAAATTGGAAATAAGAAATGAAGGAAGAAATTTAATTTGAATAAATGGAAATCCAAATTAAATAAGAAAATGGAGAAAATAACTTTTGGATATTTAGAAATCCAAAACTTAATAAGAAATAAAAATATTTTGATATATTTATATAATGATATTATATAAATATACCTTGGATAAATATAAATATTATTTTTGTGTTAAAAGTGTAAAAAGTATATATATAAATATATATTTTGATACAAAATATGTATTTAAATACATATTATGAATAATATATATATTGTTAAAATAAAATATATATTACTAATAATATAATTATAGATATAATTATATTAAAAAAGAAAAGAAAAGAAAAACGGGAATCGGGATAACCCGATTCCCAGTTTTCCTTTCTCCTCTGTTACCATAACAGAGGAGAAATGGAAAGGGAGCCGACCCCTATTGGCTTACCGGAGAAGGAGCGACGTCGTCGACGAGCCGTGATGGAGGAAGAGACGCTGAGGCCGACGGCGGGGGAAAGGAAAAGGAAACAGAAATGAAGCGAAAACGGGAGAATGCGGGGCGAAACCGAAGAAAAAAAAAGAAAAGAGGGAAGTGGCGGTGCCGGCCGGTCGAGGCACTGCCACCCCAACCCCGAGCTCGGTGGAGCTGAGGGGAAGCAAAGGAAGACCACCGGCGAGGCAAAGGATGGCGGAGGAAGGAAGAAACGGAGGAGGAAGGAACCGAGAGCCACCGTTCAAGATCCGGCGCCGTCACCAGTGATGGGGCGAAACCGAGGCCAGATCCGGAGTCCTCACAACCTCGGCAAGCTGTTGGGTGGCCGAACCGCCGGAATGGGTGGCCGCCGGTGACCGAACCGGTCAGCCAAAGTTGACCCGGCCAAGCTAAGACCCGACCCGACCCTACCCGACCCGGTTCAGAAAAGAAAAGAAAAAGAAAAGGAAAAGAAAGAAAGGAAAAAGAAGAAAAGAAAAGAAAAGAAAAAAAAAGAAAGAAGAAAAGAAAAGAAAAGAAAAAGGAAAAAGAAGAGAAAGAAGAAAAAGAAGAAGAAATGGGTAAGAAAAATTAAAAGTTTTTGCTATATTTCTATAGAATTTATTAGAAATTGTTGGATTATTTTCTAAATGAAAATATGTCTCAATTATTGAAATTGTAGCAAAAACGGAAATGAGACGAATGGTGGAGTTCGGCAAGGCTCGAAAATCGGAAAGTGCGCTAAGCTTTGGCGAACAAGTAAGATACTTTTATAAAGAATTAGTAGCTTTATATTGTATGTGGGAATTATAATTTTATATATGATGCATTTATTTAATTGATTTTAAAAAAATGCTAAGAGGACCCACAACTGATGGTGGGGGTCTTGGTAAGAGATAAAGAAACTGTGAGAAACAACGGCTGTCATTATAAACTGTTTTCCATGTAGGAGGCTTAGTAAAAATTAACCCGTTATGCTGCTGAAATTTTTAGGAAAAGATCTGAGGAAAAAGATTAAGTTTCTCACATAAATGGAATCTTGGAGATAATTATTGAAAATAAATATTAAAAGGATTTTATGGTATTACCGAAAGAGTTTGATATTGAAATCGATGAGAAGATAGATCGTTGAAAACGATAATGTGATGAATTATATGGTTTAAACTTTATAGAATTGATAAATCAAGTAATTTTAATATCACAAATGGTATCAAGTTGAGATTGAGGTGAAAACATTTATTTGACGGATCACTGATAAAAGTGACGATGATTATAGGATACAACTTAAAAGAGAAAAAAATTGAAGTTTTGATTTAGACGATCAAATGATAGAAGTGCGGAATTATCAATCGAGTGATGATTATGGAATTGATAGATTCAAATAAATGGACCGTCTTAGTGGTATGAACTAAGATTTTTGCAATAACATGGATAGTCGCAAGACGATTTAAATGATTGAAACACTGTTGAAAGTGGAAATTGGCAAAACCTTTTTAAGTGGTAAATTGCCAATCAAAGAATTGAATTGAGGACATTTTATAGATAATTTTAGCATGATATTACATTCTACAGGCCATATGAAAAGTGAATTGAGGATTGTGATATGATTTTATGATAGTGAATGAAATTGAACCGCAAGTCGAAAATTCTGAATATGTACCAATAGGTCAAACCATAAATGGATTTGATCAGCGATTATCGATCTTGTGATTTTATAATCCTCGATGTTGACTCTGAAATAGATATCGAATGAGGATATTAGTAATTCATAATTTCAGTATCTTGATGGCTATATGGAAATATGATATTTAGATGCTCATAGATACTAAGAGGATTCACAGTGATGATGTGGTTCTAGTATCGATAATAAAATGTACAAATGATTCTTATAGTCGATAATTATCGAAAAAGAATATTGAATACCGAATGGTTTGAATGCCAAGTGATCTGGTTATTGAATAATTAGAGTAATGAGCAATCTGAACATTGAATGAAATGAATCTTGAATGATTTGAATACTGATTTACTGATGTGTCAGAAGGATAGTTTGAAATCGAATGATTGATGATGATAAAGTTAAATGAATTGTTTCAAAGTATTAGATGAAGGTATTACTTATATGGACATTTGAAACTATTACCAAAATTACATACGGAAATGATTTCATAGCATCGCTTTTAAGCATAATTTGCTATAGTTTCAGATGTTATAATAGCATTTATATAAATGCTATAAAGTATAGATTAGCTTTAAAAAGAAAGTATATGGTATATATATATTTTTATATACGAAACCTTTTAAAGAACTTCACCATATGCTTTACATGATTTTAAAAAGAAAAGATAAAGATTTAAATGTTTTATGAGACTGTAGGTACCCTAAAAGAATTAAATTCAATAAAGCATAGTGGAAACCGCCTAATTGGAGCTTTGCTCATTAGGCAGATATGCTTGTCCGACAATAGTCGTTGACAGGTCTCAATCACGCCTGATCAGTGGGATTGAGAGAGATGAGGTCTATGGCCATAGATAGCGCCCTAGTTGGTTTCCAGGGGACGATGACATGATTTTCACTGCTAGCTACAGTGATTTAAGCCTTTATTGATAGAGATGATAGGGATCTAGCCTAGTCTCTAACAGATTTGATATGAAGTCTAGAGTATGATTTTATTGATATGAACTCTAGACTTGACATGATTTATACTGTACATGAAACAGATTTGAAATGAAATACGTTTTGAAACAGTACATGTTTTAAACATGTTTTAAAAGTCCATGAGATATGATTTCGACACTCATATGATTTATATGTGATTTTGTGTCGAACATGGCATGATATGCGGTCTAGAGTATAGTTTGATTTGATATGAACTCTAGACCTGATATGATTTACAGAATATGTTTTAAAAGTATATGATAAATGATTTCGACACTTACATGATTTACATACGATTTTGTGTCGAATTTAAAATGATATGCGGTCTAGAGTATAGATTGATTTGATATGAACTCTAGACCCGATATAACTTATAGTAAATGAAAATGTTTTAAAACCGCACATGTTTTAGACATGCTCCGAAAACGAATACATGAACTGAAATTGAATATGTTTCTATCATGCCTTAAAGGCAAATTTGAAATGAATTGAAAATCCATATGTTGAGCATGTCCTAAAGTATATATGATATGATTTGAAATGATAGCGATTTATACAGAAAAATTACATGAATTGCATATTAAACCCTGACATGATAATATGCTTAGCACATGAGAATTCCATGAGGAATGTCGTGATTCGACATTAATGATGTTTCATCTATACGATGACATGAGATGATATGATATATGAACATGAGATTGATATGAAGAGAATTCTGATCTCACTCTACAGTGATCATAAATTCCCAGACGATAAGTGATATGAATTGATGTAATACGGGAATATGATTGTTAAATGTAAAGTGAATTCGATAGGATATCTGCATTAAACATGGAGAATATATGAAGAGTGTCATGACTCGGTGGTGGCGATATATCATCGATATGATGTCATGATATGATATGAAACATGAATATAGAAACACACGAAGAGAATTATGATTTCGTACCACCGTGATCATGATCCATAATATGAGACTTGATAAGAGATGATAGTATACAGAAGTATGATTATGAAATGAAAAGTAAATATGAGATCTGATATGAGATGATAGCATACCAAAGTATGATTGTGAAATGAAAAGTGAAAATGAGAAGTGATAATGAGATGTATCGATGAGAAAGGATTAACTGTAATTGCATCCTTGCAAGTTTTAAGCATTGCAGTTTAAGACAGTGTAATCCTACTCTTGTATTTATATTAGTATCTTACTGAGCCGTGGTTTTGCTCACCCCACCAAATTTCATCTCTTTCAGATTATTGAAGTTAACATCTGCCATGCGAGCTGCTCAGTGGGCATCGGAGACGATGTATGGACTTGGTACTAGTCTTCTGAGGTATATGTTACTTATAAAAACTTGTTTACATGTAAGACTTAAATTGATGCACAGTACATATTCTGTTTAACAAGTCGAGATGTAACTAAGAACCGTTTCCGTGTTTGTTAAATATTTAAATGAAATGACTATAGGTCACCTAAATAGTATAGAGACTACACTGACACCGAATATAAACCTTAAAATGAAAAAGAAAAATTTAGTCCATAAATTTGTAGACTAAGAAAAGTATAAGAATCAAGTGAAAGTCGCGGTCTTTGGGTCGTGACAACATATCCCACTTTATTTATATATTTTTAATATTCTTAGAGGGTTATGTGTTATCATCTTAATCCCACTTATAGAACCTAAATAAATAAAGATAATATGTTAGAACCGTGTATTTAGATACTGTTTCACATGTAAGGACACTCACACTGTTCATTTCCGGTGAATTTCGTAGATACGAGCCAATACAGTGTGGTGGGCCCCACAAGTTCTACAGTGCCCAAATGGACGTGAGACCGGACAGATAATACCCAAAGGGTCTAATAAATATACGGTATGAATTTTAAGTCTAAATTTCCTCATTTAGATTATTTTGAAGAGTATGAAAACAATTAAGAAATGACGTTTAAGTACATAGCCCAGTGGCATTTTCGTAAATTGAGGTCAAAATAAATGGGAATTTAATCTAGTGATTAAAGAATGATATTCTACATGAAAATAAGTCCTGGGTTATGTAAATAGATAGACCGAATCGGTAGTCAAATTAGATTCTACGCGATTTACTCGGTAAGGGTATTTTAGTAATTTCACCTTCTCAGAAAGGCTAAACTGGAGCCAAACCACCACCATGCATCAAAATACACTTAATATGAATTTGTGGTGATGAAAAATAAATTTTTAGAATTCAATTGCCTAGTTATAAAAATTTCAGAAGAAAAAGGACCCACATAATGGCGTTTTTGTAATTCCTAGCATTTCTAAAATGTCTACAAATTATTTTTATATTTTTCCAGCTGCTTCCGGCACTGTTTCTTCATCCTCCTCCCTTCATCTCGTGACCTCCATGGAAGAACAAAAGAAAAGAAACTAAAAGCTTCCAAAAACACCAAATTTCCACCTTATTTTCATTAAGCTATCTCTACCAAAATTACTCTACTCATCTTCCTCTCTCTAAATGTACGAATAGCCCTTTGATTAAGTGGCTAAATCAAGAGAAACCAGCCCCTAAGGTTTCGGCCAAGGTACCCATTTATTGTGTATTTATATTCTTTGAATTTTAATGATAGATTTTAAGAGAATTAAGCTTCCTAAGCATGTTTTTGGTATTAGTTTAGGTTGAAATTAGCTAAATCATGCTCAACCATTAGAGGGGGTGTACGGCCAAGGGAGGATTTCCATGAATTGCTATGGCTTGATGAATAAAAATAAGGTTAGGATGATGATTAAGCATTTATTAAAACAAGGTATAATAATAAAATTGTGGAAAAATCACAAAAATGGCAAGAAGCCATTTTCGGCCATGGTGAGATGGGAGGGTTTTGTTGTTTCAAATTTGGATGTTAGGATGTTAAGAGACTGTAGAAATTATAAGAAGACTAATGTTGAAGTCGGAATTTGATTTGGAGTTAAATCGGCAAAGTTAGGTTTTAGCATCGGTGCGAATTATACCGGTTTAATATTTTCTATTGAAAAAGTAGTAGAATTTAGTGCAAGAAAAATTATTAAAATTTTAATTATGGTGAATAATGATGTTGGGTGAATTTTATTGCAGCCCGGGAGAGGTAATTCGTACGTGGTGCTATCGGACGATTAGATTTCATCCTACAGGTAAGGGATGCGTGTGTGAGTTGTAGGGATACTGTGAATGCATAGTTTGGTTTACACTATTTTTATAAAATAACTTGGATATAAATTGCCTTTGAAAATGGTGAAATTTGGTGAAATTGTGGTTGCTGTTGAAATTATAAACTGTAATTTCCATGCAGGAAGGCTAGGTTATAAATAGTCGTCATTCTGCTGAAAATTATAGAAATATTTAGAAAATATTTCTAGCATTTTTCTAAAGTGGAAATGAGTGAAATTTTGGGAAATTTCCATGAAATTTATTAAATTGCATAATTTTATAATTTATCGAAAAACTATATTTAAATATTCCTGTTAAGGAATTTTATTTATGTGAAAGTACCAGCCATGTGATTTATACTGTTCTATAAATATTTTAGAACATTTTCTGGAACGATTACCATAGTATGAATATTTGATAAATTGTTATTCATAAGATGAAAATATTTTCCTTATAAATATTTATGGATTGATTGAACTTATATTCAGTGAAACTGATTTCATAAATGGTGTTTATATCACGTGTTTACTGTTTTTGAGACTGTTAGGTCTCATATCATGCTCACGTGTCACGTGTTAGTGCTGATAGATACTGATCCTATTATCAGCGTCTTGGTGGACACTTGATCAGTGCACACTGTGGACCCCATAGACTATGGTCATAGATCTCATGTGTTATTATTTTCCCTATTCGGGATATTATTATAGCATGATATATTATTATAGCATGATATATTTAGGGTGTTGCTTGGTCTCCATGATACTGTACTAATTATTGTACCTTTCACTGAACCTTTAGTTGGTACTAAATTATTTGCAGCTACTAAGCTTTTAATATACTACGTGTTGAACTAAATATTATACGGTGTTTTACAAGTGTGAAAATGAATATTTGTTGAAAGGAATATTAACTCCTCATTTATTTACTTAAGTGTTTTATCATGTGAGTATTTAATGTTTTACTTGGATTTGAATATTAAAAGAAAACAATTACTTCCTATAGTCGCTTTTAGGAGCTAGGACACGTACGGTATTCTAAAATACCTTCCATACTCTATTCAGTATTCCTAGCCGACTATATTATCCATCCTGTTTTGAGTTTAGTGAGCTATTAGGATGCAAATGTTTTTAGCATATAGATTTTATAGTATCAGTTTTACATACAATTCTCTTACTGAGCGCTTTAGCTTACCCCTTTATTTTCTCACTCCAGAGACTATCTTCAGTGATTCCGTTCCACGGATTTGGCTACGTTGTAGTTAACCTCGAGGCAGCACTTAGTGGATCCTGGAAGTAGCATTTCTTTTACATGTTTTCAGACATAGTTGTACAGTACTACCTTTGTATAATTCATGTACCGGGGTATGTAGAACACGTGTACATACTGTATATATATTGCAGTAAATATTCTCATCGATTGCTGATTTAATTTAAGTATAATAGTAGTTACTGTTTTTCATAAGTGAGCGATAAAGGCATCGCAGAGAGCCCAACCGTCATGTGTGGTGTTATAATGTGGTAAAAACTGTACATTTTGAGATGTGACATAATAATCCTCTATTTTTATGTTTTTATTATTTCTGTTTGAAATTACTTGTATAATAGAAAAAATCAAATAAATCATTCTTATTTTGAAATGCTTTTTTTTAGGTATAAAATATTATTCCTTATATAGGGAATATAGATAATATTTTATAAACTAAACCTTTAGAAGTTGGCTAAGCAAATTTAATTAAGTTAATGAAATAATTAAACTAAATTGAATAGAATACATATTTTTTAGTTTTAAATTCATATTGCATATTTGATTATTTTTAATTGGCTACTCCGCTTTTGCCAAATTATTCATAATTTTTATCTAATAAAAGCCTAAAATATTAATTTATTTTTATAATTATACTACACAAAGTACAACCCTTTTAGGAAAAAAAAACATTTATCCTATAATAATATGATATATAATCATATAATCACACAACAGTTTTTTTGTCAATAAGACTTTCTCTATTTCTCATATTGGATCATTATGAAGTTATTCAATTTTTTATTGAAATTCTTTCTGAATGATGTCCTTTTGTTTTCTAGTTATGCATTAACCTTAACATACCTCCATTACTTTTTTTTTTATTAAAATTACAGTAAATTTTAGTCTTTTAATTATTATGATAAATTTTCTGAATAACAATATAAAAATTTCATGTGAACAAATAGTAAAACCATGATTTAAATTCAAATATATAATCATATAATCACACACCACTTTTTTTGGTCAATAAGACTTTCTCTATTTTTCATTTTGGATCATTATGAAATCATTCAATTTTTTATTGAAATTCTTTCTGAATGATGTCCTTTTGATGTCTAGTTAACATACCTTGATTACTTCATTTTTATTAAAAATACAATAAATTTTATTCATTTAATTATTATGATAAATTTTCTAAAATAAAAATATAAAAATTTCTTGTGAACATATAGTAAAACCATGATTTTAATTCAAATATATGATCATATAATCACACAGCACTTTTTTTTGTCAATAAGACTTTCTCTATTTCTCATTTTGGATCACTATGAAATCATTTCTAAAATAAAAATATAAAAATTTCTTGCCAACATATAGAAACACCATGATTTTAATTCAAATATATAACCGTATAATCATACACCACTTTTTTTTTTTTGTCAATAAGACTTTCTCTATTTTTCATTTTGGATCATTATGAAATCATTTAATTTTTTATTGAAATTCTTTGTGAATGATGCCCTTTTGATTTTTAGTTATGTATTAACCTTAACATACCTTGATTACTTCATTTTTATTAAAATTACAATAAATTTTAGTCTTTTAATTATTATGATAATTTTTTTGAAATAAAAATATAAAAATTTCATATGAATATATAGTAAAACCATGATTTCAATTCAAATATATAATCATATAATCACACAACACTTATTTTTGTCAATAAGACTTTCTCTATTTCTCATTTTGGATCATTAGAAATCATTCAATTTTGGATCATTAGAAATCATTCAATTTTTTATTGAAATTCTTTGTGAATGATGTCCTTTTGATTTTTAGTTATGTATTCGCCTTGGCATACCTTGATTACTTCTTTTTTATTAAAATTACAATAAATTTGAGTCTTTTAATTATTATGATAAATTTTCTAAAATAAAAATATACAAATTTCATGTGAACATATAGTAAAACCATGATTTTAATTCAAATATATGATCATATAATCACACGGCACTTTTTCTTGTCAATAAGACTTTCTCTATTTCTCATTTTGGATCATTATGAAATCATTTCTAAAATAAAAATATAAAAATTTCTTGCCAACATATAGTAACACCATGATTTTAATTCAAATATAACCGTATAATCATACACCACTTTTTTTTTGTCAATAAGATTTCTCTATTTTTCATTTTGGATCATTATAAAATCATTTAATTTTTTATTGAAATTCTTTGTGAATGATGCCCTTTTGATTTTTAGTTATGTATTAACCTTAACATACCTTGATTACTTTATTTTTGTTAAAATTACAATATAGTATAGTCTTTTAATTATTATGATAAATTTTCTGAAATAAAAATATAAAAATTTCATGTGAACATATAGTAAAACCATGATTTAAATTCAAATATATAATCATATAATCACACAACACTTATTTTTGTCAATAAGACTTTCTCTATTTCTCATTTTGGATCATCAGAAATCATTCAATTTTTTATTGAAATTCTTTGTGAATGATGCCCTTTTGATTTTTAGTTATGTATTCACCTTAGCATACCTTGATTACTTCTTTTTTTTATTAAAATTACAATAAATTTTAGTCTTTTAATTATTAGAATTACCTATCAACAAGATTCTGACAGGTAAGAGATGTATGTATGAAGTGTAGGGATACTGCGTTACATGGATTTGATAACTCTGCTATTTATGAGATTTAAACGTGATGATTTGGTTGAAGGTTAAACTGGAAATTGTGGTTTATAAACTTCTTTTTTTTTTTTGCAGGGAGGTTAGGATAGTTTTAACCGTTATACCGCTAAAATTTTCTAAAAGTGGCCTAAGCCTCCAAACTCATAAATAGTATTAGTTTGGAAGAGGAAAATCAAGTGAAAAATGAAATTTGGTGTAATAGCTTCCAAAGATTTTAATTGCATGCAAATTTCGTAACTCAGTTTCAATAAGATTTTTATTAGTTTTTATACGTTTTTTGGTACACACATGTTTTTTATATCTCCGTAATACGTAAATAAAATATTTTAAATATTTGTTATTGAACTGTGAATATTTGACGAATTTTTATTCTTCAAGTATATGAAATTGTGATTTTAATGCTTTATGGACTGTTTGAAGATATGAATTATTGCATTGATCTTCGTAAACCCTTCTAAAATGATTTATGAACTGTTTTGAGATTACTGGCGCCATAGTTGCCTACGAGGACATGCTCCTATTACTAATATTATTGATTGCTGTTGCTAATAGACTCTGGTCACGTCTTCAGTGCCACAGCTGTCACCTGACCTATGTACATTGTGGATCTTTCTGACGATGGCCATATGTCGTTATTACTGTTATTGCATGAGTCATTAGGTGTTGCCTTGTCTCCACTATTTGATTTCTACTAGAGTGGTAAATTCCTAGTATTCCGAGCACTCCCAGACGTTATTGATTTCTATTGCAACTTGTGAATCTAACATGCTTTTAGATATTGAAATGTGTTGGATTATGCCCTTAGAACCATTCATTAGATGATTGACTTTGGCATTTTTTTATGTATCATGACATTTTATTTATCATAGTTCATTATTATATTTGTCTTATAACTGCGTAATATAATCTTATATAATAATGTCCTTAGAATAGTAATAACACACTATTCTTAAAATATCCCTAGTCAAGTATTATTGTGAACAAGGATAACAATGATACGATAAGACTAGTATGTGGTTGACTGATGACCATTGTCATGGATATAGGATATCAAGTCATCACATAGGTACATGTTAGAGAACTATGTACTGGATCGACCCTCCATGAGAACGCTACATGGATTGTTATATGAATGTCATAAGCGATTCTCATAGTGATGATGGTGTATGTGATCCTTTGACTTGAGATCATCAGAGATCCCAACATAGAGAATTGCATACTTTAATGCTGCTAGATGTCATTCGTAACAGGATGGACTATAAAGGTAGTAATTGGGTATGCCTTGATCTATGTAGAGGGATGTTGAGTGATCAAGATAGGATTTATCCCTCTTATATAACAAGAGTGATGTCTTGGGCCCTTTGATAGAGTGAGACTAAGAAATGCATGGCCGTGCTCGAATAAGTCAATATGAGATATTGATTTTACTTGTTTAATTAGTCTACTCAGGAATCAAGAAACGCTGATTAGACTATACAAGTGTGACACATTCCATGACTTGTGTCTAATCAAGACATCATAGGATAAAGGGATTAAACTACACGGTAACATCTATCACGAGTAAGGTTATGTCGAGTCATTGACATTCTCGTTACATGGGTAGCAATGATGTGTTGCTAGATACCGCTCATTGCCTGTGACAATTTTGTCATTGCCATTGTTTTGAGAACCTATTGGGTCGCACACTTAGAACGGATCAATGAGGAGCTTAATTAATCCTATTCTGAATTGGATTAAGGATATAACTAATCCTATTCTGAATTGGATTAGGGATATAACTAATCCTATTCTAAGTAGGATTAGAGTTCTGTTTGGCAGTAAATTTTAGGGTAAAATTTACTGCCTATAAAAGGGATGTTTTTCTAAAACATAGCCGCACTTTTTAAAACAAAAAAAAAACAATCCTTTTAATCGAAGCTAGCAATTCGGTTATAAGGAATTTAAAAGCTCTTTAAGGCTTCTGATCGTGAGACGTTAAAGAGTCGTGAGATCCGTTCGTGTGGATACCGTAGAGGCAGGAACGAAAAGTTGCTGCTTGTGACTCAACCAACGACAGAAAATTCAGAGAAAACGTCAGGTAAAATCTCGAAACCCTAATCAGGCAACTCTCCGAATCGATCTTGGTGGAGGCCGAATGATTTAAATTTCGCTGCGTGTTGTTTCGGTTTCCTTCACTGGTATCCGAGCCAAGTTCGGAGTCCCTGATTTGTTTTGATAAAAGCATGATCTCTGGTTACTTTCTGTTTATGATTACATGCAATCGTTTTAATGAGATTAATACGGATTAGAATGTATATGATATATTCAGAGGCTAGAAATCGAATTGTTGAAAATATATATATGATGTATATCAATTTCGATTCAACTTATATGTGAGATATAATCTGTGATGCGAATTAATAATGGCGTTTCTGTTTTGCATAAACGTTATGTATAATCTGTGATGCGAATTATTAATGGCGTTTCTGTTCTGCATAAACGTTATGTATAATCTGTGATGCGAATTATTAATGGTGGTTTCTGTTCTGCATAAACGTTATGGAAGAAACAGAATAATGTCGAAAGTGTATAAAGATTGAAACACTTTTAGATAAGAGTTCTAATGCGACTAAAATTATAGTCAGTATGAGATACTGGCTGGAACATCCTGATAAGATTAGGACACTTCCGGATAAGGGGCGTTGGCAATGTCAATACTGTTGACCTTTTTTTTTTCGGGGGCTCCGCCCCCAAACCCCCGCAAGGGGCGCTGCCCCTTGACCCCGCCCGCTGACCTGCCAGCGGGACCGCAGCCCAGGGGCTGCCGTCCCTGGGAACCCCGCAGTCAGGGTTATAATTCGTTTCAAATGTGCCTCATTAATAAAACTAAAAATTAAAAATTGCATTACACTTGTTTGTATAACACGGTGGTTGTTGTTTGAGCATGGTGCATAGTTATAGCCCTAGCCCAATATGATTGTATTTTCGTGGTTGTAAATTTTAATAAATACGACCTGCGTGTCGTGCCTTGTTCTTGAAATTCTTGTTGTACATTCTTTTCTCATCTTACTCCCCTCGAATGTAACTCGAGGTTTCTCTTAAACTATGTAATTGGAGCTGCTGACAACCATGCAAAGGATGACCAAAGAGGCACTTGGAGAAGATGCTATTACCCTTAGGTTAACCCTTAGGGTTTCTCATTGGCTTGGGAAATCCATTTAGTTTGGGCTATAACTATGTCACGTTTATTTTATTGCTTAATTGCATGAGATGCATGGTTTATTTTGTACGTTTATGATATGAAAATCATATGATAATTTAAAAAAAAAAAAGTAAAATTGGTGAGATCTTATACAATAAACTAAGAAAATCCCTCAAATTAAATTAAGTCGATAATAGATGCCTACCAATGAATAGCACTCGTCAAGACTAGAATCGATTTTGTTATGTTTGCCAAAGCAAAATATCATATCTATCTTAGTAAGACGCGATGGGATAATAGTGTATCCAAAGGCTATAAATTGGGTTGACTTAACTAAATTTCATCAATAGGATTGGGAATTTAGAGGATAAAGTTGGGCTTCCATTCATGAGATGAATTAGAACAAGTGTTGTTCACCCAACTATCCAAGAGTTACATGAGATGTAATTGGTAAGTGTTGCCTACCTAAATAGCCAAATCTTGTGCGATTAGCCAAAGCTAACTCTAGATAAGGTGAAATATAGATCTTGGCCCACTAGAGAAATTATGTGATAATTTTTCCGAATTAATAGTGAGGGTTGTTGATTCGATAAAAATAGTGGGAGCATCATTTAATAAATATTTAATTAAATGAATGCATTCATGATACTTATATTTTGCATATTTTTGTTGTAGATTACCATGGCATCAAACACAAATAACACACTTTCACTGCGATCTGTCCTTGAGAAGGACAAGTTGAATGGGACAAACTTCCTGGATTGGTACAGGAACCTGAGGATAGTCCTCAAGCATGAAAAGAAGTTGTATGTCCTTGAAATTCCCTTACCTGAGGAACCACCCTCTAATGCTCCAAGGGCAGAAAGAGATGCTTATAAGAAGCATCAAGATGATGCATTGGATGTTAGTTGCCTTATGCTTGCCTCCATGAATCCTGAGCTTCAAAAGCAACATGAGGAAATGGATGCGTTCGATATGATCGAGCATCTCAAGCAATTCTATGAAGAGGAAGCTAGGCAAGAAAGGTACAATGTCTCTAAGGCATTGTTTCAGTGTAGGATGGCAGAGGGGACTCCCGTTGTTACTCATGTGCTCAAGATGATTGGGTACACTGAAAACCTTGAAAGATTGGGATTTCCTTTGGGCCAAGAGTTGGCCACTGATGTGATTCTGCAATCGTTGCCAGACAGCTACAGTCAGTTTGTTGTTAATTACAACATGAATGAAATTGACAAGACTCTGCTACAGTTACTTAGCATGTTGAAAACAGCTGAATCCAACATGAAAAAGGCCAAGCCCAAAGATGTCTTAATAGTTAAGAAAGCTAAGGGCAGGGCTAATGCAAAGGGCAAGAAAAAGGGTAATAAAACCAATGGCAAGTTCAAGCCCAATGATACTGCACTGAAGCCTAAAGGTGGGGTTGCCAAAGAAGGGAAATGCTTCCATTGCGGTGAGACCGGACATTGGAAGAGGAATTGCAACAAATACTTGGAAGAGCTAAAGAAGAAGAAAGGAAGTGAGACTTCCACTTCAGGTATTTATGTTATAGAAGTTAATCTATCTACTTCTTCATCATGGGTATTAGATACTGGATGTGGTTCTCACATTTGTGTAAATGTGCAGGAACTCAAAAGGAGTAGATCGTTGACTAAGGGCGAGGTCGACCTGCGAGTGGGAAATGGAGCAAGGGTTGCTGCATTAGCTGTAGGAACTTATATTTTGACATTGCCCACAGGGCTTGTTTTAGAATTAGATGATTGTTATTATGTGCCTTCCATCACTAAAAACATTATTTCTATTTCTTGTTTGGACAAGAAGGGTTTTTCATTTATAATAAAGGACAACTGTTGCTCCATTTATATAAATGATATCTTTTATGGTAGTGCACAACTAATTAATGGTCTTTACATTCTAAATCTTGATATGCCCATTTATAACATAAATGCTAAAAGGATTAAATCTAATGATCAAAATCCAACATATCTCTGGCATTGTCGCTTGGGACACATAAATGAGAATCGCATTTCCAAACTCCATAAAGATGGACTTTTGGACTCATTTGATTTTGAATCGTATGAGACATGTGAATCTTGTTTGATGGGTAAGATGACTAAAGCCCCTTTCAAAGGACATAGTGAAAGGGCAAGTGATTTATTGGGCTTAGTACATACAGATGTATGTGGACCTTTAAACACACAGGCCAGAGGTGGGTTTATGTACTTTATTACATTTACTGATGATTTCAGTAGATATGGCTATGTGTATCTTATGAGACACAAGTCAGAATCTTTTGAAAAGTTCAAAGAATTCAAGAATGAAGTACAAAACCAACTTGGCAAGAGCATTAAGGCACTTCGATCAGATCGAGGTGGTGAATACTTAAGCCAAGAATTTTATGACTATCTTAAAGAGTGTGGGATTGTCTCACAACTCACTCCTCCAAATACACCACAATGGAATGGTGTATCTGAAAGGAGAAACCGAACTTTATTAGATATGGTTCGATCAATGATGAGTCATACAGATCTTCCAGAATCCTTTTGGGGACATGCATTAGAAACAGCTGCTTTTACACTGAACCGTGTTCCATCTAAATCGGTTCCAAAGACACCATATGAGATATGGACTGGTAAACGTCCCAGTATGTCTTTTATGAAGATTTGGGGTTGTGAGGCTTATGTAAGACGTCAAGTCTCTAACAAACTTGCACCTAAATCTGATAAGTGCTATTTTGTGGGATATCCTAAACAAACTAAAGGATATTATTTTTACAATCCCACTGAGCGCAAAGTGTTTGTAGCTCGAACAGGTGTCTTTCTAGAAAGAGAATTCATTTCTAGAAGAACTAGTGGGAGAAAAGTAGAACTTGAAGAAATTCAAGAGCTACAAGATAGCGCACCCGATGTTGAGATGGAGCCTGAGCAAGCACCACAAGTTGTTGTGGAACCAGAACCACAAGATGTTGTGGAGCAACCGCCTGCTCAAGAGACACAAGCCTTGCGTAGATCAGTTAGAACACATCGTGAGCCACAGAAATATGGATTTCTAATGACTCAGAACGGTGATGTTTTGCTCATGGACCAAGATGAGCCTACTACCTATCAAGAGGCTATAACAGGGCCAGACTCTGAGAAATGGCTTGAAGCCATGAGATCTGAGATGGAATCCATGGATGCCAACCAAGTTTGGACCTTGGTTGACTTACCCGAAAGGGTAAAACCTATAGGGTGTAAATGGGTTTTTAAGAAGAAAACCGACATGGAAGGAAATGTTCATACCTATAAAGGGCGATTGGTTGCTAAAGGTTTTAAACAAATTCATGGTATTGACTATGATGAAACTTTTTCACCAGTCGCGATGATCAAATCCATTAGGATCTTGCTTGCGATAGCTGCATACTATGATTATGAAATCTGGCAAATGGACGTCAAGACTGCTTTTCTTAATGGAAAGCTACTCGAGGATGTGTACATGACACAACCTGAGGGTTTTGTTGATCCAAAAAATGCTGGAAAGGTTTGTAAGCTACAACGTTCTATTTATGGACTAAAGCAAGCTTCTCGAAGTTGGAATCTTCGTTTTGATGATGCAATCAAAGAGTTTGGTTTCATCAAGAACGAAGATGAACCTTGTGTCTACAAGAAGGTCAGTGGGAGCACTATTGTCTTCCTAGTGTTGTATGTAGATGACATACTACTCATTGGGAATGACATCCCTACCCTTCAGTCTGTAAAGACTTGGTTAGGGAATTGCTTTTCAATGAAGGACTTGGGCGAAGCTACCTATGTACTGGGTATAAGGATCTATAGAGATAGATCAAGGAAATTAATTGGCCTAAGTCAAAGTGCATACATAGATAAAGTGCTAAAGAGGTTTAGCATGCAGGATTCCAAGAAAGGATTCTTGCCTATGACACATGGCATTACTCTCTCAAAAGAACAGTGTCCTACAACACAAGAAGAGAGAGAACGTATGAGTAAAGTTCCATATGCATCTGCTATTGGATCCATTATGTATGCCATGTTATGCACACGTCCCGATGTCTCGTATGCCTTGAGCATGACGAGTAGATATCAAGTTGATCCTGGTGAACGTCACTGGATCACTGTCAAGAATATTCTTAAGTACTTGAGAAAGACTAAGGATACATTCTTGATATATGGAGGTGAGGAAGAGCTCATTGTAACAGGTTACACTGATGCTAGCTTCCAAACTGATAAAGATGACTATAGATCGCAGTCTGGTTATGTGTTTTGCCTTAATGGTGGTGCTGTGAGCTGGAAGAGTTCAAAGCAGGCGACAGTGGCCGATTCTACAACAGAGGCTGAGTATATAGCTGCCTCTGAAGCTGCTAAGGAGGCTGTTTGGATCAGGAAGTTCATTACTGAGCTTGAAGTTGTTCCTAGCATTGTAGATCCGATTGAGCTCTATTGTGACAACAATGGAGCCATCGCACAAGCTAAGGAACCTAGATCTCACCAACGATCCAAACATATACTACGGCGCTTCCATCTCATTCGAGATATCATCGAGAGAGGAGATGTGAGGATATGCAAAGTACCAACTGACGATAACATCGCCGACCCACTGACGAAGCCTTTGACGCAGCAGAGACATGATCGTCACACTAGGTCACTAGGTATTAGATACATGAGTGAATGGTCTTAGTGCAAGTGGGAGATTGTTGGATTATGCCCTTAGAACCATTCATTAGATGATTGACTTTGGCATTTTTTTATGTATCATGACATTTTATTTATCATAGTTCATTATTATATTTGTCTTATAACTGCGTAATATAATCTTATATAATAATGTCCTTAGAATAGTAATAACACACTATTCTTAAAATATCCCTAGTCAAGTATTATTGTGAACAAGGATAACAATGATACGATAAGACTAGTATGTGGTTGACTGATGACCATTGTCATGGATATAGGATATCAAGTCATCACATAGGTACATGTTAGAGAACTATGTACTGGATCGACCCTCCATGAGAACGCTACATGGATTGTTATATGAATGTCATAAGCGATTCTCATAGTGATGATGGTGTATGTGATCCTTTGACTTGAGATCATCAGAGATCCCAACATAGAGAATTGCATACTTTAATGCTGCTAGATGTCATTCGTAACAGGATGGACTATAAAGGTAGTAATTGGGTATGCCTTGATCTATGTAGAGGGATGTTGAGTGATCAAGATAGGATTTATCCCTCTTATATAACAAGAGTGATGTCTTGGGCCCTTTGATAGAGTGAGACTAAGAAATGCATGGCCGTGCTCGAATAAGTCAATATGAGATATTGATTTTATTTGTTTAATTAGTCTACTCAGGAATCAAGAAACGCTGATTAGACTATACAAGTGTGACACATTCCATGACTTGTGTCTAATCAAGACATCATAGGATAAAGGGATTAAACTACACGGTAACATCTATCACGAGTAAGGTTATGTCGAGTCATTGACATTCTCGTTACATGGGTAGCAATGATGTGTTGCTAGATACCGCTCATTGCCTGTGACAATTTTGTCATCGCCATTGTTTTGAGAACCTATTGGGTCGCACACTTAGAACGGATCAATGAGGAGCTTAATTAATCCTATTCTGAATTGGATTAAGGATATAACTAATCCTATTCTGAATTGGATTAGGGATATAACTAATCCTATTCTAAGTAGGATTAGAGTTCTGTTTGGCAGTAAATTTTAGGGTAAAATTTACTGCCTATAAAAGTAGCCGCACTTTTTAAAACAAAAAAAAAACAATCCTTTTAATCGAAGCTAGCAATTCGGTTATAAGGAATTTAAAAGCTCTTTAAGGCTTCTGATCGTGAGACGTTCAAGAGTCGTGAGATCCGTTCGTGTGGATACCGTAGAGGCAGGAACGAAAAGTTGCTGCTTGTGACTCAACCAACGACAGAAAATTCAGAGAAAACGTCAGGTAAAATCTCGAAACCCTAATCAGGCAACTCTCCGAATCGATCTTGGTGGAGGCCGAATGATTTAAATTCCGCTGCGTGTTGTTTCGGTTTCCTTCAAAATGAATCATTGAAATTGATTATGAGATTGTTTATAGTGAGTTTTGGAATTTATGTTTTGAATGATTTTATGAAATGGAAAATGGAAGTTATTTCTGAACCCTAGACCTGGCAAATCTAGACACGACACGAGTGACACGACACGAAAACGATACGAAAAAACCGTGTACGTGTTTGAAAAATTCGTGTTTCGTGTTTATCCGTGTCGACACGAATTTAGACACGGCAATTTTCGTGTTTAGCCGTGTCTGACACGGCTAAACACGTGTAAGACACGAAAACACGTTTAAGAAATTCGTGTTACACGGATACACGTGTAAGACACGGTAACCATATATGTTTTTAGTGGGAATTGAACATTGGCCAAAAATAAAATACATAAGTGTTTTACCAAATGAACAATTGTAATATATTAGTATAATGTGTTATGAAAATTAATTTATTAAAACAAACTAATGTTTTAATAAAATATTGCAATAAAATAAACTAATAAATTTAATTGTGAAATTAAATTAATTAATTATGGTTAAGATAATAAAATTTTATAAATTTTGAAAATAAAGTATTAAGAAATTAAGTTAAGAACTTAAATACAACACTATAATGTATAAATATATATGATATTTTTTATTATAATGTATAAAATATAAATATTGTATTATACTAATAAAAGATTGTATAATTAATTAATTATTTTATGTCACGGACACTATATCACATAATATTGATAAGAAATTAAGAGTTTACACTTTATAGAATTACAGTATTCAGTATACTAAGAGATTTTATAGTTTATTGATTTACTCTATATCAATTATCACATTATAGAAAATAAAATAACATAATATTAACATACAAATTGTTATAGTAAGAATAATATTAATATACTTATTAATGATTTATTGATTTATTTTATATACTTAATCTTAAATCATAGTCATATGATGACAATGAATTGATGATATTATATATAATAAGAATAGTAGAATTGATGATATTATTTTATATCAATTATCACATTATAGGAAATTAAAATAACATAATACTAACATACAAATTAATATAATAAGAACAAGATATTAAAACAAAGTAACAAACATAATACTAGTACTAACATACAAATTATAATCATACGATGACGATAAATTGATGATACTATATATAATAAGATTAGGAGACTTAGTTTTGGAGTTAAGAACTTAAGATCATAGTTTTGAAATTTATAATAAAACATTTCCTTTACATGATTTTGTATAATAACATTTTTATAAATTAAAAAATATATATGATTTGTTTAAATCATACAAAAATTTATAACTTATAAGAAATTATTTTAAGTAGACAAATTATTTTAAATATTTTTTTTATCATTTTTATTATATTTTATTTTTATCGTGTCATTCCTGTCGTGTCTATTCGTGTCGTGTCGTGTCGTGTTAATCGTGTCGTGTCGTGTGACACGGTTAATTATCACGTCTCAGTCGTGTCGTGTCACGTGTCACACGTAAAAAAAAAGTATCGTGTTTTGTGTTTGCCATATAGACACGTTTTATAATTCGTGTCGTGTTCGTGTTTTGATAATTCGTGTCGTGTCTGAACTCGTGTCGTGTCGTGTCATGACACGGAGACACGGATTGCCAGGTCTACTGAACCCTTACTGAACTTTATGTTTGATTATGCGTTAAAGAATTCACTATAGTTGGAATAAGATGCCGTGACAAGTGAGGTGCTCTAAAGCATCCTACTATACTCACCCTGGTTATCTTATCCACTATAATATCCTTTCAAAAATCGTGCCTAATTTGTAATCATTAGTTTTTCATAAAAGACTATGTTTTGAAATACTTGCATATAGATATGCGTTGTATTAGCTTTTGTATATATATTTCTTATTAGGCGTTAGCTCACCCCCTTATCTTCCTTCCAGATTATCTGCAGTAGTTCTCTGTGTGAAGACCGAGAATTTTCTAAATAAATATAAGATATCCGAAAAACTTAATCCAAATTAAATAAGAGATGAAAATGGAGAAAATAATTTTGGATATTTAGAAATCCAAAACTTAATAAGAAGTAAAAATATTTTTGATATATTTATATAATGATATTATATAAATATACTTTGAATAAATATAAATATTATTTTGTGTTAAAAGTGTAAAAATTATATATATATATATATATATATTTTGATACAAAATATGTATTTAAATACATATTATAAATAGTAATGGTTATATGTATAATAATTATATATATTATAGTTATTATTATTATATATAATAATAAATATATATTAAAAAAAAGAAAATAAGAAAATAAAGAAGCGGGAATCGGGATAACCCGATTCCTAGCTTCTAACAGAGGAAAAAGACAAACAATGGCCGGCCCCTGCCGGCCGAGAGAGGAGGAGGAAGGAGAAAGGGGCGTCGCCGGCGAGACGAGGGGGAAGACAAGAAGCAACCGACGGCGGCCGGAAGCGGAAAAAGAGAAGAAATCGAAGGGAAAACTGAGAAAAAAAAGGAAAAGAGAAGAGGGAAGTGGCGGTACCGGCCGGTCTAGGTACCGCCACCCCAACCCCGAGCTCGATGGAGCTGAGGGGAAGAAAAGCAAGGCCACCGACGAGGCAGAGGACGACAGAGGGAGGAAGAAATAGAGGAGAAAAGAGCCGAGAGCCACCGTTCCAGATTTGACGCCGTCGCCTGTGATGGGGCGAAACCTAGGCCAGATTCGGCTTCGTGGCAACCTCGGCAAGCTGTGGAGTGGCTGAACCGCCAGAATGGGTGGCTGCCGGTGACCGAACCGGCCAGCAAAAGTTGAACCGGCCAAGCCAAACTGAATCGACCCGAACCCAACCCAACCCGGTTCGACCCGAACCCGACCCGACCTGGTTCCGAAAAAAAAAAAGAAAAGAAAAAGAAGGAAAGAAAAGAAAAAGAGAAAGAAGGAGAAAGAAAAAGAAAAGAAAAAGAAGAAAAGAAAAGAAAAAGAAAAAGGAAAAGGAAAAGAAAAAAGAAAAAGGAAAAGGAAGAAGAAGAAGAAATGGGTAAGGAAAAATTAAAAGTTTTTGCTATATTTCTATAGAATTTATTAGAAATTGTTGGATTATTTTCTAAATGAAAATATGTCTCAATTATTGAAATTGTAGCAAAAACGGAAATGAGACGAATGGTGGAGTTCGGCAAGGCTTGAAAATCGGAAAGTGCGCCAAGCTTTGGCGAATAGGTAAGATACTTTTGTAAAGCACTAGTAGCATCATATTGTATGTGGGATTTATGATTTTTATATGATGCATTGATGAAATGATTTTAATGGAATTGTGATTTTTTTAATATATGATGCATTAATTGAATCGATATTAAAAATGCTAAGAGGACCCACAACTGATGGTGGGGGTCTTAGTAGAGACGTAAGAATTGTGAGAATCAACGGCTGTGGTATAAATTGTGTTTCCCTTGCAGGAGGTTAGGGAAAATTAAACCGTTATGTTGTCGAAATTCTTAGGAAAACGTTGAGGAAAAAATTTAAGTTTCTCACGTAAATTGAATATTGGAAATAATTATTGAAAAATAAACATTGAAAGGACTTTATGATATTACCGGAAAAGTCTGTTATTGAAATCGATAAGAAGATAGATCGTTGAAACATGATAATGTGATGAATTATATGGTTTAATCCTTATAGAATCGATAAATCAAGTAATTTTAATATCACAAATGGTATCAAGTTGAGATTGAGGGGGAATCATTTATTAGACGGATCATGGATAAAAGTGACGATGATTATAGGATACAACTTAAAAGAGAAAAATTGAAGTGGTGATTTAGATGGTCGAATGATAGAATTGCGGAATTATCAATCGAATGATGATTATAGAATTGAAAGATTCAAATAAATGGACTGTCTTGATGGTATGAACTGAGATTTTTGCAATAATATGGATAGTCGCAAGGCGACTTAAATGAGTGAAATACTGTTGATAGCGAAAATTGGCAAATTCTTTTAAGTGAGTGAATTGCCAATCAAAAATTGAATTGATGATGTTTTATAGATAATTCTAGCATGATATTACATTCTACAGGTCATATGAAATTGAATATGAATTTATGATAGTAAATGAAATTGAACCACAAGTCGAAAATTCTGAATGTGTACCAATAGGTCAAACCATAAATGAATCTGATAAGCGATTATTGATCTTGTGGTTTTATGATCCTCGATGTCGACTCTGGAATAGATATTGAATGAGGATATTAGTATTTCATAATTTCAGTATCATGATGGCTATATGGAAACATGGTATTTAAATGCTCATAGATACTAAGAGGATTCACACTGATGATGTGGTTCTAGTATTGATAATAAAATGTACAAATGATTATTATAATCGATAATTATCGAAAAAGGATATTGAATACCGAATGGTTTGAATACAAAGTGATCTGATTATTAAATAATTAAAGTACTGAGCAGTATGAATACTGAATGAAATGAATCTTGAATGATTTGAATAGTAATTTATTGATTTGATAGAAAGAAAGTCTTGAAATCGAATAATTGATAGTGATAAAGTGAAATGAATCGCTTCACTGTATTTGATAAGAATATTGCTAAAGTTGCATATTGAAATTCTAGCATCGCATTTAAGCATGCCTTCTTACAACTTGAAACATTATAATAATGTTTATATGAATACTGAAAAGTATTGATTTGTTTTGAAATGAAAGTATATGGTAGATATATATAGATATTTTGATATATGAAGTCTCATACAGAATTTTACCATATGCTTTACATGATATTGAAAAGAAAGCTATAGATTTAAATGTTTTATGAGACTGTAGGCACCCTAAAAAGAATTAAATTCAATAAAGCATAGTGAAAACCGCCTAATTGGAGCTTTGCTCATTAGTCAGAGATACTTGTCCGACAATAGTCGTGGACAGGTCTCAGTCACGCCTGATCAGTGGGGCTGAGAGAGATGAGGTCTATGGCCTTAGATAGCGCCCTAGTTGGTTTCCAGGAGACGATGACATGATTTTCACTGCTAGCTACAGTGATTTAAGTCTTTATTGATAGAGATGATAGGGATCTAGCCTAGTCTCTAACCAATATGATATGAAGTCTAGAGTATGATTTTATTGATATAAACTCTAGACTTGACATGATTTATATTGTATATGAAACAAGTTTGAAATGAAATATGTTTTGAAACAGTACATGTTTTAAACATGTTTTAAAAGTCCATGAGATATGATTTTGATACTTATATGATTTATATGTGATTTTGTGTCGAACATGGCATGATATGCGGTCTAGAGTATAGTTTGATTGATATGAACTCTAAACCTGATATGATTTACAGTATATGTTTTTAAAAGTAGATGATAAATGATTTCGACACTTATATGATTTATATACGATTTTGTGTCAAATTTAAAATGGTATGCGGTCTAGAGTATAGATTGATTTGATATGAACTCTAGACCTGATATGACTTATAGTATATGAAAAATGTTTTAAAACCGCACATGTTTTAGACATGCTCCGAAAACGAATACATGAACTGAAATTGAACATGTTTCTATCATGCCTTAAAGGCAAATTTGAAATGAATTGAAAATTCATGTGTTGAGCATGTCCTAAAGTATATATGATATGATTTAAAATGATAGCGGTTTATACAGAAAAATTACATGAATTGCATATTAAACCCTGACATGATAATATGCTTAGTATATGAGAATTCCATGAGGAATGTCATGACTAGATGTTAATGAGGTTTCATCTATACGATGACATGATATGATATGATATATGAACATAAGATTGAAATGAAGAGAATTCTGATCTTACTCTATCGTGATCATAAATTCCCATACGATAAGTGATATGAATTGATATAAGACGGGAATATGATTGTTAAATGTAAAGTGACTCGATAGGATATCTCTATTAAACATAAAGAATATATGAGGAGTATCATGACTCGGTGGTAACGATATTTCATCTATATGATGTCATGATATGATATGAAACATGAATATAGAAATACACGAAGAGAATTATGACTTCGTACCACCGTGATCATGATCCACAATATGAGAATTGATAAGAGATAATATGAGAATTGATCAGAGATGATAGAATACAGAAGTATGATTATGAAATGAAAAGTAAATATGAGAATTGATATGAGATGATAGCATACAAAAGTATGATTATGAAATGAAAAGTGAAAATGAGAAGTGACAATGAGATGTATCGATGAGAAAGGATTAACTGTAATTGCATCCTTGCAAGTTTTAAGCATTGCAGTTTAAGACAGTATAATCCTACTCTTGTATTTATATTAGTATCTTACTGAGCCATGGTTTTGCTCACCCCACTAAATTTCATCTCTTTCAGACTATTGAAGTTAACATTTGCCGTGTGAGCTGCTAAGTGGGCATTGGAGACGGTGTATGGACTTGGTACTAATCTTCTGAGGTATATGTTTCTTATAAAATACTTGTTTACATGTAAGACTTAAATTGATGCACAGTACATATTCTGTTTTAACAAGTCGGGATGTAACTAAGAACCGCTTCCTTGCTAGTTAATATTTAAATGAAATGACTATAGGTCACCTAGATAGTATAGTAACTACACTGACACCGAATACAAACCTTAAAATGAAAAAGAAAAATTTAGTCCATAAATTTGTAGACTAAGAAAAGTATAGGTATTAAGTGAAAGTCAAGGCCTTCGGGTCGTGACACTCTGCTTGCTCAGGAGAACTTCTTGCTTTTGAGTATCCCTCAGGCAAATTCTATTGTCTGTTGAGGTATACTGTTCTCATTATATATTCAAACTTTAATTGTACAGTACTATGTTATGTAAACGATATTTGGGATGTAAACTAAACTAAAATATTGGATGTAAATTCGAAGTTGCTGCGTATTTTATAAATTTTTCTTTGACTTTATAAGAACGAAATTGGAATACTTAAGTATGAACAGGGACACTGTAGATAGCCCAATCGTAAGTATGTGAAGTGAAAGGAATAAGTATTGTTTTTGGCATAATTTGGGACGTGACATGACTACTTCTTTTTTTATTAAAATTACAATAAATTTTAGTCTTTTAATTATTATGATAAATTTTCTAAAATAAAAATATAAAATTTTCACGTCAACATATAGTAAAACCATGATTTTAATTCAAATATATGATCATATAATCACACACCAATTTTTTTGTCAATAAGACTTTCTCTGTTTCTCATTTTGGATCATTATGAAATCATTTTTAAAATAAAAATATAAAAATTTTGTGTCAACATATAATAAAGCCATGATTTTAATTCAAATATATAATCATATAATCACACACCACTTTTTTTTGTTAATAAGACTTTCTCTATTTCTCATTTTGGATCATTATGAAATCATTTCTAAAATAAAAATATAAAAATTTAATGTCAACATATAGTAAAACCATGATTTTAATTCAAATACATAATCATAATCATGTAATCACAGACCACTTTTTTTGTCAATAAGGCTTTCTCTATTTCTCATTTTGGATCATTATGAAATCATTTAATTTTTGAATGATGTGTAAGAAAATTAATACAAATAAACATACCAGGATCTCATGTTCAATTATTAAGAAAAGATTAATACGAAAGCGTACCTGAATCCATTGGAATTGATTTCTTGAGGTTAGAGTCTTCCACGTCTAAACCTTTTGAGAGAATCTGTATCTCACTCAGCGATGGGATATGTTGTAAGAACTATGTTATGTTTAGACTGGGGACCATAACCTATTTATACTTGAAGTATATTTTATTTTATTTTGGCCCATCATGAAAATAAAATAAAATATTGGGTCTCTACACATTGCAAAGCCCATACTAATTGAGATGTCCTAAAGTCCAATAACTTAAACTTTATTTGATCACTTCTAAGTGGACTAAATAGATCGCCTGTAATGTGCAATTAATTGATATATGTAGGCCCACTAAATAATTTCCCAACAATCTCCCACTTGGGCCACATATGTCACTTGATAATTGTACATTTTAAAATAACTTTAAGAGCTCTAAACTTGCTATCATCACAAGGCAACATCTCTAAACAATCTGGTCCATCAATCATACTAACATAGGATCAAAGCGATCTTCGTTACATATATTCCGTAACTAGACCCATCAATGGTCACGTATATTAATATAATCAACGACATAGATCAAGTATGGATGTGTAGCATGGAAATTACATGCAACGTGATCCCTTAAATATGTCTATTTCCAACTGGTCCTACTTTCAAAACTTAATGCTCAACTACAATTTGAAAGAATAATACTTTATTTCAGAGTTTCAGTAATAACAACAATACTTTTTTCTGATCAGAAAAATGTCTCAATAACAAATGAATATAAATGAAACAAACTCCCACTATACAAGCATATCATCAAAGTGGACCACACCCATACGAGCTACATGCTCATGAAACACCTTAGGTGGTACACCCTTAGTAAGCGAATCTACAATCATGGAGTTCGTATTGATATATTCAATAGATATCTGAAGACTCTGAACTCTCTCATTAACAACAAGAAACTTGATGTCAATATGCTTTGACTTCGACGAACTTCTGTTGTTCTTAGAGTATAATTTTGCGGCTTTATTATCATAATAAATCTTCAATGGCCTCTCAATGCCATCGACAACGTATAGCCCAGTGATAAAATTCCGCAACCATATTGCCTGGTTCGATGCCTCATAGCAAGCTATAAACTCTACTTCCATGGTGGAAGAAGCTATGAGTGACTGCTTTACACTCTTCCAAGACAGCTCCTCCAGCTAACATGAAAACATAACCAGAAGTGGATCTTCTGCTATCAAGGCAACCAGCAAAATCGAAGTCTGAATACCCAACGATCTCTAAATGGCCTGACCTCCGATATGTGAGCATGTAATCTTTAGTTTTCTGTAAATACCTTATAACCCTCTTTACTACTTTCCAATGATCCATTCCAGGGTTACTTAAATATCTGCCAAGCATTCCAACTATGTACGCAATATTTGGACGCGTACAAACTTGAGCATACATGGACTCCCTACTGCTGAAGCATAAGGAATATTCTGCATCTCTTCCTTTTCAACATTATTTCTTGGGCATTGAAGCAAACTGAATTTATCACCTTTAGCAATGGGCGTGTCTCCTGATGCACAATTTTTCATGTCAAATCTGCTAAGTACCTTATCGATATAAGCCTTTTGTGATAAGCCAAGTATTCCTCGAGAACGATCTCGATGGATCTGTATGCCAAAACAAAAGATGCATTCCCAAGATCTTTCATCTCAAATTTATTTGAAAGAAATCTCTTGGTTTCATGCGTACATAGTTGGAATGCTTGGTTTCATGCGTACAAAAAAGAAATAGAAATCAAATTCCGTCTAAATAACGATACATAAAAAGTCTCTTTCAAATCTAAATAGCAACCAGATTCTAACTTTAATCTAAATAAACAAATAGCCTCAACAAGAGCTCTTTCGCCATTTCCTATATAGATGAATCTTTCAGCATCAATTGACTTTCTGCTCCCTAGACAACCCTGCATAGTCACACTTATGTAAGTAGTTGCACCTGTATCTATCCACCAAGTGTGATTGGGTACTAAAGCCAAATTAACTTCAGAACAAACAAAGTTGAGAACTTTACCCTTTTTGGCAAGCCATTTAGCATACTTGGAACAATCCTTCTTCGCATGACTACCTTTACGGCAAAAGAAACAAGTGATCACCTTATCTTGTTTCTGTTGCCCCTTAGGCTGTGAAGTTCCAGTATTTGCAGTGCCTTTTCCTGTGTTCCTTTTTCTCCTTTTGTTGGCAGCAATGTCATTAGAAGAAGATGCTAAGTGAGCACTTTCTATCTTCTCTTGTTTCAACCTCTCTTCCTCTTGCACACACTGAGCAATGAGCTTATTAAGAGTCCATTTCTGCTTTTGAGTGTTATAACTTATTTTAAAAGGACTAAATTGTGCAGGAAGAGATATTAAGACCAAGTGCACGAGAATGTCCTCAGACAACTCTAACTTTAGTGCCTTTAGTCTTGTAACAAGATTAGACATTTCCATAATATATTCCCTTATGTTTCCTTTACCGCTATACCACATTGAAACAAGCTTAGACAGGATGGTGCTTGTTTCGACTTTTTCATTTGCAGTGAACCTATCTGCAATTCGTTGTAGGAAACTCTTAGCATTTTCCTCTTCAGGCATTGCGCCTCGATGGCATCCGGAATTGAGTGCTTCATGATCATTGCGGTTTGAACGCTCCCATTTTTCATAAAGTGCCCTTTCCGTAGCTGTACTATTATTAGTAGGGGCGGGAGGTTTATCAGACCTGATCGCATAGTCTAGATCCATACGCCCAAGCACAATAGTAACATGCTCCTTCCATTTCTGGAAGTTAGTGCCGTTAAGCACAAGGATATTATTCAGATTGACAGATATAGAAGAAACATTTACTATAAACAGAAAACAACAATAATAAGCTCACAATTAACAAACAATAATTTGGGCCATATAAGATACCAAGTACAACATTAAAATTTAGTCTTTGGACAGAAATTTTAATTTGTAAATGGTACTCTTAAACTTTATTAGTAAATATTGATAACCAAATCCTTGCCAACAACATGCCTTCCTTTGGGTCGACATATTGCATGCATGGTAAAAAATAATTTTATCACATATTTACTACCTTATTGTGTTTGCAATCCTGCCAAAAAATAAACTTCTTTTGGGCCGATTATTTTCCGCAGGGATTAAAAACACGGTCATTTAAATTCTTAAATGACAACTTTAATTTTCAAAATAAATAAATTAACATAAAAGAGGTCACTTTGGTGGCATTTTATATTAATTTAATTTATTTTGAATCTTTATTTTGCATCAAATATGCACGAGTGTATATACTAAGAGTACACAAATTTAGCAACAATACTAAGGCTATAATCCCAAAAATAAGAATATCCTAAGATCCCCATGAATATACCCAAATATTAAAATAATAAAATAATAAGAATTTCAGGGTATTCAATCCCAGCAGATATAAGCCTAATAACAAACTAACAATAAAGATATGGGGTTTAATACAATATTCAAATAAAGTTTTAATACCCCAAATTTCAGGATTCCAACAATTGGATAAAACATGACACACCAAATATATTCCAATACCTTAGGCTTTTGCCTAAAGCTCAGGGTTCCAACAATTAGCCTAAAACAAAGTTTAACACTTTCAAAAGACTAATCATAAATACCCCAATTGTTGTACAAGTTTATCTTTGTAACCTAATTATGTTTTCTTAATTTCATTCAACCAAAAAAAAAATCTCTTAAATTTGTAACTTAGATTCAACTATATAAGTTACGAAAAACATTTATCCTTCATCAATCTGAATCCAAACATACAAGATATAATTATTTTGGTTGAATATTTAATTCGAGATTTAAAAAATTTAAAGATAAAATTACTTTAATCATGAAACAAAATTCTAGAACTTGTTCACATGATTTTAATCCTTATTCCATAAGGAATAAAAGCCCTAAGGTTTTACACAATAATTTTTAATTCTCAATAACCAAACATGATAGGCTCTGATACCACTTGTTGAAAAATTAATACAAATAAACATACCAGGATCTCATATTCAATCATAAAGAAAAGATTAATACGGAAGCGTACCTGAATCCATCTTGAGGTTAAAGTCTTCCACGTCTAAACCTTTTGAGAGAATCTGTATCTCACTCAGGGATGAGATATGTTGTGAGAATTATATTACGTTTAGACTGGGGACCATAACCTATTTATACTTGAAGTATATTTTATTTTATTTTGGCCCATCATGAAAATAAAATAAAATATTGGGTCTCTACACATTGCAAAGCCCATACTAATTGAGATGTCCTAAAGTCTAATAACTTAAACTTTATTTGATCACTTCTAAGTGGACTAAATAGATAGCCTGTAATGTGCAATTAATTGATATATGTAGGCCCACTAAATAATTTCCCAACATGATGTCCTTTTGATTTTTAGTTATGTATTCACCTTAACATACCTTGATTACTTCATTTTTATTAAATTTACAATAAATTCAGTCTTTTAATTATCACGATAAATTTTCTGAAATAAAAATATAAAAATTTCATGTCAACATATAGTAAAACCATGATTTTAATTCAAATATATCATCATATAATCACACACCACTTTTTTTGTCAATAAGATTTTCTCTATTTCTCATTTTGGATCATTATGAAATCATTTAATTTTTTATTGAAATTCTTTCTGAATGATGTCCTTTTGATTTTTAGTTATGTATTCACCTTAACATACCTTGATTACTTCATTTTTATTAAACTTACAATAAATTTTAGTCTTTTAATTATCATGATAAATTTTTTGAAATAAAAATATAAAAATTTCATGCTGACATATAGTAAAACCATGATTTTAATTCAAATATATGATCACATAATCACACTCCACTTTTTTTGTCAATAAGATTTTCTCTATTTCTCATTTTGGATCATTATGAAATCATTTCTAAAATAAAAATATAAAAATTTCATGTCAACATATAGTAAAACCATGAGTTTAATTCACAAATATATTTACTTTTTCATTAATACATTTTATGAGTAATTCAAGAATATTTCTTTTTTGTATTAGAAGATCTGATGAATAACATAATTTATTATTAAAACCAATATAAATATATAATTATTAGCAAATTTATCATGCCCGCTTAGTGTTATCAGTTTAATTGCAAAAATGATTCAAATTAAGTAATAAATAATCATTTAATAGCTAATTATCAATCAAATTTATCTTGATTTAATTACTAATGAAAAATTTAACCTGAAACTATGCATTTTTTCTAAATTATTTCAGTGAATAAAGAAAATGATAAAAAAAAATAAAAATGAAACAATTTGATTTTAATTCATATATATCTTACTTTATAAAACATATAAAAATTAAAATGAATAAAAAATAAATATAATAAAAAATATCGGACATCATTCGAGTTAAAAATTTTAATTTTCTTATAAAGGATTTTTTTTTTTTGAAATAAAGCTTCACTTCATTAATCAAGAATAAACATCTGTTTGCAATACATCACTAATTAAATCAGGTGAACCTTCTACCCAGTACCTATCTTCTTCACAACTTAGACCGAACTTTGCTAATAAGTAGACTGCTTGGTTTCCTGATCGAAGAGTATGTCTCACCTTACAGTTTCGAAATGACTTCAGCCTCCGTCTTGACATTTTTACAATGTCTCCAATCTCAGATAAGTCTTCCTGATGATTCTTTAGCCTATTCAACACCCCTAAGATATCCCCTTCCAATACCATATTCGATAAACCCAAATCAGCTGCAAATTCCAGTGCCTTATTTGTTGCCCATGCTTCGATCACCATTGGTTCTGACAAACCTCTTCCTTTCCCTGATTGTTGATAAAAGGAGCTGTCCCACCCATAATTCAAATTCACGCAGCCTTAGAACATTCAAACAGAGCGTGTATGATTGTTTCATCATTGGCCAAACATCTCTTGCATACAGCATCATTAAGGATTCTCTTCGTTCGCAACATTACCAATACTGGAAGGGAACCATTTATAACTTTCCACATCAGTACCTCCATTTTTTTCGGTGCTTTGACATTCCTTACTCTCTTCCACAGGTCTTTGTTGTTTGATGCTGGAGATGACAACTGTTGGTGCGCAGATTCGTTTAATAGTTTGTAGCCACTCTTCACAATGTATTTTCCATCCTTTGAATAATGCCATACCAGAACATCTGACCTGTTGGACTTGCATAAAGGAACAGATACTATCTTCTCTGCCTCCTCTCTGGAGAACGTCTCCCATATCAAATCCCATTTCCAGGACCCCGATATGTTTTTTAAATACAAATATTTTCTTTTGTTTTATTGTTTAAGTTTAATTTTATTCGAATCATAAATGTTAAACGGTAAAACTCTTGTAACAATAAAAATTTTAAAACTCAAATTTTATAAAAAAAAATTATTTTTATTTCTTTTAATCATTTATTGAGACAAGACTCGATATTGGGTTAGTAAGCTTACACGCTCTGCTTTTTCCACTTTCGCTGGCACTTAGGTGACAAAATTTGACCCAACTCGAAAAAATTCACTCAATTAATCCGAATTCAAAGCCGATCAATCTGAAAAAGTCAGCAACACAAATCCAACCCGATCCGAATCCGAATTGATCTGAAATCAAATTTATCCGAATTTACATCGACCCGAACCCGACCAAATCCAAACCCGAATTGATCCGAACCCAAATTCATTCGAATTTAGATTAACCCGAACCGATCCGAATCCAAATTGATCCGAATCCAAAGTAATCCGAACTTGAAAAGATTTAAACTTAAATTAAATATTATCAATAAATATTTAAATGTTAAAATTAATTATCAAAGTATTTTAATACAGTAAAAATATAATTTTTTTAATAATATGAGTGTTATATATTTTTTTAATCTAGTTAAACTTAAATATTCACTTTTATATTGCATTCATTTAAACTTAATGTATAATTATTTAATGGCTAATCTATAATAGAGTACAGAAGCCATATCATCTACATTTAATGTCTCCAATTATTTTATTAAAAATCAAGATAAATTAAAGAGATATATAGTACTGTTTTATGATATTTTGTAGGGATTATTAAATCACTTTGATTCAAAAAGTTATTATTTATTATAGATAATAAAAATAAAATGAAAAAATGTAATTAATTTATGAATATTGGTAAATATATTATAAAAAAACTATCATACAGATTATTAAATATTTTGATTATTTCAATCCTAATTGTACTATAGGTCATGTAAGAAGAAAATTTTATTTTCATGAGTTTTGTAATTCTTAGAAATATAGTTTCAGTTGATTTTCATACCAGATAAATCACATCGAGACGACCAAGGCTTAACCCAATAAACCTGTCCAATTGACCCGAATCCAAATCCAACCTACCCGAATCCAAATCCGACCAACTTGAATTGACTAAAAAAGTCAACTACCCAAACCCGATCTAATCCGAACTCGAATTAATCTGAACCCAAATTGATCCGAATCCAAATTGATCCAAACCCGACCTTATCCAAACCCGAAATGATCTGAATTCGAAATAGACTGATTTTTCCTTGACCCAAACCTGACCTTATCCAAACCCGAAATGATCCGAATCCGAAATGATCTGATTTTTCCTTAACTCAAAATGATTCGATCCAAAATGACCTAATCCAAACCCGATCTGACCCGCCAATTTGCCACCTCTACTGGCACTATATAACGAATAGTATTCAAAGAAGGGATGGCAATAAGTACCTTATAAACGGGTATCCAGCATTATCCGACCCGTTTAAGTAGGGTAAGGGTAGTGTATTGTGACGTCCCAGTCACCATACATTTCTTATTCATCTTTTATCCTTTTTCCCTTAAACTTAGTTAGATTTGCTTGTCAATGTCAATCATACTTTTCTTACTTTGGCTTACTGTCTAAGAGCTCAATATATTTAATTCAATTACAATAAAACAGACTAATGATACATGTATATATGTACCATCCATTTCCACAGGATCTCATACATCATCTTAACTTAAATCCCCGACATCTTATATACATGAATGCTAGTTGTACTGTACCATAGCTGAATTACAAGTTTACTTTGCATAACTACATAAGTATACCTTCTATACTACTTGGGAAGCGTCTCTTGAAGGTAAACTTTCAAAATCCACTCGTAGGCTCTTCTATTTAGAGCGAGGGATTACTCCGGATAGTCTGTATGAAAAATGTTCGTAAAAGGGTGAGTTTACGCTCAGTAAGAAAAATATGTAAAAGAGCGTGCTATGCCTCTATATGTATTTTTCCTACTTGGCTCTATAATGTCATGTAAAGCATTATAAAGCATGCATCATAAACCTCTTTCATGCATTGTTTGCAACCATGTATATTTCTTTCAAATGGTGTAGGCAAACATACTTTCTTGAAAACATCATACTTCATACATACTTTAAAGCATCATACTTCATAAACTTACTTTGAAACATACATTGTATTCTTAAAACATACATCATGCTTCTTTACTTCAAAACATACTTCAAAACATCATACTTCATAACTTACTTCTTTACTTTAAAACATACTTCATAACGTACTTTAAAACATACTTTACATGCTTTTATAACATAGCATGCTTCATGTACTTCTTCAAAATATATTTCAAATACTTCTTTGAAATATCATTTACATACATACATACATACTTTTCTTGAAACATCTTATACTTTCTTGAAAACATACTTCATATACTTCTTTTAAAACTTCTTGTACGAGTAAACCAAGTACTTTCGATTTCTTTATTCTTAGAAATCGCATAAACATATAGTTTTGATAACATAAAAACTATTCATACTTTTGTGGAGTTATGCACTACATCATCATCATCATCATAATCATGTGGCGTACCCCGTAGGGCCAGGAATTCTCCCTTAGCCGAACATGAAACAAAAACAGATTGGCCAGCTGTGGGTGGCTACAGCCAACACTAGTCAGGTGTCCTCTGTAGCAACTGAGGCCTGACTTATGGTCCTCAGCCCTTAACATACATCATTTCAGGACTTGATCAGAGCCCCTACTAGAAACATGAAAGTGCATAATCTCAAAACATATGCCATGTAGCTTCTAGCCATGACATTTCATACTTTTAGAAAATAGGTATGAAAACCTCTTTTCAAAACATGGCAGTCGACTGGCCTCATAGGGCAGTCGGCTGCTGCTTCATATTTTCATTTATCGAAATTATTTTCATTTAAAATTTCGATATTTTCATCTTTGAAAACATATAAGGGCAGTCGACTGGTCCATATAGCAGTCGGCTGGTTTTCAAACAGAATACTTCTTAAGAAATAGCAGTCGACTGGTACATATAGCGGTCGACTGTTTTTGAAACAGAATGCATCTCGGAAAATAGCAGTCGACTGGTCCTATAGGCAGTCGGCTGGTTTTGAAACAGAATGCATTTTCATAAATAGCAGTCGACCGTCTTACATAGCAGTCGACTGGTTTGGAACAGAAAGCTTTTCTGGAAAATAGCAGTCGACTGGCATACATAGCAGTCGACTGGTTTGAAACAGAATGCTTTTCTTGAAAATAGCAGTCGACTGGCATACATAGCAGTCGACTGGTTTGCATCGGTTTTCGGAAAACGACGTTTTGGTTGTCTCTAGGCAGTCGACTTCCCATTTAAGGCAGTCGGCTGCTCCTAGCCTAATTGGTACTAGGAGACAAATCCGAAAATGCATCTTTTCATGCACCAAATCCAACTAGTACTTCTTCCAAACCACATAAAACAGTATAAAACATTATAAAACATGCGGACATAGCCGCCTTACGTCCGTTACATAAATTCCTTACCTTGATTCCTTCGGAAACGCAAGATCACTTGATGCGTTAACCCTAGCTTTCACTCCTTCAAATCTGAAATCATCATATCAAAGCAAACCTTTAAGAATTTGCCATAAACATGTTATACTAATTCAGTACAACACCATACCATAAACATACTTGAACAAATCATCTTCTTCTCTTACCTTTTTCTAGTGACCAAAATCTCAACTTTGAGATCTCTTCCAATACTTGAAATCAATCCACCAAACTTCAGATATAGCCTCGTCTAGTGACTACGATCATTTTTCGTCTAACAAACTTAACGATTTGGTTACTAAACAAGGGTGTTTGTCATGGTGGATATGGATAGAACTTATGGAAACTTGGAGAACACGAGGGAGAGGGCTAGAACGAGAGGGCTGGAAAGAAGCTGGCTGACGTTGGGTGATGGCTGGGGGATGAGTCATGCCATTTCATTTATTGCTTCCCTATCCAATATCATCTCATCTCAGCCACTTATTCCTTGACTCCTTTTTGACCTATCTTTGACCATTAATTCTCTTCTTCCCTTTTGACTCAAGACCATTTGTCCATTTAATCTCAATAATATTTCTGATTTAATTCTTGTCTCATACTCTTAATATTTTTCTGATATCAACCTAATAAATCATTTGTCTTATTGACTATTAACTTCCTTATTTCTCCCATACATCATGCATACATCATTCATACATTAAGCTTCATATTCATTTAATTGGTCTTCTTTCTTCCTATTCCATTTATTTTCCTGACATCAATATTAATTGACTACTTGATTATTTAATCTTTCATCTCCTTACTTCTTCCATGTTCCATACATCCTTCATACTTCATAATTCTCATGTCCATTTACTTCATTTAAGCCAAAATGCTTTACAATTATGGAGGAATTTCATGAAATTGGGGGATTTCACATTCTCCCCACCTTAGAGAATTTGGTCCTCCAAATTTAAATCAGGTTATGTCTTAAACAGTTCTTGATACTCTTCATTTTCAAGCTATTTAGCTTCATGTACCTTTTTCCATAGTGTGGTATTGTCAATAATCTTAACCAATGGGATCATCATAGACTTCTATATCATATCTTTTCTGTTCAAAATCCCGAATGGCTCTTTCACATGACTTGTGTCTTTCTATACTTCTAAGGTTTCATCTTTCGTGACATAAGATGAATTCTGAATTATACTTTCGAAGCATTGACACTTTCTATTCTTATAGCATTTCATACAGTGTCATCTCAGTACTTGTATAATAGCTATTTTCATAACTAAACTCAGTTAATGGCAGATGGTCGTCCCATGAGCCTTTAAAATACATAGCACCAGCTCTTCACATGTCCTCGAGCGTCTAAATCATGCGCTCGGACTGCTCATTAGTCTGCGGACGAAAAGCTGTGCAAAACTTCCAACTGAGATTCCATGGTTCCTTGTTAATCTCCTTAAATGAGAATTGAACCTGAAATCTCTATCACATGAATTTGCTCATTGGAACTCCACTTAATCTTATGACATTCTTTCATCTACATTTCTGCCAAAGCACTAAGTACATCCATAGACTTCTTAAGTAGTAAGTGGGCTTACTTAACAGATCTGTTCATCAATTCTGGCTTAATCCTTATACTAGTCATCATTCCCAATTTACTTTGAAAGCATAACATTTAGCTTAAGGCTTGGAAATTTCTCAAGTAACTTCTTACTTTCTTGTCATCATATGAACCATTATTCTTTCATGCTTCTGACTCATAGCATTTGCCATCACAATGGCTTTTTATACTTTCTTTCTTTTGCCCTTTTTAATACCCACATACTAATCACATTTTAAACTATTAACATAGTTCTTTTAATTCGTATCCAAAAATGTTCTCTTCTCATAGCATCAAACATGCCTATGAATGAACATCTTCATTTCCCTATGGTACTCTAGGGAATCAATCAGGAAGGATACTATAGTCGGCTAGGTAACCGAGTAGAGTATGGAAGGTACTTTAGAGCACCTGTCGTGTTTCGGTCCCTAGATGCGACTATAGAGAATAATTACCGTCGTTGAGATAACTCATCTCTCATATTAATTCATATTCCTTTCAGAATAATACTTTTATAGCATAAAACATTTAAGTAAAATCGACTAATATAAGTCAATCATCATTCTCATTTATACTCCTTTCACATCGTAAACTAAAAATCCTTCACATAACCATACTACCTTCTATTAACTTTCCTTACAATTTAGTCAGATCATACAACATACTTTTACCTTATACATCTTCAACATTTACATCATAGTTAACAGGTGTCTTTCCTTTCTCTTTAGCAGTAGCCTTGCGCTGTGGTTGAGGAGTCCCCTCAGATTCCTCGAATGTCCTCATGTCTCTCTTGGGACAATCTTTGATCAAATGTCCTCGTTCACCACATCTGAAACATGTGCCACTTGCCAACCGGCATGGCTGTGATCTATGGAACTTTTTGCAATGTTCACACCTTTGTCCTATACTCTTAGGTGAACTAGCTGAATGTCGGAATCTATCATCATTCATCTTGATTCCCGTAGCTCTAGGATTCCCTATACCATAATCATCATAATACTCCTAACTCAATATAAATTCCACATAACCATTAAATTTAATTAATAATCATTTTCTTGCTTACCTATTGAGGCTCCTTCATATGGCCTACATCTCTTAGATGAGCATCCATCTTTCGAGATCTTCCTTTCTGACTTCCGCTTTATCGGTTTCTTACTTTTACTTTGGATTCGAAAATCAGTTTGATGAAGCTCATAGTCCTGCTCACACAACTGAGCCTTACGGACGGTCTCATTATAAGTAGTGACACCTATAGTGTACAACTTGGATTTGATAGGAGACTTCAATCCTTCTATAAATCTGTATATCTTATATCCTTCACTCCTGATGGTCTCTCGATCGAATCCACTTAGAGAAATAAACCTTGACTCATATTGATTAACTGACATTGTCCCTTGAGTCAATTTCAAAAATTCAATCTTCAACCTAGTCTGATCAGTGCGTGGGATGTACTGCTCAGTAAAGGCTTCTAAAAATTTATCCCACGTAACCTCAACATGTTGGGCTTCCAAAAAGGCCTGAGTGGACTGCCACCAATACTTTGCATCATCCACTAACAGATAAACAGCCAAACCTACTTTTTCCCTTCCGGAACATAACATATACTCGAAAGATCTAGTGACCGCCTTCACCCAATTCACTGCGGCCCATGGGTTCTTATCCCCCTTAAACTTAGGCGGATCCAGCTTCTTATATTTCTTAATCAAGGTCATACTGCAATAGGCTGTGAGATCTCGCCTTTCAATAACTGGGAATGGTGGGGGTAACTCTGTCTGTACTGGTGGTGGCTGTACTATAGGAATGGCGAATGGTACACTTGTGACCATGTTTGGAAAATTCGCCATAAACTGCGTAAACATAGTGGTCATATTCTCCACTTGCTTTTCCATCTTCGCTAACCTAGTGTTTGGGCTATGAGGTAGAGATGGAAAAGAAAACTGTGTTGGTGACTGTTCTACATAATTCCTTCCTCTTCCTTCACCAACATCCCTTCTATCTGAGCTCATTCTGTCGATAAAATCACAAAGTTGAGCTACTTAGTATAACTTCAAACAGTTATACATCGTATATGTATTCAGACAAGTACAGTACAATTGGGGATATACTCTACTTCTAACTCATCGACACCGACAAACCTCAATCTAATTGCTCTGATACCACTCTGTGACGTCCCAGTCACCATACATTTCTTATTCATCTTTTATCCTTTTTCCCTTAAACTTAGTTAGATTTGCTTGTCAATGTCAATCATACTTTTCTTACTTTGGCTTACTGTCTAAGAGCTCAATATATTTAATTCAATTACAATAAAACAGACTAATGATACATGTATATATGTACCATCCATTTCCACAGGATCTCATACATCATCTTAACTTAAATCCCCGACATCTTATATACATGAATGCTAGTTGTACTGTACCATAGCTGAATTACAAGTTTACTTTGCATAACTACATAAGTATACCTTCTATACTACTTGGGAAGCGTCTCTTGAAGGTAAACTTTCAAAATCCACTCGTAGGCTCTTCTATTTAGAGCGAGGGATTACTCCGGATAGTCTGTATGAAAAATGTTCGTAAAAGGGTGAGTTTACGCTCAGTAAGAAAAATATGTAAAAGAGCGTGCTATGCCTCTATATGTATTTTTCCTACTTGGCTCTATAATGTCATGTAAAGCATTATAAAGCATGCATCATAAACCTCTTTCATGCATTGTTTGCAACCATGTATATTTCTTTCAAATGGTGTAGGCAAACATACTTTCTTGAAAACATCATACTTCATACATACTTTAAAGCATCATACTTCATAAACTTACTTTGAAACATACATTGTATTCTTAAAACATACATCATGCTTCTTTACTTCAAAACATACTTCAAAACATCATACTTCATAACTTACTTCTTTACTTTAAAACATACTTCATAACGTACTTTAAAACATACTTTACATGCTTTTATAACATAGCATGCTTCATGTACTTCTTCAAAATATATTTCAAATACTTCTTTGAAATATCATTTACATACATACATACATACTTTTCTTGAAACATCTTATACTTTCTTGAAAACATACTTCATATACTTCTTTTAAAACTTCTTGTACGAGTAAACCAAGTACTTTCGATTTCTTTATTCTTAGAAATCGCATAAACATATAGTTTTGATAACATAAAAACTATTCATACTTTTGTGGAGTTATGCACTACATCATCATCATCATCATAATCATGTGGCGTACCCCGTAGGGCCAGGAATTCTCCCTTAGCCGAACATGAAACAAAAACAGATTGGCCAGCTGTGGGTGGCTACAGCCAACACTAGTCAGGTGTCCTCTGTAGCAACTGAGGCCTGACTTATGGTCCTCAGCCCTTAACATACATCATTTCAGGACTTGATCAGAGCCCCTACTAGAAACATGAAAGTGCATAATCTCAAAACATATGCCATGTAGCTTCTAGCCATGACATTTCATACTTTTAGAAAATAGGTATGAAAACCTCTTTTCAAAACATGGCAGTCGACTGGCCTCATAGGGCAGTCGGCTGCTGCTTCATATTTTCATTTATCGAAATTATTTTCATTTAAAATTTCGATATTTTCATCTTTGAAAACATATAAGGGCAGTCGACTGGTCCATATAGCAGTCGGCTGGTTTTCAAACAGAATACTTCTTAAGAAATAGCAGTCGACTGGTACATATAGCGGTCGACTGTTTTTGAAACAGAATGCATCTCGGAAAATAGCAGTAGACTGGTCCTATAGGCAGTCGGCTGGTTTTGAAACAGAATGCATTTTCATAAATAGCAGTCGACCGTCTTACATAGCAGTCGACTGGTTTGGAACAGAAAGCTTTTCTGGAAAATAGCAGTCGACTGGCATACATAGCAGTCGACTGGTTTGAAACAGAATGCTTTTCTTGAAAATAGCAGTCGACTGGCATACATAGCAGTCGACTGGTTTGCATCGGTTTTCGGAAAACGACGTTTTGGTTGTCTCTAGGCAGTCGACTTCCCATTTAAGGCAGTCGGCTGCTCCTAGCCTAATTGGTACTAGGAGACAAATCCGAAAATGCATCTTTTCATGCACCAAATCCAACTAGTACTTCTTCCAAACCACATAAAACAGTATAAAACATTATAAAACATGCGGACATAGCCGCCTTACGTCCGTTACATAAATTCCTTACCTTGATTCCTTCGGAAACGCAAGATCACTTGATGCGTTAACCCTAGCTTTCACTCCTTCAAATCTGAAATCATCATATCAAAGCAAACCTTTAAGAATTTGCCATAAACATGTTATACTAATTCAGTACAACACCATACCATAAACATACTTGAACAAATCATCTTCTTCTCTTACCTTTTTCTAGTGACCAAAATCTCAACTTTGAGATCTCTTCCAATACTTGAAATCAATCCACCAAACTTCAGATATAGCCTCGTCTAGTGACTACGATCATTTTTCGTCTAACAAACTTAACGATTTGGTTACTAAACAAGGGTGTTTGTCATGGTGGATATGGATAGAACTTATGGAAACTTGGAGAACACGAGGGAGAGGGCTAGAACGAGAGGGCTGGAAAGAAGCTGGCTGACGTTGGGTGATGGCTGGGGGATGAGTCATGCCATTTCATTTATTGCTTCCCTATCCAATATCATCTCATCTCAGCCACTTATTCCTTGACTCCTTTTTGACCTATCTTTGACCATTAATTCTCTTCTTCCCTTTTGACTCAAGACCATTTGTCCATTTAATCTCAATAATATTTCTGATTTAATTCTTGTCTCATACTCTTAATATTTTTCTGATATCAACCTAATAAATCATTTGTCTTATTGACTATTAACTTCCTTATTTCTCCCATACATCATGCATACATCATTCATACATTAAGCTTCATATTCATTTAATTGGTCTTCTTTCTTCCTATTCCATTTATTTTCCTGACATCAATATTAATTGACTACTTGATTATTTAATCTTTCATCTCCTTACTTCTTCCATGTTCCATACATCCTTCATACTTCATAATTCTCATGTCCATTTACTTCATTTAAGCCAAAATGCTTTACAATTATGGAGGAATTTCATGAAATTGGGGGATTTCACATGTATAATTGGGTTCGGGTACTGAAATTACTACCCGTCATGGGTTCGGGTAGTTATCTTAGGATACGCGCTACCCGAATCCTATTATAAATAATAATTAATTAACACAATATTTATATTTTTTATATAAAAATTATTTATTATTAATGTTGTATTAAATTAAATTAAATCATTAAATATTATAATTATGATTTTTAACTTTAATTTATTTTTATGAGTTAAATTAAATTTATTAATATAATTTTTTAATTAAGTTATTCCAAAATTGATTTTAAATTTAAATTTAAAAGTCAAACTTTGACTTAATAAACGAATAGTTAAACAGATATTTTATATTTTATAAGGTTAGGATTCGGATAACATAAATAAAAATAATCGAGTATTTAATCGAGTTCGAATATTGTTAAAATTAATCATGTTCGGATATTATTAAAATTAATCGAGTTCGAATTTAAATATCTCAAATTTAACGAATACCCGATCCATTTACACCCATTTCAAAATCCTACACCCAAGCCATCTATCCTGCCATATCTTAATATCACGCCCCGCCTAGATGCCATCCAGACATTAACCCTCTGTCCATCACATACTTTCTACTTTAAACCCCGTGTCAGCAGCTCGCGTGATTCCCATATGCCTTTTTCTTTTTCATTTGATTTGATTGTTGCCATTTGTCGGCAGCTCACGTGATTCCCATATACTTTTCCATGACAGTGAGGGGTAGCTACTAAGTTTGGCATCCATGAAGTCCTGAGTAGCAAAATATTTACCTTTTAAAACTCGATATGCTAGAGACTCAGAGGGGCGTATCAATCTCCACCTTTGTTTGGCAAGCAGAGCTTTCTTGAAGAACCACATATTTCCGAAACCCATTTCACCCTCAAGCTTATTTCTGCACATGCTGTTCCATGAAGTCCAGTGAATTCCTTTTCGGTCTTTGTTCGATTTCCACCAAAAATTGCTAAACATTAAATTAATCTCTTCACAGAAAGTCTTTGGCAATTGGAAACACCCTATATGTAGGAACCGCTTGGAGGATTGCTTTAATAAAAATCTCTTTACCCCCATTAACAGAAGTCTAGGAACCATGATTTAAACTTACCTTTTTTTATGAAACTTTTTTTTTACATCCTTCCTATTTACGTATTCCATATGCTTGTTTAGAATATCTTAGGAAAGAAGAGACAAATGGCCACAGAAGTTTAATTTTGTATTTACAACGACGGAACCCCTTAGTCATGCACGTTTTAGTATTTAAAAAAAAAACTAGAATTGTTATTTTTTTTTGTTACATAGAATTGTTATTGTGAATATAATATTCTGTATTAACAATCAATGGTTAGCTTAGTGATTTACCCCTCTTTAGGAGGGATTAGGTCTTATGTTCGAATCTTTTTTTTCTTTTGTACCTCTATGAATCAAAAAAAATATAATATTCTATGTTAATATAGTCAATCATAATCTAGGATATACAATAAAAAAATCATAATCTAGGATATTACGTTTCTCTAATTAGAACAATATCTTGGATTACATAATTATGATAGGTTGATTCTTTTCATAATTGGTAAGAATCATTTATATATAAAAAGGGCATTCCTGCATAGTTTTTTATTCAAGTCAATAAAAAGGAGAGTTAATCCAATTTGGGAGTTACCAAATTATTATACTTTTAACTTAATTCTCAACATATTGTAATTTTTGACATGTCATACTCATCACTGTATTCAAAACTTACCATCTTTTTTTGTTACAAAAGAAATATTAAATAATTGAAGATGGAGATGCTTGGATTCGAACTCAAGACTTACAATATGCCACAACTCATCCTTAGCCACTAGACCAAGTAGTTGTTGGCCAAAACTTACCATCTTTTACTTAAAACTTATAATCCTTAGCTTGTGCTTCTCTCCCTCTCTCTCTATTTTCCGAACTTTTTTATTGCTTCTTTCAAATTTTCAGGAGTTAACACTTTTTTCTTGATATTAAGAGTTAATAAAATATATGAATTTTTATCTTGAATTTTGAACTGAAATAGAAATTAAGACAATAATATATAATTGCTTCTATATTAATATAGTCAATCATAATTTAGGATATTCAATAAAAAAAATCATAATCTAGGATATTACGATTCTCTAATTAGATCATTATCTTGGATTACATAATTATGATAGGTTGATTCTTTTCATAATTAGTGAGAATAATTTATATATAAGTAGGGCATTCCTATATAGTTTTTTATTCAAGTCAATGAATAAAAGAGTTCTTTTAACCGGAGAATTACCAAATTATTATACTTTTTAATTTAATTCTCAACATTTTGTAATTTTTGACATGTCATACTCATCACTATATTAAAAACTTATCATCTTTGACTAAAAACTTGCGATCCTTAATTGCCTCTCTCTCTCTCTCTCTCTCTCTCTCTCTCTCTATTTATTTTCCAAAAGTTTCTGCTGCTTTTTTCAAATTTTCAAGATTTACACTTTTTTCTTGATATTAAGAGTTAATAAAATATATGAATTTTGTTGGGAGGGAACTACTCACTTTGTGTGCACTCAGAATCCCCGACGGAGATTAGTCACTGCTTTCGGCGGTTGATACTTCGTACCAATATCATGGTGAACAAAAAAATATATATGAATTTTTATCTTGAAATTTGAACTGAAATAGAAATTAAGACAATAATGTGTAATACATCATAAATTCAATATCCAACTTATAACAACATAAACTTTTAATTGTTATCAATTAATATTCAAAAACTTCTCTCGAAGTATCGCCATTCTTAAAATATTAAAAAAGTTTTTTTTTATTTCTATAAAATTGGCTTCATCAATCATGCTTTATTTTTTTTTTTCAGAGTTATTAGTGTTTGGCCTTTTTTTCTATAAATTAAAACCATAAGTTATGTTAATGATCTTTACATACATATTTGACATTACACTTTAGATGGAAATTGCTTTCTCTTTTTAACTTTTTTCTATTTTTTTAAGAGACATTTTGATTTGTTTTTTGAATTTTGTTAAATGCTTTAATCAAAATTTTTATTAGGAGATTTTTGATTATAAAAAATGCTGGTGGTGTTATATTAATTTAGTGCAAAAAGATTAGAAGTTAAAGTTTACTAGAAAGGAAAAAAAATTCTAAAAAGAGGACGACAGCGAAGGAAAAGGAGAAGAAGGACAACAAGAAATTACAGACAAATTTTCTTGCAAAAAAGGATGAGGGAATATGAGCTTAAAGACAATGAAAACAATTTTATATAATTCAAAATTAAAAAATTCTAACATGGAAAAAATTACAATGATTTGAAAAATAAGTTTAAAAGAACCATATATTGAGAAATAAGTTTTAAAACTATTATTGTTTGATAAAAATCTCTCTAACTTGATATCAAGAGCTATTCTATTTAGTCTATTGCCTAAAATTCTCTTAAGGAACTTGTGTCTTTTTTTTTTAAAAAAAGTCAAATTTATTTGTCAACCTTTTTTGATTTTATCAAATTATTTGCTCATGCCATGTCAGCATTTTTTGTCAAATCACCTCTCTTGTATTTTTAGCGTCTTGATTTCATTTGTGGCCTCCATTTCTATCAGATTTGCTTGAAAATTGGAGAAATTTGATATCTTTAGACCTTAACAAGGAAACTCTATTAAAATTTAGGGATAGTTTTTTGAACCGGGATCTTCATCTATTGCCACAGCTACCTCTAAGGGAAGTACAACTCTTACTATTAAGGTTTTTCTAAAAAAGGTTATTTCTTCCAAAACTTCTTCCTCCATTGCATTATCTACTACCTCGGGTAAATCTTCTTGATGTTGGATTATGCCCTTAGAACCATTCATTAGATGATTAACTTTGGCATTTTTTATGTATCATGACATTTTATTTATTATAGTTCATTATTATATTTGTCTTATAACTGCGTAATGTAATCTTATATGATAATGTCTTTAGAATAGTAATAACACACTATTCTTAAAATATCCCTAGTCAAGTATTATTGTGAACAAGGATAACAATGATACGATAAGACTAGTATGTGGTTGACTGATGACCATTGTCATGGATATAGGATATCAAGTCATCACATAGGTACATGTTAGAGAACTATGTACTGGATCGACCCTCCATGAGAATGCTAATGGATTGTTATATGAGTGTCATAAGCGATTCTCATAGTGATGATGGTGTATGTGATCCTTTGACTTGAGATCATCAGAGATCCCAACATAGAGAATTGCATACTTTAATGCTACTAGATGTCATTCGTAACAGGATGGACTATAAAGGTAGTAATTGGGTATGCCTTGATCTATGTAGAGGGATGTTGAGTGATCAAGATAGGATTTATCCCTCTTATATAACAAGAGTGATGTCTTGGGCCCTTTGATAGAGTGAGACTAAGAAATGCATGGCCGTGCTCGAATAAGTCAATATGAGATATTGATTTTATTTGTTTAATTAGTCTACTCAGGAATCAAGAAACGCTGATTAGACTATACAAGTGTGACACATTCCATGACTTGTGTCTAATCAAGACATCAAAGGATAAAGGTATTAGACTACACGGTAACATCTATCACGAGTAAGGTTATGTCGAGTCATTGACATTCTCGTTACATGGGTAGCGATGATGTGTTGCTAGATACCGCTCATTGCCTGTGACAATTTTGTCATTGCCATTGTTTTGAGAACCTATTGAGTCGCACACTTAGAACGGATCAATGAGGAGCTTAATTAATCCTATTCTTAATTGGATTAAGGATATAACTAATCCTATTCTAAGTAGGATTAGAGTTCTGTTTGACAGTAAATTTTAGGGTAAAATTTACTGCCTAAAAAAGGATGTTTTGTGTTTTCTAAAACCGAGCCGCACAATTAAACAGAAAAGAGAAACATGTTCTCTGTGGTTTTAGAGCTTCTTTCAAACAAACAAAATATTCTTTTAATCGAAGCTAGCAATTCGGTTAAAATAAAAAAACACTCTTTAAGGCTTTTGATCGTGGGACGTTCAAGAGTCGTGAGATCCGTTTTTGTGGATACCATAGAGGCAGGAACAAAAAGTTGTTGCTTGTGACTCGACCAACAACAGAAAATCAGAGAAAACGTTAGGTAAAATCTCGAAACCCTAATCAGGCAACTCTCCGAATCGATCCTGGTGGAGGCCGAATGATTTAAATTCCGCAGCGTATTTGTTTCGGTTTCCTTCACTTGACTTATTGATTTTGCCTGTTCTAACCACATGACTCCAAATTCTTCTAGTTTATTAACTAAAATGTCCACCACATGTCTACCTTATGTTCATGCTGCAAATGATACCAAATTGCATATTACTCACATTGGTATTATTTCCAATTCAAAGCTTAGTCTTCCAGATACTTATTATGTTCCCAACTTAGCTCTAAATCTTATTTCAGTTGGCCAATTATGTGATCTTTGTCTCAGTGTTATCTTTTCTTCTTCTGGATGCATGATATGGGATCCATTTACAGAGGAAGTATCACGTTCCGAATATTACGCCTAGCATAAACTTTTATAATTGGTTAGGCTGTCTGTAGTGTCCACACTCAGATTTTATTAACAATAAAAAACTTGAAATACCAAACATTCATTTCAATATATATAGATGATCGATCTTTAAAATTTTACATCTAACTTTCATCAATGTAGTTTACATCCTTTGTACAAATTATATACATAGTAGTACTGTACATACATAGTTTGAACATATAAAAACTAAAATCGTATAGCTCTACAGTCTTTGGATAACCACTTAAGGGATATCGGTAGAAGCAACCTCTGAACGGAAAGGAAACTATTGTAGATAATCTGGAAGGAAAGTAAAGGGGTAAGCTTACGCCCAGTAAGAAAAATATATAAAGAGCTGATACTATACACAACTACATGAGTCTACTGTAAAACATTTCATTATGACAACAAAGTTTAGGCACTCTATCAGAAGGATATTATAGTCGGTAAGGTAACCAAGCTAAGTATTGAAAGATACTTTGAAGTACCTCACTTATCCTAGTCCCTAATCTCGACTATAGGAATTTGATGTAAGTTATTAAATAAACAGTTCAAAGGTTTTGTTTCCAATCAATCATTTTGTAAGCAACTCAGAGGATAATTAGCAATCACTCGGTAAACAGTACGAAATTCAGTTTAGAAACTATTTTAATGAAACTATCGATAAATAACTGTGAGAACTCGTTATTTTGTACTGTACATGTACATTTATTTGGTCAATTATCAATAAGGGAATTATTGATGAGATTTTTCTTTTACATAAATTAAATATAAGGAAGGTGGCTCTCGCATGAAAATTTTCAAGGCTAGATGAAAAATATAAGTGTGAAAAATAGTAGACAAATGATGGAATAAAATCATCATGGAAAATTAGAGACTCAAAATGATAGTGAGCCAAATGGATCAAGAAAGGATCAAGTAATTAACCAAATAAGTTAAAATAAATATAATTCATACAAATTCTGATTTTGGAAATTTATAGTGGCATGAAAAAGGAAATAAAGGCAAGTAAAATAGGCTAAATAAATTTTAATAATTGTAGGAAAATTATATTAATTAAACTTTAATGTTAGCTAATGATATTCAGCCAACACACGCTCCTTTCTGCCTTTAATTTCCAGCCACATCGTGATCTTCAATTCCGATTATCATCACCGAAAATCCTCCTCTGTTCTTCCATCGTCCAGCAGCTTTCCACAGCAAAAACTCTTCTTTTCTTCAGCTCATCGTCTAAGCATATGAGTTTTTTTTAGAGGGAAAATAAACGTTGCTTATTAAGCTTTATAGAACACCAAAGAACACAACTCAAAAACCTCCAAACAGAAGTTGAATCAACGTGGACAGATTCTTCCCCTGTACAGGTAAAAATTTCCGGCAGTGATTTTTGGAGTTGTTGTTCTTTAATTATGGTTGTAATGATCATGTATAAGCTGTTGATAGCCTTAGTTTGAACCGAAAATATGTGTAAAGAAAACCCTAGTGTTGGTTATGAGGGTTTAGAAAGAAGAAGATGAGGTTTTGCTGAGATGATTAACGTGGATATGAAGGCTGAATATAGGATCGAAAAAAGCCATGGAGATTAAAAGACTTAAAAATGAAGACCAACCAAGTTTGCATGACCGGTTGAAGAGGGTTTGAGTTTAATACTAAGTAGGGCTTCCGTGAACCATGGGAAAAGAGAAATAAGGTGTTAGGGTAGTCAACAAAAGTGGCTGATGGAAGAAAAATTGGGCTGTGATACAACCGTACGTGGAAAAGGAAATGTTGGCTGGTAAGTGCAGCCGAAATGGAAAAAAAAAGAAGGAAGTAAGGGCTAACTTTTGGCTGACTTTGTGTGTGTGAAAGCTGAAGTTTGGGTAGCCTAAAATGTACTAAGTGTAGCCTTAATATAGAGACATAAACTGAAGCTCATGTGGACTGAAAAACAGAAAAGAATTTGGAGTCTCGGTTGGGATAACAAGTAGCAGAAAATAAAAGAAAAGAAACAAGAAAAAAGGGTTAGGTTGACTTGACTAAATGATAGACTAAAGTATCAATTTAATTGATATATGTATATATATGCATTTTAAAGAATAAACTACCTAACCCATGTAAGGCCATTCGGCCACAATGATGAATAAGGAAGAGTGACGTGAATGGTGTGGAAAATGGGAGAAGTTGACAAAGTGATGGCTGGAAAATATGCAAGAATAATGTATATATATTAACATGGGAAAGATAGGTCATAAGCCAAATAGGCTTATGCATGAAAAATGACCATTTGGTCATTAAACTAAGATGAAGACATTGACATTGAGAAGTGGCAAATAATGCTAAAACAGAAAATTGAAAGTAAATGAAATATTCATTTACCATGGAGAAAGTATAAGAGATTCTAATATTCTAAGAAATGATAATACAAATAAGAGTTAAATAGGTAAAGGAATATTATACCAAATATTAATTATAGTAAACTGTGATTTTCGCAGTTATACTCTGGTGAGATAAGAAGCATGGTGGTGCAAATTAGAGCACATCTCTACAATGCTACTGAGTCGGAAGTTCAATGTTCATGTGGAGCACGAAATAGTGCGTATGTAGATTTGTAGGGATATCCGAATGCATGATTTACATGCTATGAAATTTTATACGAAATTTGAAATTTTGATTTTGCCTCGAATTGCATGAAATCTGTGATTTTCTAGTTTGTGAATTGTGTTTGCAAGTGCAGGGGGTTAGGAACCGAGGCAGTCATCATACTGCCGAAAATTATTCAAAATATTTCTAAAAATGGTAGAAAATATTTTGGGTGCATTATTGATCTTTTCCTAGCCTCGAAATGGATGAATTACATATTTTTCATAAAGGGTTATTATATCGAAAAATATTTATTAAACATTCTTGACACCGATTTTGGTGAAGATCTTATTACTGAAAATTCATTCCTCGTGTTTTACAGTGCAAGGTGTAATTGGAGAAGTGAAATGGTGAATAGTGAATATTTTATAATTAATTTCAGTATGATATTCACTATTTTAATTTTGATTTCCTTTATGGAATAAATAAGATTTTATCATATGAAATGATTTCCATAAAGGCTTAATCACTGTATAAATGTTTTTTTGAGACTAGGATATTTTTATACGGGTTTATAGTGGGAAATATGATGGTGGAATTATTAAATTTGGAAAATAAATATTTTTATTTTTCCATAAATTATGAAAATATTGCAAATTGATTTCCAGTAATTTTGAATTTCGAATGTTAAAAAGGAAAGTGTGGAAACACGTGTATATGTGTACTACGATGAAAAGGTATAATTATGAGAATTTTATTTCACAATGAAATTATTTTATAAACTGTTTTCACCGTACGATACTGTGATTTATACCTTTATGGATTTTCTGAAAGATTTTATTGATTTTACTTAATTCCATAAAGGTAACGAGATTTAGCATATACTGTTTTGAGACTGTTAGGCCCCATATCATGCTCACGTGTTCATGTGTACCTTCTCATGTGTTGTGCTGTTGACATTGAGCCGTCTTCAGCGGTCCCGGCGTCACTCGCTCAGTGTACGACCGAGGACACTTATAGACTATGGTCATAGATCTCATGTGTTTATTATATTGTCCCTACAGGGATCTCATGTGTACCATATTATTCCCTACGGTACTTATAGCATGATATCATTAAGGTGTTGCCTAGTTTCCACTATTATTCCACGTGTTTGGATTTGATGAGAAACATGAAATATACTGTTTATTGTGATGTTTTATCACTGATTTGTGAAATATGTAAACAGTGCATTTTACTGCTACATGTGTTTAAAGTGATTGTTTTCAACAGTGGAAAAAAATGAATTTCAAATGTGGTTCATATGATTTACTAAATTGCTTATTTAATCATATGACGTTTTATATGCAGTACAGATTTTAATGAAATTTATATTTAAATAAATTCTTTATCCCTATAGTCGCTCTGGGTTTTCGGGACAAGACAGGTATTTCAAAATACCTTCCATGCTCCTTCTGGATTTCCCGACCTACTATAGTATCATTTCCCTGGTAATGTGCCAGCTTATACATAGGAATTAAAAAAAAAAAGATTTTACTTCATATAGTCTTCGAGGTATCAAGATTTGCATACAAATCTCTTACTGAGCTGTAGTTTTGCTCACTCCAATATTTTATCTCCCCAGATATTTTGCAGTGACCATTTGAGGTATATTATCCGAGGATATGAGGCTGCATATTTAGCACCCCGAGGCAGTGCTTATAGATCCCGGAGGTATAATTAATTTATTTCATATGTTCAGACTTATGATATACAATACTACAATATTGTATTAGAAAAGGGGATGTAAGTATTGATTATAAATACAATTTGTAAATATTTATTTCCGTTAACTATATTGAGTTACGAATATTGTGTTTTCAGCGAATAAAATGCAGAAAGTAAGATATCGCAGACAGCCCAACCTATACATATGTTATGAAAAACGTGTAAAAAGTGTAAAATACAGTGTACTTGAGATGTGACAGTTTTAATGGTATCAGAACGAGGTTGGCCCGATGTCTGTCGATATCTTAGTAATAAAGTAAAGTGATAAGTAAAGTGATTACATTCTCGTAGTACTGTAGAGTCTGGATATATAAATGGGTCACTGACTAAAGTTGGATAAATCGTGGTGTGGTGTAGATATGAGTGGACGACGGGTGACTCGTGCATATAAGGGTCAAGGCCGAGGTAGGGCAGAGCCGATTCCAGAGCCTCAGACATAAGAGCCTAGACTGGAGCTCGCCCCAAGACTGGCTCACCCTTTGCAACCCGAGAGTCTAAATACCCGGATGTCCAAGATGGAATGCATGTTGGCAGATTTTATCACCATATATCATACTAAATAGAGCTGCCGATTGGGCAAAAAGAGAGTGTGCAGCTCCAGTCGCTCCACTTGTAGCTTCAGCTGTTCCATTTGTTGCACCACCTCTACCATTTCCAGTACAGTCAGTACCACAGGCTCAATCCATTCCACTGCCACCAGCATAGCCGCCACATGATGCTGATCCTATTATGATGTGACCTTAGTGAGGCAGTTCACCAAGCTAAATTTGGCAAGATTTAAGGATGAGAGAGATTTACTGGTGGCGGAGCAGCAGTGGATTATAGCTATGGAGAAACTGTTTAAGTACAGGAGATGTTTTAATACAGAACGAGTCGGATTGGTGATGTTCCAGATGAGTGATGATGCGGAACACTGGTGCAAGTCTGTACAGACGGTACTTTTGCCCAGCAACCAATGATTACATGGGAAGTTTTATTGAGGTTTTTTGCCGTCAGTACATCCTCGATACTGCACAGAATAAGCTTCAGTAGGAGTTTATGGATTCGATTTGGGGGAACATGTCAGTGGACCAGTATGAGTCTTGATTTACTACACTTACTAGATTTGACCCATTGACTAAGATTGATGAGCGGCATAAGATTGACAGGTTTAAGGCTGGGTTGAGACCGTCTATTCGGTCAAAGTTAAGCCCATTTGATATTTAGACATATGATGAGATGGTCCGACGTGCTCAGCTTTGTGAGCCAAATATTGAGCGATATCATACAGAGTCCATTGGTAAGAATAAGGGTAAAGCAAAGAGGGGCACGGATGACAGATCTGGTAGAGAGCAACCTAAGAGAGCTAGATCTTCTGGTATTCAGATCTCAGAGGGGCAATCCACTAGATTGACTGCTGCAGCCCCCACTACTATAGGTCCTGCTTCTGCGCCGAGAGGTACCACGGCCAGATGAGATCGGTGTGAACGGTTGCATGGTACCCGACCTTACCACATGTCGACCAGGGCTTGTTTTAAATGTGGGCAGGCAGGACATTTGGTAAGAGACTACCCTATGCTCAGAAAGGTAGCTGCACCTACCACACCAATTCTAGTACTCACATTACCAACTTTGACACCAGCAGCTCTGATAGAATCGGATGAAGTGACAACCTTTCAGCCTAAGTGGGCAACAGCAGCGGAGAAGGGTAAGAAGCCCATGACTCAGGGATGGGTGTACACATTGGATCAGGAGATTGTTGATGCATCTGTAGATTTCATTAAAGGGCTTCCGTAGAACCGGAGCAATTTAGGTATAGAATACATGTAAATATTCTTTTTAATGAATCTCACATTCCCGATGTATATGGAAACTATAAGATAAGAGTAGGCGAGAGGGAAATTACAGCTAACCAAATTTTGATAGGGATGTATGATTTTGATGTGATATTGACTATAGACTGGTTAGTTGCGAACCATGTAACTATAGATTGTTACACTAAATTTGTAATCTTCTCCCAACCTAAGAAAAATGTTGTAAAGCTTTATGATAAAAAAAAAAGGGGAATGTGTATATTATATGTAAACGGATGTGAATTAAGAGTGAACAGACACTCTCAGCCGAAAGCATGTAACGATAATGTTCTATATGATGGTAAGGGAACACGAGCTACTAGAGCAATTCTCGAACCTCAACATTAGTGTGGTATTGTCTGAGAATTATGGATCTAATACTAGCTTCAGGATAGAACATGACTTAATAAGTCAAAGCATGGAAGCTCAGAGGACAAATGATTACTGTATATCGGTTGCCAGTCAAATACAGTTGGGTGTTCAGACAGATTTTGAGATTGATACCGATGGGATCTTGAGGTTCAAAGGTCGAATATGTGTTCCCCGTGATCAGCAGCTCAGAGATTTGATCTTGATAGAGGCCAATACCTTTAGGTACACTCTGCATCCGAGTAGTACTAAGATGTACCAAAATCTATGGAGGATTACTGGTGACCGAAAATAAAGAGAGACATCGTGGAGTTGTAACTAGATGTCTCATGTGTCAGTAGGATTATGATAGCCTCTACCAACTATTATTTGGAAATGGGAGCACACTACGATTGACTTCATCATGGTTACCAAGGACCCGGTGACAACATGATACAAATTGGGTGATAGTTGACATATTAACGAAGTCCACCCATTTCCTAGCTATCAGGTCTACCGACTCCCTCAATGCCTTGCCGATCTATATGCGCGAAAAATAGTGAGGCTATACGGAGTTCCAGTGAGCATTACATCGGATAGGGATTCTCGGTTTACATCCCATTTCTGAGAGAGATCTCAAGAGGCCATGGGATTCCAGTTAAACTTTAGCACAGCCTATCATTTGCAGACTGATGAGCATTCCGAGTGAGTAATACAGATGCTCAAGGATAGGTTGCGAGCGTGTGCGATGGATTTTAAAGGCTCCTGGGACTATCAATTCTTGTTAGTCGAGTTTGCATATAATAACAGTTACCAGACTTGCATCGGCATGGCACGATATGAGGCGATACATGGTAGATGATGTAGATCTCCAATTACATGGGAAGAAGTGGAAGATTGGAAGTTATTAGCTCCCGAATTGGTAGAGCGAGCCTCACAGGATGTACAATTGATATGTGAGAGACTCCGAATAGCATAAAGTCAACAAAAGAGCTACGCGGATACAAGACGCCGACCACTTGAGTCTCACCAGGTGATTACGTATTTTTAAAAGTTTCCCCATCGAAAGACATAACGAGATTGAGTAAGAAAGAAAAACTGAGTCCTTGCTACATCGTCCTATTCGAGAGTTTGGATCGCGTAGAATTTGGAAAGATAAAGTGTTGCAATCCAAAATGATTCTTCTAACAAAAGTGCTCTGGCAAAATCACTCTGAAGAAGAGGTTACATGGAAATCAGAAAGTGTAATGGGGGAAAACTATCCAGAGCTATTCTAATGAGTGGTTCAAATGTAAATTCGCAGAACCGAATTTCTTAAGGTGGGGAGAATGTGAGAACTCGTTATTTTGTACTATATATGTACATATATTTGGTCAATTATCAATAAGGGAATTATTGATGAGATTTTTTCTTTTACATAAATTAAATATAAGGAAGGTTGCTCTCGCATGAAAATTTTCAAGGCTAGATGAAAAATATAAGTGTGGAAAATAGTAGACAAATGATGGAATAAAATCATCATGGAAAATTAGAGACTCAAAAAGATAGTGAGCCAAATGGATCAAGAAAGGATCAAGTAATTAACCAAATAGATTTTACTGCATACAGTCTTCGAGGTATCAAGATTTGCATACAAATCTCTTACTGAGCCGTGGTTTTGCTCACTCCAATATTTTATCTCCCCAGATATTTTGCAGTGACCATTTGAGGTATATTATCCGAGGATACGAGGTTGCTTATTTAGCACCCCGAGGCAGCGCTTATAGATCCCGTAGGTATAATTAATTTATTTCATACATTCAGACTTATGATTTACAGTACTACAATATTGTATTAGATAAGGGGATGTAAGTATTAATTATAAATACAATTTGTAAATATTTATTTCCTTTAACTATATTGAGTTACAGATATTGTGTTTTCAGCAAATAAAATGAGGAAAGTAAGATATCGTAGACAGCCCAACCTATACATATGTTATGAAAAACGTGTAAAAAGTGTACAATACAATGTACTTGGGATGTGACTATAATACAGTAAACGGTCAATCAAATTCAGTAAACGATCAATAAGCCAAATCAATCGATTAGATTTAGTAAACAATTAGTAAATCAAATCAATCGATGAGATTCAGTAAACCTATAGTGAAACAGTTCAATAGTAGTATGATGGAGACCAAGCAACACTTAATAGTATCATGTAGTATAGGTATCCTAAATTGGGAGTAATAGAAATACATATTGCTATAGTCAATAGTGGTCAACAGTGAACACCTGTCAGTTGACAATTGTGGTTGTTGAAAGTATGACTAAAGTTAACAGCAACAGTACACCTGATCACCTATTCATATAAGCATGATAAGCCTAGAGGTTACCATGGAGCCAACTATCCCAAAACAGATTATGAAATAGTATAAACATTCTGTAGAAATCCATTAGATAAAATAGATCTTCAATCAGTCCATAAATCAGTAAAATTAGTAACATTAGCAGTCAAAATATAAATATTTGGCAAATATTCTCAGTTCAAAATTCAATGTTCAAATATTTTATTTATGTATAAGACTGACATCAATACTCGTAGAAATCTTGAAAACGAGGAAAGTCATTAAAAAACAATCTCGGAAATTGAGTTATAAATTTGGCTGTCTTAGTGACCTATATGCAACTCTTGTTCATACACTCCCTTAGCTTCATTTCTATCACATTATAGTCTACCCTTGTAATTCTAGGGTTTAAGATTTGATATATGAAATTTTGGTAGCATAACGGTATGCTTAATCTTATACCTTCTTGCACTGAAACATAGTTTAAAACCACAATGCCAGTTTTTCACAATTTCAACCAAACCATTCAATGCAGTATCATAAAAATCATTTTCATCATTTCTAATGCAACACAATATCCCTATGCTTTTTACATGTATCCCTTACCACTCGAATTCTATCAAATCGCTCGTTAGCACCAATAATTCACACCTCACTTTCGAGCTACAAAACATCATGCAAACCTAGTCAATTCATCATACTTCAGTTATATTAAGTTTATAACTTCTTGGGAGCTACTACATTGCCTAGTGCAATTGCAAATCTTGTATCTTTCATGCCGGTGTTAACACTGCAACTACCATCAAAACACCTCCGTTTTTGGTTCTGACTTCGCCAGTAGTCTTTGTTACCTTTAAATTGCAATATATATTTTGAAATGACAAAAACTTAAGTAAGCTTTAATGTTTTAATTCATATTGTAAATTTTCCTTATCACAAATGATTTTCTCAATCCATTTTCAAGTGATCATATCAAACATTAAGAGCATGATATAATTACATATTCTTATTAGTCTTAATACTTTATAAAATGTTTTGAATATTTTAGAAAATTACTTGATGAATTTTTGGACCATGTTTTCATTAGAGAAAGTCAAGAAAAACTCCCACAAAAATGCTAAAATGTTTTGGGTTAGATTAGGATATCACATTCTAGAAGCATGGGATCGATCCTTTTTGCAAAAAGATCGATCCCTTTACACCAGAAAGTCCCCAACAGTTAGTTTCTGTGAGATACAACGACTAGTTTCTGTTTTGGCTCTAACCAACGTCCACAAACCATCCAAGGGACTATAAATATAGGCTTATAAGCTAAAGGAAGCAAGGGGGAACTACTCAATCAACTCCAATACTCATTTTCCTCAAATCCTCAAGCCTCAACAACAAATCAAGAGCTACAAAGTCTTCATCTTCCATCATTCACATATCTCTGGTATTGCTTAGCACAAATCTTGTATAGGCTTTCACTTGTGCCTAATTTCTGTAATCATTTTCCTACTTAGAGGCCTTCTTTGATTGCACCACTTGTAAACCAACTCATTCCTTGTAAAAAGGGAGGTTTCTCTTTAGCCTAAGAAAAAGAGGGAGGTTTCTCTTTAGCCTTAGAAAAAGAGGGAGGTTTCTCTTTAGCCTAGAAAAAGAGGGAGAAGAGGTTTCTCTTGAGCCTAGAAAAAGAGAGAGGTTTCTCTTGAGCCTGCAAAAAGAAGGAGTGTAACACAAATTCAAGTATAGTGAATTTGGGGAAAATCCTTGGGAGCGTCTCAAGGTAGAGGACGTAGGCAAGTTGCCGAACCTCTATAAATCGCTTGTGTAAATCTCTCTTTCCCTACTCTCTTTACTTGCAATTATATTGTGCTTATTGAATTGAATTTATATTGCATGCTTGAGTAGTCTAGAGAACTTAGAAAATATCAATCTAAGCTAGAGAATTTAGAGGAATCGAAAAACAAACCTAAGGTCAGCTAAGAACCGATTCACCCCCCTCTCGGTATAGCCTATAGAGCCAACAGTCTTTTATTAATTTATACAATTTCCTAAGACCCGATTTACATCAATTTGAGCATGAATTCCTCATGCTCTTTTGTTGGGTGAAATAGCCTTCCATGCAGTGGCAGATCTTAACATTTGATATTGGGAGGGGGGCAAGGGGAATTAATACTATATATTTTTTCATAAAACATATTCTATCAACAAACATTAACATAGACAATCACAAACACATGTAAGCATGCGCAAACTCATAAAATTATGAAATAAAAATATTACTATGACAATATTAAACTTTTAAGAATATCAAAACTTTTAAACTAATAGTAAAATTATCAATTATACAATTTTTCAATGAATTATGAATTTTTTTAATTTTTCTTATATCGTAATTAATTGAAATAAAAAGTATAAATAAATCAATTTTAGACAATATAATTTTTATTTAAACGAGAAAAGTAGATATATTTTTTTTAAATATTGAAGTTGAAACTTTAAAATTAAAATTTATGTTTTTTAAAACTTCTTATAAAATGCTTCCAATTTAATTTTTTTGATTGAAAATGACTGCCAGATATATATGAAACAAAGATATAGAGTAAGATGAAAAATTATATAAAGAGGAAAAATTATAATAAGTTACAAAGAAAAGAAAAAAAAATTAGTCTTCCTTATTTCTCATAAGCTTTTGGCTCCTTTTTACCAGAAAGAAAAGAACAAGAAACACACTTAAAACTTGATTAGAAATTTAGAGTATTTTGAGAAAGCTAAAAAGTTAATTTGGTTTGTTGAACTATTGTAATTTAAATATTGCGTTAAATTTCTTAATTTTAAGAATTTGTAAATAGTGATTGGTGGATATAATAAATAGACAAATAATAATACGATTTTTACATTTAGCAAAAAACAAATTTTAACCTCTCTACACCACTTTTGCATCGGACAGAATCACCTTCATACATGGGCAAGCTTGGTTGAAACCCTAGGGAGTGATTTCTAATGGTTTTAATCCAGTTCAAGCTTGAATACATAGTTAAACGTCTTAAACACATAGGATAAAGTCATTAAAACATGAAAAACCAAAATTTCTCTCACCTTTCTTAGTTGGTTGAAACTTGAGGGAGCCCAACACCAAGAAAATGGCCTCTTCTATGTTGGATTTTGGTACTAGGCTATAGAGCTCGAAGAGCTAGACAGGTTTGGGGAAGACAGTTTTCGATTTCGGTGAGTTTTCACTAATATTTTTAGGGTTTTCTGTCTCTTCACAAGCTTTTAGAATGAGAAAGCTATGGTTGAATGGTGATGGCTGGCCAAGTGAGGGACAAGACTAGAGTATTCTTTAAAAAATAAATATCATGGTGTGAAATGACCAAAATGCCCTTAGACAATTTTAAAAATTCCAATTGTCCCTTTCTTTCTAATTTCTATTTAAACATTCAATCTAACTTCCTAATATTATATTCACTCATAGATATATGTATTTAACATGTTCTAATCATTGGATAGGCCTTTGATAAGGTTTGATTGATCGAAAGGGTAAAATTACTAAAATACCCCTAACGGTTCAATTATGTAAATTTTGGTTCTTGCGTGTGAACATGGTATAAGACTACTTCACACAAGGATTTATCTATGTCAGTCAGTTAATTTTAAGTCCAATTAGATTAACCGTTATCTATGAAAATTCTAGCAACTTATGGACTTAACTGGTATTTTTGAAATTGTTGAACGCTTTTTAATGTTGGATTATGCCCTTAGAACCATTCATTAGATGATTGACTTTGGCATTTTTTATGTATCAAGACATTTTATTTATTATAGTTCATTATTAGATTTGTCTTATAACTGCGTAATGTAATCTTATATGATAATGTCCTTAGAATAGTAATAACACACTATTCTTAAAATATCCCTAGTCAAGTATTATTGTGAACAAGGATAACAATGATACGATAAGACTAGTATGTGGTTGACTGATGACCATTGTCATGGATATAGGATATCAAGTCATCACATAGGTACATGTTAGAGAACTATGTACTGGATCGACCCTCCATGAGAACGCTACATGGATTGTTATATGAGTGTCATAAGCGATTCTCATAATGATGATGGTGTATGTGATCCTTTGACTTGAGATCCTCAGAGATCCCAACATAGAGAATTGCATACTTTAATGCTGCTAGATGTCATTCGTAACAGGATGGACTATAAAGTAGTAATTGGGTATGCCTTGATCTATATAGAGGGATGTTGAGTGATCAAGATAGGATTTATCCCTCTTATATAACAAGAGTGATGTCTTGGGCCCTTTGATAGAGTGAGACTAAGAAATGCATGGCCGTGCTCGAATAAGTCAATATGAGATATTGATTTTACTTGTTTAATTAGTCTACTCAGGAATCAAGAAACGCTGATTAGACTATACAAGTGTGACACATTCCATGACTTGTGTCTAATCAAGACATCAAAGGATAAAGGGATTAGACTACACGGTAACATCTATCACGAGTAAGGTTATGTCGAGTCATTGACATTCTCGTTACATGGGTAGCAATGATGTGTTGCTAGATACCGCTCATTGCCTGTGACAATTTTGTCATTGCCATTGTTTTGAGAACCTATTCGGTCGCACACTTAGAACGGATCAATGAGGAGCTTAATTAATCCTATTCTGAATTGGATTAAGGATATAACTAATCCTATTCTAAGTAGGATTAGAGTTCTGTTTGACAGTAAATTTTAGGGTAAAATTTACTGCCTAAAAAAGGATGTTTTGTGTTTTCTAAAACCGAGCCGCACAATTAAACAGAAAAGAGAAACCTGTTCTCTGTGGTTTTAGAGCTTCTTTTAAACAAAACAAAATATTCTTTTAATCGAAGTAGCAATTCGGTTAAAATAAAAAAACGCTCTTTAAGGCTTCTGATCGTGAGACGTTCAAGAGTCGTGAGATCCATTCGTGTGGATACCATAGAGGCAGGAACGAAAAGTTGTTGCTTGTGTCTCGACCAACGACAGAAAATCAGAGAAAACGTTAGGTAAAATCTCGAAACCCTAATCAGGCAACTCTCCGAATCGATCCTGGTGGAGGCCGAATGATTTAAATTCCGCTGCGTGTTTGTTTCGGTTTCCTTCACTGGCATCCGAGCCAGATTCGAAGTCCCTGATTTGTTTTTATAAGAGCATGATCTCTGGTTACTTTCTGTTTATGATTACATGCAATCGTTGTAATGAGATTAATACAGATTAGAATGTATATGATATATTCAGAGGCTAGAAATCAAATTGTTGAAATTATATATATGATATATATCAATTTTGATTCAACTTATATGTAAGATATAATCTGTGATGCGAATTATTAATGGCGGTATCTGTTCTGCATAAACGTTATGGAAGAAACAGAATAATGTCGAAAGTGTATAAAGATCCTGATAAGATTGAAACACTTTTAGATAAGAGTTCTGATGCGACTAAACTTATAGTCAATATGAGATACTGGCTGGAACATCCTGATAAGATTAGGACACTTCCGGATAAGGGGCGTTGGCAATGTCAATACTGTTGATTTTTTTTTTCGGGGGCTCTGCCCCCACACCCCCGCAAGGGGCGCTGCCCCTTGACCCCGCCCTCTAACCAGCCAGCGGGACCGTCGCCCAGGGGCCCGCAGTCAGGGTCATAATTCTTTTCAAATGTGCCTCATTAATAAAACTAAAAGTTGAAATTGCATTACACTTGTTTGTATAACACGGTGGTTGTTGTTTGAGCATGGTGCATAGTTATGGCACTAGCCCAATATGATTGTATTTTGGTGGTTGTAAATTTTAATAAATACGACCTACGTGTCGTGCCTTGTTCTTGAAATTCTAGTTGTACATTCTTTTCTCATCTTACTCCCCTCGAATGTAACTCGAGGTTTCTCTTAAACTATGTAATTGTAACGTAGTATAGGGTTAGAATTTAGCTAAGTATGAGTTGATGGTGATCAACACTAATGGAGCTGACAACCATGCAAAGGATGACCAAAGAGGCACTTGGAGAAGATGCTATTACCCTTAGGTTAATCCTTAGGGTTTCTCATTGGCTTGGGAAATCCATTTAGTTTGGGCTATAACTATGTCACGTTTATTTTATTGCTTAATTGCATGAGATGCATGGTTTATTTTGTACGTTTATGATATGAAAATCATATGATAATTTTAGAAAAGTAAAATTGGTGAGATCTTATTCAATAAACTAAGAAAATCCCTCAAATTAAATTAAGTCAATAATAGATGCCTACCAATGAATAGCACTCGTCAAGGCTAGAATCGATTTTGTTATGTTTGCCAAAGTAGAATATCATATCTATCTTAGTAAGACGCGATAGGATAATAGTGATATCCAAAGGCTATAAATTGGGTTGACTTAACTAGATTTCCTCAATAGGATTGGGAATTTAGAGGCATAAAGTTAGGCTTCCATTCATGAGATGAATTAGAACAAGTGTTGTTCACCCAACTATCCAAGAGTTACATGAGATGTAATCGGTAAGTGTTGCCTACCTAAATAGCCAAATCTTGGGCGATTAGCCAAAGCTAACTCTAGATAAGGTGAAATATGGATCTTGGCCCACTAGAGAAATTATGTGATAATTTTTCCGAATTAATAGTGAGGGTTGTTGATTCGATAAAAATAGTGGGAGCATCATTTAATAAATATTTAATTAAATGAATGCATTCATGATACTTATATTTTGCATATTTCTGTTGTAGATTACCATGGCATCAAACACAAATAACACACTTTCACTGCAATCTGTCCTTGAGAAGGACAAGTTGAATAGGACAAACTTCCTGGATTGGTATAGGAACCTGAGGATAGTCCTCAAGCAAGAAAAGAAGTTGTATGTCCTTGAGATTCCCTTATCTGAGGAACCACCCGCTAATGCTCCAAAGGCAGAAAGAGATGCTTATAAGAATCATCAAGATGATGCATTAGATGTTAGTTGCCTTATGCTTATAAGATCTTGAGCTTCAAAAGCAACATGAGGAAATGGATGCGTTCGATGTGATCGAGCATCTCAAGCAACTCTATCAAGAGGAAGCTAGGCAAGAAAGGTACAATGTCTCTAAGGCATTGTTTCAGTGTAGGATGGCAGAGGGGACTCCCGTTGGTACTCATGTGCTCAAGATGATTGGGTACATTGAAAACCTTGAAAGATTTGGATTTCCTTTGGGCCAAGAGTTGGCCACTGATGTGATTCTGCAATCGTTGCCAGACATCTACAGTCAGTTTGTTGTTAATTACAACATGAATGAAATTGACAAGACTCTGCCACAGTTACTTAGCATGTTGAAAACAGCTGAATCCAACATGAAAAAGGCCAAGCCCAAAGATGTCTTAATAGTTAAGAAAGCTAAGGGCAGGGCTAATGCAAAGGGCAAGAAAAAAGGTAATAAAGCCAATGGCAAGTTCAAGCCCAATGATACTGCACTGAAGCCTAAAGGTGGGGTTGCCAAAGAAGGGAAATGCTTCCATTGCGGTGAGACCGGACATTGGAAGAGGAACTGCAACAAATACCTGGAAGAGCTAAAGAAGAAGAGAGGAAGTGAGACTTCCACTTCAGGTATTTATGTTATAGAACTTAATCTATCTACTTCTTCATCATGGGTATTAGATACTGGATGTGGTTCTCACATTTGTGTAAATGTGCAGGAACTCAAAAGGAGTAGATCGTTGACTAAGGGCGAGGTCGACCTACGAGTGGGAAATGGAGCAAGGGTTGCTGCATTAGCTGTAGGAACTTATATTTTGACATTGCCCACAGGGCTTGTTTTAGAATTAGATGATTGTTATTATGTGCCTTCCATCACTAAAAACATTATTTCTATTTCTTGTTTGGACAAGAAGGGTTTTTCATTTATAATAAAAGACAACTGTTGCTCCATTTATTTAAATGATATCTTTTATGGTAGTGCGCAACTAATTAATGGTCTTTACATTCTAAATCTTGATATGCCTATTTATAACATAAATGCTAAAAGGATTAAATCTAATGATCAAAATCCAACATATCTCTGGCATTGTCGCTTGGGACACATAAATGAGAATCGCATTTCCAAACTCCATAAAGATGGACTTTTGGACTCATTTGATTTTGAATCGTATGAGACATGTGAATCTTGTTTGATGGGTAAGATGACTAAAGCCCCTTTCAAAGGACATAGTGAAAGGGCAAGTGATTTATTGGGCTTAGTACATACAGATGTATGTGTACCTTTAAACACACAGGCCAGAGGTGGGTTTATGTACTTTATTACATTTACTGATGATTTCAGTAGATATGGCTATGTGTATCTTATGAAACACAAGTCAGAATCTTTTGAAAAGTTCAAAGAATTCAAGAATGAAGTACAAAACCAACTTGGCAAGAGCATTAAGGCACTTCGATCAGATCGAGGTGGTGAATACTTAAGCCAAGAATTTTATGACTATCTTAAAGAGTATGGGATTGTCTCACAACTCACTCCTCCAGGTACACCACAATGGAATGGTGTATCTGAAAGGAGAAACCGAACTTTATTAGATATGGTTCGATCAATGATGAGTCATACAGATCTTCCAGAATCCTTTTGGGGACATGCATTAGAAACAGCTGCTTTTACACTGAACCGTGTTCCATCTAAATCGGTTTCAAAGATACCATATGAGATATGGACTGGTAAACGTCCCAGTATGTCTTTTATGAAGATTTGGGGTTGTGAGGCTTATGTAAGACGTCAAGTCTCTAACAAACTTGCACCTAAATCTGATAAGTGCTATTTTGTGGGATATCCTAAACTAACTAAAGGATATTATTTTTACAATCCCATTGAGCGCAACGTGTTTGTAACTCGAACAGGTGTCTTTCTAGAAAGAGAATTCATTTCTAGAAGAACTAGTGGGAGAAAAGTAGAACTTGAAGAAATTCAAGAGCTACAAGATAGCGCACCCGATGTTGAGATGGAGCCTGAGCAAGCACCACAAGTTGTTAGGGAACCCGAACCACAAGCTGTTGTGGAGCAACCGCCTGTTCAAGAGACACAAGCCTTGCGTAGATCAGTTAGAACACATCGTGAGCCAAAGAGATATGGATTTCTAATGACTCAGAACGGTGATGTATTGCTCATGGACCAAGATGAGCCTACTACCTATCAATAGGCTATTACAGGGCCAGACTCTGAGAAATGGCTTGAAGCCATGAGATCTGAGATGGAATCCATGTATGCCAACCAAGTTTGGACCTTGGTTGACTTACCCGAAAGGGTAAAACCTATAGGGTGTAAATGGGTTTTTAAGAAGAAAACCGACATGGAAGGAAATGTTCATACTTATAAAGGGCGATTGGTAGCTAAAGGTTTTAAACAAATTCATGGTATTGACTATGATGAAACTTTTTCACCAGTCGCGATGATCAAATCCATTAGGATCTTGCTTGCGATAGCTGCATACCATGATTATGAAATCTGGCAAATGGACATCAAGACTGCTTTTCTTAATGGAAAGCTACTCGAGGATGTGTACATGACACAACCTGAGGGTTTTGTTGATCCAAAAAATGCTGGAAAGGTTTGTAAGATGCAACGTTCTATTTATGGACTAAAGCAAGCTTCTCGAAGTTGGAATCTTCGTTTTGATGATGCAATCAAAGAGTTTGGTTTCATCAAGAACGAAGATGAACCTTGTGTCTACAAGAAGGTCAGTGGAAGCACTATTGTCTTCCTGGTGTTGTATGTAGATGACATACTACTCATTGGGAATGACATCCCTACCCTTCAGTCTGTAAAGACTTGGTTAGGGAATTGCTTTTCAATGAAGGACTTGGGTGAAGCTACCTATGTACTGGGTATAAAGATCTATAGAGATAGATCAAGGAAATTAATTGGCCCAAGTCAAAGTGCATACATAGATAAAGTGCTAAAGAGGTATAGCATGCAGGATTCCAAGAAAAGATTCTTACCTATGACACATGGCATTACTCTCTCAAAAGAACAGTGTCCTACAACACAAGAAGAGAGAGAACATATGAGTAAAGTTCCATATGCATCTGCTATTGGATCCATTATGTATGCCATGTTATGCACACGTCTCGATGTCTCGTATGCCTTGAGCATGACGAGTAGATATCAAGTTGATCCTGGTGAACGTCACTGGATCACTGTCAAGAATATTCTTAAGTACTTGAGAAAGACTAAGGATACATTCTTGATATATGGAGGTGAGGAAGAGCTCATTGTAATAGGTTACATTGATGCTAGCTTCCAAACTGATAAAGATGACTATAGATCGCAGTCTGGTTATGTGTTTTGCCTTAATGGTAGTGCTGTGAGCTGTAAGAGTTCAAAGCAGGCGACAGTGGCCGATTCTACAACAGAGGCTGAGTATATAGCTGCCTCTGAAGCTGCTAAGGAGGCTGTTTGGATCAGGAAGTTCATTACTGAGCTTGAAGTTGTTCCTAGCATTATAGATCCGATTGAGCTCTATTGTGACAACAATGGAGCCATCGCACAAGCTAAGGAACCTAGATCTCACCAACGATCCAAACATATACTACAGCGCTTCCATCTCATTCGAGATATCATCGAGAGAGGAGATGTGAGGATATGCAAAGTACCAACTGACGATAACATCGCCGACCCACTGACGAAGCCTTTGACGCAGCAGAGACATGATCGTCACACTAGGTCACTAGGTATTAGATACATGAGTGAATGGTCTTAGTGCAAGTGGGAGATTGTTGGATTACGCCCTTAGAACCATTCATTAGATGATTGACTTTGGCATTTTTTATGTATCATGACATTTTATTTATTATAGTTCATTATTAGATTTGTCTTATAACTGCGTAATGTAATCTTATATGATAATGTCCTTAGAATAGTAATAACACACTATTCTTAAAATATCCCTAGTCAAGTATTATTGTGAACAAGGATAACAATGATACGGTAAGACTAGTATGTGGTTGACTGATGACCATTGTCATGGATATAGGATATCAAGTCATCACATAGGTACATGTTAGAGAACTATGTACTGGATCGACCCTCCATGAGAACGCTACATGGATTGTTATATGAGTGTCATAAGCGATTCTCATAATGATGATGGTGTATGTGATCCTTTGACTTGAGATCCTCAGAGATCCCAACATAGAGAATTGCATACTTTAATGCTGCTAGATGTCATTCGTAACAGGATGGACTATAAAGGTAGTAATTGGGTATGCCTTGATCTCTATAGAGGGATGTTGAGTGATCAAGATAGGATTTATCCCTCTTATATAACAAGAGTGATGTCTTGGGCCCTTTGATAGAGTGAGACTAAGAAATGCATGGCCGTGCTTGAATAAGTCAATATGAGATATTGATTTTATTTGTTTAATTAGTCTACTCAGGAATCAAGAAACGCTGATTAGACTATACAAGTGTGACACATTCCATGACTTGTGTCTAATCAAGACATCAAAGGATAAAGGGATTAGACTACACGGTAACATCTATCACGAGTAAGGTTATGTCGAGTCATTGACATTCTCGTTACATGGGTAGCAATGATGTGTTGCTAGATACCGCTCATTGCCTGTGACAATTTTGTCATTGCCATTGTTTTGAGAACCTATTGGGTCGCACACTTAGAACGGATCAATGAGGAGCTTAATTAATCCTATTCTGAATTGGATTAAGGATATAACTAATCCTATTCTAAGTAGGATTAGAGTTCTGTTTGACAGTAAATTTTAGGGTAAAATTTACTGCCTAAAAAAGGATGTTTTGTGTTTTCTAAAACCGAGCCACAAAATTAAACAGAAAAGAGAAACGTGTTCTCTGTGGTTTTAGAGCTTCTTTCAAACAAAACAAAATATTCTTTTAATCGAAGCTAGCAATTCGGTTAAAATAAAAAAACGCTTTTTAAGGCTTCTGATCGTGAGACGTTCAAGAGTCGTGAGATCTGTTCGTGTGGATACCATAGAGGCAGGAACGAAAAGTTGTTGCTTGTGACTCGACCATCGACAGAAAATTAGAGAAAACGTTAGGTAAAATCTCGAAACCCTAATCAGGCAACTCTCCGAATCGATCCTGGTGGAGGCCGAATGATTTAAATTCCGCTGCGTGTTTGTTTCGGTTTCCTTCTTTTAAAACATGCACAAATGGAGGAATTTTAAGATAAGGATTCTTACTATCTTAATATCTTACTCCAAATATCAGTACCGTAAGATTTCATCTTCATCAGAGTAGTAGAATTCTCGGTGGGGCCCACAGTCCAAATCTTTCTTATACCTATAAAACACAAGGTATGTGAATAGTTATGAGATATCTTATTTCACTAGCTTTATATAACAGTAATAGGAAGTGTGAATCTCACATGAAGACTCTTGGGATGAGTCACAAGGTGGGACGATTGTTTGAGCTTAGCTCTCTTCATCTTCCTCTTAAACAACTCTCTGTTGCCACAACAACCAACCTTCCTCATATAAATGGCATCTTCGTCTTGGTCAAGCTTCTACATGTAAACTTTGTCCTTTGAATTCTCATGAGTTGTTAAGGTCTACTAAATTTCATTGTTTATGTTGCTAACTTGCTAAATAGTAAGCTTTATTTTTCACTAATAGTTCTTCTATTTCTTCTTTTGACCTTGTCTATTTAATTAGACATTTGGGCTCCTTCCCCCATATCTTCAATAAGTGGTTATCAGTATTTGGCCATTTTCATTGATGATTATTCTCGTTTTACATGGATTTATTTTGTTAAACTGCATTCTGAGTTACCTTAAATGAAGCGAACCTCAAAGATAATAATGAGACCCAAGATCATATCACAGGTATTCAACCTTAGAAAGTTTAAAATAAATTTCACAAGAACAAAGAAGAGAAAACTTTAAACCAAACTTTACTTGAAACAAAAAACCAAAAGTATAGTTTTGATGCCATACTCAAGAAAGAGTTGAGAAAGTGAGTGATAAGTCAAAATTGTTGAACTCCACATGAATGAATTCTTGATATGTCCTCAAAAGCATGACAGAGAAAATACTCTCAATTAAAAATCAAGCATCTGTATTTTCCCTAAAGGGTTACAAACCTATTTATAGCTAAATAAAAAAACCCAAAACTTAATAAAATAATAAACCTCAAAGAATCCCAAAAATAAAAATAAGCTATAATCTTTGGAAATAAGAATATCCTAAAATCTCTAGGAATAATATCCCAAATAAAATAATAAGCCTAAAAGAGTCATCAAACTATCAGGATATACAATCCTAGAAGACATAAGCCTAAAAATCTAACAATAAAGGTGTGGGGTTTAATACAAAATATAAATATAAGCATGCGGCTTGCATGGGATGTACAATTAGCCTAAGATATAAGGTAGCCCCATCCAAGTATACCAACTAGCCCAAGGTGATCTCGGCCCAATAATCTCCGTCCAATAATCATTTGGCCCATACTTCTTAGTGAAGCTAATCTTGCATCTGTATGATGTTTACCAAGCTTCAACCATCCTTTAAGCTTTGACTTAAATTCCAAAGTTCTTTAATAAGTCCAATCAAAGCCTTTCACAATCTTAACCCAAAGAGTTAACTTAGTGGTGTAAGGCCTCGCTGAGTTCCTAAATGAACACGATTTATAGCAAGAAGTCCTGTGTTCAAATCTTCATCAGGTCAAATTTCCTTGGGCCAGCACTAGCCATGCAGTGCGAGTAAAGATTAATCTCATATTCAATGTGGCATGAGAACACCTCATGGTTTACACAAAAAAAAAAGCCTCTCATAGTCTTTTAGCTTGGCTTTTGTCATTAGACCTCCATAAATGCTCAATGTATTATTTGAAGTCTTGCTCGTGTTATTTTGAACTTCTTGATCTTGATGCTCATCATCAAATTTATATAAAATTTACTGTTATGGTTAAAACCTAGTTTTCATATACAATTAAAACACTTCGAATTGATAATATCAAGTATAAAGAAACTTTTCTTCTTAAGTGTTTTTATCAACAAGGTACCTTAGTTCAAAGATCTTGTCCTAAAACTTTCCAACAAAATGGTAGAGCTGAACATAAGCATCATCACATCCTTGATACAATTCGAGCCTTTGCCAGTTGTCTTGAAAAACTTTAGGAAAAAGTTGCATTAATTGCAGTTTATATAGCAAACCTTACTTCAACTCAAGTCCTTAATAATCTCTCTCCTTTTAAACTTCTAGTTGGTAAGCCTCCTAATTACTTTGATCTTAAACCTTTTGGGTCTGCTTATTTTGTACTCTTTCAACTACATGAACACAGTAAGTTGAAACCACGTGCTTGTCTCTGTTGTTTTCTTAGTTATGGGATTGAACACAAAAGGTATAGTTGTTGGGATCTAATTTCTAGTAGATTACGTATTTTTCGACATGTTACCATTTGGGAGCATACTATGTTTTCTTCCTTATCCAAATTCCATTCCTCCTTCTTTGATTCCTCAATTGTTTACTGATTCATCTCTTGAGTTATTTCTCAACTCTAATGAAGTTACATCTAATGTGCTTAACCAAACTCCCACATCTAGTCTTGTTCCCATAAAATCTGCTCCAATTGGTGATATTGTGCCTATTTCCATTCTTCGTTATTTTACTTAAGGTAAGAGAAACTCCTTGTCATCTCAATGATTATTGTTGTTGTTGTTGTTGTTGTTGTTGTTGTTATTGTTGTTGCTGTTGTTAACTTGATGACCCTCAATGTTATCATTTGGCTAGTACTAATCCTCATTGGTAGCAAGCTATGGTTGAAGCAATCAAAGTTCTTGAGAATACTCATACTTGGGATTTAGTTGATCTTCCTCTTGACAAGACTCCGAATGGTTATGGATGGGTCTACAAGATTAAAACTCATTTTCATAGATATATTGAACGATATAAAACACGTTTAGTGGCCAAAGGTTACACTCAAAAGTATGGGATTAATTATGAGGAAACATTTGCTTTTATAGCTCGAATAAAAATGAAAAAAAAAAGTACAAAAAATAAAATCAAAATATGTGAAACAATGAGAAAATGTGAGAAAAATTCAAAAAAAAAAAAGATAAGATGAAAATTTGAATGATGGGAATATAAGAAATGATAATTTGAAGGATATGATAACATATGAGAAGATGGGGTGATCAACATTTTTCAGAGAATTTTTTAGATAAGAACAAAGCCAATTTAGCTAGTACATTCAATGAAAGCAAAACCCAGTTTAGCTGGACCATTAGATGAGAGCAAAGCCCATGCAGTTGGCACCAAAATAAAATTTAAACCTAGTCACGTTGGCAATAGATTAGAACAAAGCCAAATGCAGCTGGCATCAGAATTATTTAAGCCCAATCATATTGGTATTAGATGAGAACGACGCCCAATAGCTGGCACCAAAACGAATTTTAGGTCCAGACATGTTAGCAGTAGATGAGAACAAAGCCCAATGTAGCTAGCACCAAAAAGAAATTTAAGCCTAATTATTTTGACACAAGATGAGAATGAAGTCCAATGTAGTTGGAAAAATGAAATTTAAGCCTAATCATTTTGACACAAGATGAGAATGAAGTCCAATGTAGTTAGCACCAAAAAGAAATTTATGCTCAATTATGTTGGCATTAAATGAGAATGAAGCCCAATATAGCTCGTACTAAAATGAGAATTAAGCCTAGTCATGTTGGCGCATTAGCAATAGTTTTCTTAATCTCTTGAAGGAGGAGATTAAAGAATTTTTCAGAAAAGGAATAGGTTTTTTAGTTTCTAGAAGGAAGAGATTAAAAAGATTTTTAATTTGCATATCATTTGCATTGTTTTTTAGTCTTGAGAAGCAAAATATGATAAATTTTCATCATTGTTTTTTAGTCTTCAAAAGAGAACGAATAGAAAATGTTATCATTATTTTTTAGTCTTCTGAAGCGAAAGATTAAAAAATTTCATCATTGTTTCTTAGTCTTCAAAAGGGAAATATTAGGAAACCTCATAGTTTCCATTGTTTCTGTAAGACCTGATTCTACACTACTGTAGAGTCTAATTTCATAAAATTGATCATGGAAATTAAATAAATATGAATGTTGATTTCCATATAGGTGAAAGCTCCTTAACTTGGGAGGTGAATAAAGCAGTTTCTGTGAAATACTCTGTGGGTGAGTATTATGGAACAGCTCGCCAATCAGCGAGCAAGGCAGGATGATCGCCAATGGTTGATGGCGAGTTGACTTAATGGCGTTATTGGCGAATAGGTGAGTTCGCCAAGTTGTTTGTAAGGTGATCACCGAGTGATGAGAGGGCAAAGATCGCCCAAATGAAGTAGTAATGATCGCCCAAAGAGTGAGAATGGCGTGTAAGGTGATCGCCAACAATGTAATTATAGCAGTGATCGCCAAATCTTAAGATGGCTTCAAGATAATGTGATGATGCCAATAATCGAGTAAAGGCTAGTGTTGACGCTAGAATGGGCAAATTAAGGACTATTGGCGAGCTGTGCAGCTGGCGAACTGTATTAGAGGTGGCGAGCTGATACATTGCTCAGTTTTGGCGAGTTGGAAATAATAAATCAGAACCGTACAGCCAAAATTTGACTTTGTACGCCACACAGCTGAAGAAAATTAAGTAAGGATGCTAAAGTCAATAAAAAAAGTAACCTTATTGGTTGAGGAATAAGATATAAGGGGTAATAAGTCAAGAAAAGAGGCTGTGGACTTCACGCCATTGGCTTTTCGGTTTAGACAATTAATGGCAAGTGAAGTAAGTCAAAATGTGCAAAGAGTAGCTGCTCATAGCTGTTCCTTTTGCTACAGCTTTTCTTCTGTCTTAAATGAATGAAAGACGTGAAATAAACGAAGGAAATGGGATAAGGCCAAGTGATGAGTTCTGATTGGATAGCATGGCTATATAAGAAGAAACATTTAAGGAAACCGACTTAGCCATATTCATCTTCTTCACGAGAGCTATGCAACTGCCAGTTTATGTTCTGATTTCTCTCATTTCTACCATGCCCGATTTACTAAACTTCAAACCTTAAGTTGGCTAAACCAATAAACCTGCTTATAAAACCTTTCCTCCATTATTGATGAGCTGAAGGAATAAGTAAAAGGAGGCCAACATGAGACAGAAAGCAATCTGTTCTGGAAGTGCAGTTGGCTAAGGTGAGCTTCCTTATTTCCACGATTATCTTGGTGTTTGATGATAGATTTCTATGTTTTACAACGTAATAAACATAGATACAGTCTTGTTTTTAGTTAGATCCTTAGAGAATATGAAAACAAGGAAAATAATGGAATAAGTGATGAAAATGGCGACTATCGTGATCGCCAATGATGAAAATTAGTAATCACCAATGAGGCGACTAGATAATAAAGAACTCGCCAAGGTAAAGTCTGTGTTCAAATGGGCGAGATCGCCCAACTCTAGTGAAGTGAATTAATGGGCAAGCTCAAATGCATAGGCATTGGGCGAGTAGAATTTTGGGCGAACTCCCACATTTAAGCCAATGTTGGTCTGACGAGTTGGATGTTGGGCAAGCTCTAAATTTATTAATGGCGAGAAATGGCGGGCGAGCTCTCAATTGTAAGCCATTTGATGAATGGCGAGCTCGGTTGGGCGAGCTAGTTGGATATTAAGTCTCGCCAAAGTGTTGGAAATAGTTGAAAAAGAAATATTAATAGAATTTCTAAATTATTTTGCAGCCGGGAATTATGAACTCGGTGAATGCGATTTGGAAGGCGAGCAGGAAGCAAGGCTTCGTTGAATCAGGTAAGGGAGATGTGTGTGAAGTAAAATGCATGTCCTGTGGAGTAGAAATATAATAAAAATATTAAGAAATATTTCGGTTTATGACATGCATTGTTTGATAAATTGCTTTGGTATTGGGCGAGCTACTAAGCCGACCCTTATTATATTTCTGGACGAATTGGTATTGGCGGGCGAGCCAAACTTTTATAATACTTTGGGCGAACTAACCTTTTAAGTTTTGGGGCAGGCGACCCCTGTATAATAAAATTCGGGTGAGCCAATTAAGGGCGAACTCATTTTATGTTGTTTTGGGCGGAGATCCCTTTTTATGACAAATTAGGCGAGTGATCCTATTTTAAATTAGAAATCCGGGCGAGCCAATGATGGGCAAACCCTTTTATTATAAATTGGGCATACGACCCATGTTTTTATAAAATTAGGTGAGTTGACCATGGCAGTATTCCATTGGGCGAGTTGACCATGGAAGTGTTGCAGTTGGGCGAACTGACCATGGCAATGCCATAGTGGGCGAACTGGTCATGGGCGAGCCACTGAGGGCGAGCCAGTGTTGCTGGATGTTTTTAAAAGCAATGGTTGGCGGGCGAACACAAGTTCACCGCATTGGGCGAGCTGCCATGGGCGAACTATATTGGGTGAGCAGACCATGGGCGAGCAGGTTTTAAAGGTTGATATTTTTGAAATATTGTCAACGTGTTTTGTAAACATAAGCCTAAACCTTTTTGGAAAATCAAATCATTTTGAGAAAATGATAATATGGGTGAGATAATTCCATAAAGGTTTTCATGAGATATAAAAGTTATTTTTGAGACTTTAGGCCCTGAGTTCATGCATTACTATTGCGTGACCCACCTGGGGCGGTGGCTCGGGTCGATGGACCACGGGTGCACCTCAGGGCGTCACAGGGCTGATGGACCCGCCAAGTCATCAGCGGTCTCGAGGTCACTTGGCAAGTGGACCCGAGGACCACCTAGAGATTGTGGCCATAGATCTACCTTATCCCTTTTTGGGATGATTATTCCGTCCTCACAAGGGGGAGGGGGAACGATGATAGCATGATTTATTTGTTGCCTAGTCTCAACTTACCAATTTCTGTTTACTGAGAGGATTTGTTGAAATGCTATGTATTGTTTACTACATTTTAAAGTAAACTGTTTAGCCAGTGATTTGAATGGTGTTTTAAGAGTACTGTTTACTATATCCACTGTTTTCCTGCTAGGTTTGTGGTTAGGAAAAATAAATACTTTGTGGCATATAGTTTTGCTTTATAAAAAGCAGCATATGTTTCCTTTACTGAGCATATGAATTGTTCACCCCTTTGTTTTAACTCCACAGATAAAAGACACGGAGTTAGAGAATTAGCTCTCAGGTGGGTATAGCTATGTTTAAAGCGCTGAGGCGTGTTATGTTAAACGTGACAGGTACAGTCTCTTCTCTTTTACATTTCAGACATAAGTATACAGTACTACTTTAGTGAAATAAGTTAATAGGGGATGTTGGATGTAGGAAATCATGAAAAGAATTTTCATATTCAGTATTTGATAAATAAATGTTTATCATTTATTACGGTCACTGTCGAATGTTAATGGCATCGCAGAAAGCCCAACCAGTAAAGTTGTACAAAAATACGTGCAAGATGTGGTAACGGGATGTTACAGTTTCTTAGTATTCAGAAGGGAAATATTAAGACACCTTATACTTTGCATTTTTTCGTTGCCATCGGAAGGGAAAGATTAGTAAACCTCATACTCTGCATAGCTTCTTAGTCTTTAGAAGGGAAAGATTAAGAAATCTTGTAGTTTACATAACTCCTTGATGAAAAATGAAGTAAACTTATATTATTTCGATGATGGAATTCATAGAGTTGATACTAATGTGGAACATTTAAGGAATTTCACGTTGAGAAATTTTCATGTAAATGTTTATCAGAATGTTGGAAAGTTTATAGGACTAATTTCAATAAAAAATAATTGAATTTTATTAAATATAAAAAATAAATAAAATGGAAAAATTAGATAAAATAAATAAATGAATGAGAATAAAAATAAATAAAATAACTAGATAGCAATTAGAAAAATATTATATGACACTTAATGAATCCGACGACAAATTCTCTTCGAGTGGATCGAATGTAATTACTTGAATACTCTTAAAATGAAGAGAATTTTCTAAGAATTTTGCATAATGTTTGAGATGACTTAGATAAGTTTTCCAATGGTAATAATATAGAAACTTAATAACACTTAAAGGAAAATTTAGGAGACTTAAGACTAAGTGGTATCATTTTCAGATGAGTGTTGTGCGGTTGCTAATTCTTCTCCACACGTAACTGTAATTTCAAACCTTAGTTTCTTTGAGCAAAGACCAAAACTTATCCTTAGATAAGAATAAGTTACCAATCACACCTTAGGTTAGAATGGTTGATAGCAACTCGTTAAATTTAAGTCTAGCTAATTAGGATCTAGGTCTTAGCATGTTATGACAATGATCCATGTAATTCACCAAGAGTCCCTCAAAGACTTGCATAGGATACTTTCCCTTGTTAAGTTCTCTATAATATATAATTATAAACGCACCCACCAACTTCTATCTTTCTATTTCACCAAAATTAAAGATGTAAATAGGATATGTACCCGCTAATTTTGAGGTATCTAAACCCAAACTTGATTAAATACCCGAATATTTTGTTTTATATTATCCGAACCTTACTCATATAATATGAAAAGTAACCGTTTAACTACTTGAACCCGTTAAATATCCGTTTATTAAGTAAAAGTTTGACTTTTAAATTTAAATTTAATTTTAATACATATTATTAAGAAAAATTAAATTAATAAATTTAAATTAACTCATAAAAATAAATGATTGTTAAAATCATAATTAAAATACTTAATGAATTAATTTAATTAAGTATCATTTTAACAATAAATATTTTATAAATAAAATATATATAATAATATTTAAAAATTATTATTTATAATCAAGTACGGATAGTGGGTCACTATTCGAACTCTACTCGAACCTGTAATGAGTAGTAAAATTACTATCTGAACCCTATCTAAACCCAATTATTAACTACCTCAACCTTATTTAATTGGTTCGGATGGTACAAGATGCCCATTTATAGGGTACCCGTTTACCCCAAGACTTCTGGAGTTCAAAAAGGACTATTGCTAGGCTGTATCAAACCAACAAATAACAGTTCGTGAGTTATCTTTTCCACCACATCCTTCTGCATAGATGAATGTCTTTAAGGTATTGTGTTTTCTACATTGGACCATTCCTTCAAATTAATTCTGCGGTCGTGCCTCCGATGGGGTGGCAACTGTGTAGCTTCAACAAAAAGAGTTTTGTATTATTCCAACAACTCCTGAATCTGAATAGGTTGTTGCTTGTTCATAGATTTATCCTGACCAGGAAGCTGCAAGCTGCATAAATGAGTCAAAAAACACTCTGAAGAATAGGATAGCAACGTATCTAATTGCTTACCATTGATAGTCTTTAATTCAGCAGAAGAAGTGCTTCCTCTTAACACATGCTTCTTACCATGAAGTTCAAACTGTAAGTTGTTTAAAGTCCCATTTAATTTCCAAGAGTCTCCAGCTATTGAATCCCCAATACCATACCACAATTATAAAAAGGTAATAACAATACGTCAATAACAAAGGTTGTACCTTACAGATTCCATACTAATCTCCTACTGCCATTAGCCACATCCACTCTCATAGGACCTACTTCTTCCAGTTTACATCCCAACTTCTTAGCTGTGATTGTGTCCAGGAAGTTGTTAGTACTCCTTGAATCAATCAAAATATGGAGGGTTTTTTCTTAACATTATTGTGACTCTCATAGTCTTTTACCCCTTGGTAGCTATACCACTTATGGCATGCACTGAAATCTGAGGATTTCGTTATTCTTCCATGCATTCTTCCACTGGCTCTTTCTCATTCTGCCCTTCCACTTCTTCTATTGGATCCTTTATTTCAATAACATTTAGCTATTTCTTGTTGCATTTATGGCCCAATATAGACTTCTCATCACACAAAAACACAACCTTTTGATCTTTCTATCATCAAAACCCAAACTGGTTTTCATCTTGGTAGGATTAACAAGTGTATTGGTTCTTCTCAGTGAACTGGTGGGGTTAAATGCATTATTTTACTTGTAAGGATAGGTTGTTCTTTGGAAATTGGTTGGTGTAGGTAACAAAAGTGTTTTCTTGATATTCGGGTTAAGTTCTTGATGAAGGGTTCTCGAGGTAGTTTCTTAAAGTTGGGCCAATGCATATGCTTGATTTAAATCTTCAAGCATAAACATTTTAATAGGTTGTTTACTAGCATTTTTAAGACCATTCAAGAAAAAACTTACAGTATATTCTTCTGAGAATTCTACCTTTCCCAATAAAACTTCAAATTGATCATGATAGGCAAAAACAAGAATTGTCGATTTGAGAGGTAACAAATATGCCATTGGATCACCAGCACCTGGATCTCCAAAGTGAACCTCCAAGGCTTGTATATACTCCTCCCATTGTAGTTACTTCTGATCTCTTCTTGCACTTCACCTAACTTTGGTGCCATTTTAGATCTCTCCCTTCCTAATGATTGTTGCCAGTTTCACCATAGCTTCTAAATGAGTGTCATCAATTTCAAAGAATTGTTCGCTTATACCTCCATCCATTTAAATCCTCTCCTGAAAATCTTGGAAAGTCCACTTTAGATTGCCTAGTAGCAATATAAGGACCCTAGTGATGCGTTCCTCCAGAATGCGAACTACCTCCTTGACCTCCATTGGTTTGTGCACAATTGCTTCTGCAATTGTGCCATGTTATGACAGTTGAACCCCGGAAGCAATCATAGTTGATTCTTGAATATGCAATCTCACCATAATCTCCCTCAAACTTTCTTTCAAGCTTTCTTTGATTGAATCCTCAAATCTTCTCAATTCTCGAGACCTAGTGTTTTCAACCATTCTTACCAAGAATCGAACTCTAATACCAAAATGAAGCGATACAAGTAAAATGAAAAAGAACAAGAGTTGAATGCAAGTGATTTGGAAATATAAAGAACAGATATACGAGCCTCTTCTTACCAGAGAGAAGACTAGAAATGAAGAAATATTGCAGAGTAGTTGGGAAAAATTTCCTAGATATGATCATCAAGTATTTGTACGACTATGGTGTACAACTTGCTAACAGTCTTTGAAGTGTAGATTAAATTCCCCGCCCAAATTACAATTAACCGATTAACTGCATTCTAACTATTCTCATTCAATTCAACTACTGACTTCCTCTAGCTCAACTTCCAGCTCTGAGCTTCCGACTCAGGTACTCAGCTTCTTCTAACCCTGCTATTTCTCCATCAGTCAACGTGTATCTATACATGGACTCGTAGACTAAAAACAATACCAATATGCTCCACAACAAACCCCCCCCACCCCCCCCCCCCCCCCCCCCCCCCCCCCCCCCCCCCCCCCCCCCCCCCCCCCCCCCCCCCCCCCCCCCCCCCCCCCCCCCCCCCCCCCCCCCCCCCCCCCCCCCCCCCCCCCCCCCCCCCCCCCCCCCCCCCCCCCCCCCCCCCCCCCCCCCCCCCCCCCCCCCCCCCTCCTTTTTGGCCAAACAGAAAGAGATCCTTGATTAGTAGTTTCAGTAAATTACAACAGCGCTGCCATACAGCAAAACTAAAACGAAGCTTGAAATTATGGGTGACCAAAACAACGTTTTATAGAAAATAATCCTGAACAAGAACGAGACGGGGCAGGTATGGGTCCATCCTTGGATTTTTCTCTAGGAAAATGTTTGTAGAAGGCATTTACTGCACCAGCTACTCCATCCTCGCCTTCCATGGCCTTTGCTAACTGGACAGCGCGCTCTTTCACCTGCATGAAACGAAACCAATTTCCGTTTAGCATTTACAGCACAACATTCAAAAAGTCAGAATACTAATTGCAAAACCGCTTTCATGATGCAGTACTTACTCAAATTTATTCATATTTTCTCTTGCTAACTGCCAACCACGTAAGTTTTTTAATTTTCCCTTTTTTCTTTTGTTGGTTTTAATTCCTCTTCATGCCTATAGTTTAAGTGCTCTAGCAAAATAATGGGTTTTTCCACTCACTATTCTTGAGGAAAAGGAAATAAGCTTTTGCCATTATTTTTATTATTTTTCTTATTGTAATATATTTCTTTTCTATAAAATAAAGCAAATAGAGAATACATACATACATACATATATATATATATATATATATATATATATATATTAAGGCAAGCATGTAAATTAAGGGAGAAACATAATAAAAGCATGACAATATATTGTAATATAATCATTCTTGATTAATGTCCTTATATGTTCTTCAATTTTTTTATTATTGAATGCTAGCACAACTTTTTTAATTTTCCACTAGAAGCAAAAGCAGATAACTACAGTAGGGCTCATACGGTTTCCACACAAAGCAATCTGGTAATTTTGCTAATGGCACTAAAGACATTAAGGGCAAGAACACAAGCTGCAGTACATCTAGGTCCTAATAAAGCAACAAACCATCACACCAGGGCTCAACCTTCCAAACCCAGAAAAAGAAGGAAGAAAGAAATCTTACAGCATCGCTGCTGTTTTCCGATTGAAAGTTAACTATGATTAAAAAGTTAATTATAAAACTAATGCCTTAATCAAAACTGGTAAAATAAAAAACATAACTTCATGATAATAATACCTGATGCATATTTCAAAGTTAATTCTAGAGGAAATTCGTCTTACCTCAGGGTTCAACATAACGTTTATCGCATCAACCAGCTTGTCAGGTGAGAATTCCCCAACAGGGATGGGTGCAGGACCTACTCCTCTGGCATGCACTCGTTCTCCCCAGAAAAGCTGGTCTCCAAAGAAAGGTACAATAGTTGTTGGACACTGTATTCAAGAGTAAAATGACTTTAAAATTCAGAGAAATAATCAAATAGATATATTCTTGGAGATGGCAGCTTACCGCAGCTCTGAGACCAGCAGCAGTAGTTCCAGCTCCACCATGATGAACCTGGGAAACAGTCAAAACATATCAAGAGAACCGACAAGGCATTTCAAACAGGCAAGACATACTAATACCAAATTTTGAATGAGGCATATTAAAGGAAGCCAAAACTTACCCACCCACCCATTGCCAAAAAAAAAACAAAAAAAAAAACTACTTAATTATTTTCTAATTTTTCTAAATGAGATATATTTGTACACTTTGTTTTTAACAGAATGAATAAGAAAGCAAAGCCCAAAATGCATCAAGTCAGCACCTGATTTCGCCCATTAAAATTCTGCTGACATAAGAATCAATTGCAACATATGGAAGACAATCTATACGCTGTTACGCAAGATCACATTTCAAATTACATATAATGGTCACATTAACAAATAAATAGATCTATACAGACAAATGGGGTGTTATTGTGCCCTCAATTGTATCATTTTTTCAAGACATTTAATTGAGAATGAGAAAACTGTGTTGCTTAAGAAGCCACATCCCATCAACCCATTTGTTCTAATACTAGACCCTTGTAGACCAACAACATGGATGGACAAAAATAACCAAAAGAATTTTTTTCGTTAAAAAAAGTATAAAAAATTAAGAATACAAAGCAATGAAAAAAATTTTAATAACTTTTAATTTGCAGAGATAAAAGGAAGGAAAAAAATGTAGGAAGAAAAAAATGTAATGTTATTTGAGGAGAGTGGGAGAATGAATGGAAAACTGAGTTTTTAGTGGGCAAAAGTCCAACTCAGGTTTAATTTTTTGAGACACTAAGTTGCTCTGAGACCAACTCAGCAAGTCTCAGCCGGCAGGTGGCAACCAAAACAGTAAGACTAACAAACAATGTTACTGAGGTAAAGTCATCAGGCAATCCACTTAGGAACCGCTAGAAAGTGCAGAAAGGACAAAGGAAGGAAGGCAGTCCTTGTTACAAACCAGTTTCATGATATTCCATTGAACAAACCTCAAAGTTAGATTAAGGAAACACAATATTGAAACCAGAAATTCCGATATTTGATACCAAAAGCCAAACTGATATGCCAATTAGTGGGAATGGGAGAGCATTCCCTTTTGATAGACATAGCACTTAACATCCTTTCTGGATTTTGAAGATAGGTCTCATTTTCAGTTATTGGGTATAAGGTTTGTTTCTTTTTGGCCCTAAAACCAACTATGCTTTTATTAAAAAAGAGTAAGCCTTCAACAAATCAACTTCGGGACACTTTTTCTTTTTGTACATACGGGTGGTAGAAGGGGGAGTGAGGTCTGAACATTGGAAGGCATGATATTGATGCACACAGCTAGTAACTAAGCAAAATGTTACAAAAATGAAATACTTGAATGATGGCCTTTCTACTAAGCCGAGCTTACATTAAAAGGCATGATAATGATGTATTTAGCTAGTAACTAAGCAAATGTAGTAAAAATGAAATAGTTGAATGACGGCCTTTCTCCTTATAACTACCACCCCTATTGTTTCCTTGACTTAGAATCAAGGACTTGAAGACAATAACAACTTTATGCAAAAAGCATTAAAATAACAAATTAACAACTCCGCCTGTGTGAGTTAACGCAGCCGGTCCCAAGCCCGGGTAAAGGAGGAGGGTGGCGGTAGGTTTGGACAACCAGCCTTAAAAACTAGTCCAATCTCATGAAATGAACCAATATCAAAACATCGTTGGGGCGTCCCCTACACAGCGACGCGCTGCATCGGAGCCCGGGTGTAGTGAAAAGTGGGCAAGGGTTGCTAGGTCGTCGCCCGGAAGTGACGCGCCACATCGACGCCTGGATGTGGTGTTAAATAGGCAAAGGTTCCCACACCACAATGGACGGGGGTGGGTAAAGAAGTTAGTCCATAACCATAAGCTTAGGTTAGGATCTTGGAATATAAGTACGATTAGTGGTAAGTTAGGTGAGATTTGTGAGGTTATGAGTAGGAGGAGGGTTAACATCTTGTGTCTCCAAGAGACCAAATGGGTTGGGGAAAAGGCTAGAGAGATAGCACCTTGGCAATATAAGCTTTGGTACACAGGGAAAGATAGAGACCGAAATGGAGTAGGTATCATTATAGATAAAGAGTACCATAAGGATGTTGTACAGATTAAGAGACAAGGGGATAGGATTATTTTGGTTAAACTAGTTTTAGGAGAAGAGGTGTTGAATGTCATTAGCGTGTATGCACCCCATATAGGACTTGATGAGGTTAGTAAACGACAGTTTTGAGAGGATTTAGATAAGGTAGTACAAGAAGTACCCATAGGAGAAAACCTTTTTATTGGCGGTGATCTTAATGGACATGTAGGTACAAGTAGAGAGGGTTTTGAGAGAGTACATGGGGGTTTTAGTTATGGTGTAAGAAACGAGGGAGGAGATGCTATTTTAAATTTTGCTTTATCTTATGACCTAATCCTAGCAAATACATTGTTTAAGAAGAGAGATTCTCATCTTATAACCTTTAGAAGTGGACCAAGAGCAAGTCAGATAGATTTCTTTTTAACTAGGAGTAGGAATAGACATAGATGTTTGGATTGTAAGGTTATCCCAGGTGAGAGTGTTACCGCGCAACATAGACTCTTAGTTCTAGATATGAAGATAGATAGACGACATCGAAGGAACCAACAAAAAGGAATTGAACGGATTCGATGGTGGAAGCTAAAAGAAGATTGTCATACAACATGTAGAGATAGTTGGATTCAAAAAGAGGCTTGGACAACAGAAGAGAACCCAAATGTAATGTGGAATAAAATGGCAAAATGCATTCGGGAGGTAGGCAAAGAGACATTAGGAGTATCAAACGGAAAAGTGCCGACTGGAAAGGACACAACATGGTGGACTGCAGTAGTAAAAGATGCTATAAAGAATAAGCGAGAGCGTTACAAGGCTTTAAAGAAGAACAATACAGAATAGAGTTTTTTGGAATATAAGGTAGCAAGAAAGGAGGCAAAGAAGGCTGTGGCAGAAGCTAAGACGAGGGTTGCAAAAGAGATTTACGACAAGTTGAACACAAAGGAGAGAGAGAAAAAGATATACAGATTGGCGCGAGCAAGAGAAAGGAGGAGTCGCGACCTAGGAGTCGTGAAATGTATTAAGGATGAGCATAAAAAAACTCTCGTTAAAGATAATGACATTAAGGACAGGTGGCGAGATTATTTTAACAAATTATTTAATGATGGACAAAATAAAGTGTGGAAATCCAGTCCAGATTCTATGGGATTGGATATGATTGATTTTTTATTTATTTCCTAAGATAAAGGGATTTGGTATCTTGACCAAATATTTCCCTGATTGGTTTCATTTAAAACTTTCCTTTATTTAGGATTCCTTTTCCTTTTCTGAAAATGGTATCTAGGATATATAGGGATTTACGTAGATTTCCTAGTTGAGCCTACAACTATTTATATTCTCTGTAAGCTGTAGTTTTTTTTTTATGTAGAAAATCAGAAAAACATGTTCCTATCTATGGAAATCCAGTCCAGATTCTATGGGATTGGATATGATTGATTTTTTATTTATTTCCTAAGATAAAGGGATTTGGTATCTTGACCAAATATTTCCCTAATTGGTTTCATTTAAAACTTTCCTTTATTTAGGATTCCTTTTCCTTTTCTGAAAATGGTATCTAGGATATATAGGGATGTACGTAGATTTCCTAGTTGAGCCTACAACTATTTATATTCTCTGTAAGCTGTAGTTTTTTTTATGTAGAAAATCAGAAAAACATGTTCCTATCAATTTCCACATTCTCTACAATATCAGTTTCTACATAAAGTTTTGGATAATATTTCGGTGCCTCTTAAGGATTTAAATCGGTGCTTTATGCTAGAATCCAAGAGACAGAGGTAAAAGATGCACTAAAGATGATGAAGAATGGAAAAGCTGTTGGACCTGATGACATCCCAATTGAAGTTTGGAAATGCCTTGGAGATGTAGGAGTTAGGTGGTTGACAAATCTATTTAATAAGATTTGGCACACTAACAAAATGTCAGAGGAATGGAGGAAGAGTGTCTTAGTACCTGTCAATGTTTAGGGTTTGAATTGAATTGTTTATTGAATAATACGTTTGTTTATATACACAAGGGCTCTAGCACTAAATTAGGAAACTACTCCTAATACTAATTGAAATCCCTAAACTTACGGGATCTCAATAAATACATAATTACAACTAAATATATGGACTTGATTCTAGGAAATATTTATTTTCCTAAAATAATACGGTTTCCCACACTCCCCCTCAAGCTGGTGAATAGGAATTTTCCATTCCCAGCTTGGATACAATTCTCTCAAATGCCGTGCTACTCAACCCTTTGGTGAGGATATCAGCAAGTTGCCCATGTGTTGACACATATGGAGTACATATCAAGCCACTGTCTAACTTCTCCTTGATGAAATGTCTATCCACCTCGATATGCTTCGTTCGATCATGTTGTACTGGATTATGAGCTATGCTGATTGCTGATTTATTGTCACAGTAGAGCCTCATAGGCCCTTCCCATTTAATCTTTAAGTCTTCTAGGATAATTTTCAGCCAAAGTAGCTCACACACGCCTTGTGCCATTGCACGAAATTCTGCCTCAGCACTAGAACGTGCTACTACACTCTGTTTCTTGCTTCTCCATGTCACAAGATTCCCTCCAAGAAAGGTACAATACCCGGAGGTTGATCTCCTATCGATGATCGATCCTGCATAGTCAGCATCAGTATAGGCTTCAAGTGTCGTACTCCTATTCCTCTTGAACAGAATTCCTCTTCCTGGTGTTCCTTTAAGATACTGCAAAATTCGGTGGGCAGCCTGCAAATGAACCTCTCTTGGACTATGCATAAACTGACTGATTAAGCTCACCGCATAAGCTATATCAGGTCTGGTATGTGATAAGTAAATCAGTCTTCCCACGAGACGTTGATACATTTCCTTGTCCACTGTGGCATCTTCCTCTGCTTTTCCTAGCTTGAGGTTTGGGTCCATAGGAGTACTTGCGGGTTTGCATGCAGTTTTGCCCGTTTCCTTGAGCAAATCCGTAACATACTTCTGTTGGGATATAAAAATCCCTTTTCTAGAGTGCGCAACTTCAATTCCCAGAAAATATTTCAATCTTCCCAAAGTCTTAATTTCAAACTCCTTAGCCAAGCATTGACTCAATATTTGCTGCTCCCTTTTGTCATCTCCAGTTAATATAATGTCATCCACATATACTAACAGTGCTGTTACTCCCCCTGAAGCAGAATGTTTGATAAACAATGTGTGATCCCCCTGACTTTGTTTGTATCCCATGGCCAACATGACTCTAGCAAATCTTCCAAACCAAGCTCGAGGAGATTGCTTCAGGCCATACAAAGCTTTGTTCAACTTACATACAGTATTGGCAATCACATTCCTTCCATAACCTGGTGGAATCTCCATATAAATCTCCTCCTTAAGCTCCCCGTGTAAGAAGGCATTTTTCACATCAAATTGCTGTAGTTCCCAACCAAAATTGGCAGCTAGAGATAAGATTACTCTGACTGTATTCATCTTAGCAACTGGGGCAAACGTCTCTAGGTAGTCAATCCCATAAGTCTGTGTATACCCTTTAGCTACCAACCTCGCCTTGTATCTCTCAATTGACCCATCTGCCCTGTATTTCACAGTATAAACCCACTTGCACCCCACCGACCTTTTTCCTGCTGGTAACTTCACCAACTCCCAAGTTTTATTCTTCTCTAGAGCCTCCATCTCCACATCCATGGCTTGTTTCCATTTTTCATTAGACAATGCCTCAGATAAGGTAGTAGGAATGGTGGTGTTCTTTAGGCTTACAAGGAAGGCTTTGTAGGTTGGTGAGAAATTTTTAAATGATAGGTAGTGTGAAAGAGGATATAATGGCTGTTTTGTACACTTTCTGGTCCCTTTTCTAATAGCAATTGGAAGGTCCTGGTCATCTTCAGTATCAGTAATTTGGGCTTTGGTTTCACTCTGTAATGCTGGAAAGTTAGTAATTGTTACCTCATTTGAAGGACTTGAGTTGGACTCTTGAACTTGCATAGATCCTGGATTGGCCTTTTTTGCCTTGAGTACACCAAGTTTTTACCAAATCTCACATCTCCAAGAGCAGATTCGGGGTTAGGTACTAGTTTGGGTTCAGACACATTTGGTGCAGTAGGAGTGGTCTTATTTGACTCAGGTTCAAGTTCACCAACAACTGGGGCATTTGACTCAGGTTCAGACTCAACAGATGGCTCAACAGACAGTTGGGGCATATGATTGGGTTGAGACAAAAGTGAAAGATCAGGCAACCCAAGAAAACCTTCCTTATCTTCCCTAAGACTCTCCCCCTGAAGATAAGGTTGAGTGAAATAAGCCTCTTGTTCATTGAATGTTACATCTCGTGACACATAAAATTTCTTAGACGGAGGATGGTAACACTTATATCCTTTCTGAGTTGAGGAATACCCAATAAAAACACACTTTAGAGCTCTAGGGTCTAGCTTCCCCCTGTCTTGACTGTGGATATGAACAAAGGACACACACCCAAAAATGCGAGGTGTAAGATTGTTTGTGGTAGAGAGGTTCGGATAGAATGAAGAAAGCACATCCATTGGACTTTTGAATCCTAGAACTCTAGAGGGTAATCTATTGATGAGATGAGTGGCTGTGAGAACTGCTTCCCCCCAGAAACTTTTTGGCACATTTTTTTGATACAACAGTGCTCGGGTTTGGTCTAAAAGGTGCCCATTTTTTCTTTCGGCGACTCCATTTTGTTGTGGTGTTCTCACACAGGAAGACTCGTGAATTATTCCCTCTCTTTGACAAAAAGGGGTAAGAATTTGATTGAAATAATCCTTGGCATTGTCTGACCTAAGTTTTTTAATACTCACACCAAATGGTTTTTTACCATGGAGTAGAAATTAGGGAACACAGTGCTAACATCTGACTTATGTTTAAGCAAGGAAAACCCAGGTAACTCGGGTACAATCATCAATAAAAGTCACAAACCATCGTGCCCCTGACACATTAGCAACAGTAGAGGGACCCCAAATATCAGTGTGAACAAGATAAAAAGGAAAAATGCTTCTTTTATTGCTTATTGGAAAAGGTATACGCTTGTGTTTGGCAAGTTCACACACCTCACAATGAAGACTCTCAATATCCAACTTTGTAAACAATGAAGGAAACAGAATTTTAATAACCCTAAATGATGGATGTCCTAACTGACAATGGTAAAGAAAAACTTTCTCCTTACTAGATAACATAGACTCGGACATGAATGAGTGGGGTGATCTGCTCTCGAATATGTTTGACTTGTTTAATTCCGCAAGGTAGTAAAGACCATCCCGTTCTCTAGCACGTCCAATCGTCCTCCCCGAATCCTTGTCCTGAAATAAACAATAACTACTGTGAAAAGTCACATTACAAAGCAAGTCTTGTGTGAGTTTCTGTACAGAGACAAGATTGGTGGATAGCTTAGGAACATGAAGGACATTTTTCAAGGTTATGGATGGGTTTATTTGAACATCTCCTATACCAGCTACGGTTGCTAAGGATCCATCAGCTGTGGCTATTTTCTTATTGCTTGAACATGGTGAGTATGTGGAAAAATGTTTGGATGAGTGGGTCATGTGATCGGTGGCTCCTGAATCCATGATCCAAGATTGAGTAAAGGATGTTTCTGAGGCATTTAATCCAAATGAAAATAGAAGCTTACCTGAATACGCCAAAGTACAAGTACCTGTAGGTTTCTCGAGGTTACTTAAGAATGATCTCACTCTTTCCACCTCCTCTTGGTTAAGACTTGCTGGTTCCTGCTTGGCTTCTCCATGTGGTGCGTTGGTAGCAACATGGGCTTGCCCATTACCCCTCGACGGATTATCTCTTTGACCCCACTCACGGCTGGGAGGTTTCCCATGCAGTTTCCAGCATTTCTCACGAGTGTGGCGCCCCTTTTTGCAGTAGGTGCACCATAATCCATCACGGCCTTGAGCCTTGGGCTGACCACTCTTGCCTACTTCAATGGCAGCCTTCCTTTCCATGCTTGTCGAACCATTTTTTACACTTTCAGCTACCATGGCTGAACCATCTACAGTTTGAGGATCAAGCATCAAGCTCCTTCTACTTTCTTCACTCCGAATAATAGCCACCACTTCATTGAAGCATGGAATTTCCTGCTTTCCGAGAATTTGGATCCTGACTTGATCAAACTCAGAGTTTAAACCAACAAGAAAGTCATAAACTCTATCTCGTTCAATAAAATCCTTTAGTATGGCTGCATCATCCGGGCATTTAGTCTGAATCACCCTATAGTGGTCAAGTTCTTGCCATAGAGATTTCAATTGGTTGGCATATTCGGTCACAGTCTTGCTTCCTTGCTTCGCAGCCATAGTCTTGACCTTCACCTCGTACACTTGAGCTGCATCTCTGGCCTTTGAGTAGGTCTGTTGGATTGCATCCCAAATGTCCTTGGCCGTAGCCATGAACATAACCGTATCACTTATCTCGGGCACCATAGAATTCCATAACCACGCCATAATCATGGAATCCTCTTCATCCCATACTCCAAAACCTGAATCTCCTGGCTTCGGTCCCGTACCTAACAGATGGCCGATCTTCCCTTTGCCTTTCAAGATTGTACGAACAAGTTGGGACCACTTGAGGTAATTCTTTCCATCCAATCTGTAGGCAGCCTGAATGGCTTGCAATTCTCCCTGCGATTGAGTTTTGCCTCCTTCATCCAATGGAACTACAGCAGTCGTACCAATCTCCTTGGTCTCTGACATCGTCCTTGGTCTCCAATGGGCAGAAATTAACAGATTACTTGAAGAAGAAAGAAAAAAACAGCAATAAAGGCTGATAAAAAATTTCCAGCAATGAAGGCTGGTAAAGCACTGTAAATGCTCTGTTTTGGCAGTAGAAAAACAGAGCAAAACAGAAAAGAAAAACTATGACAGGCCAAAAAAAAAAAAAAAACACCTAATTTCCCAGAAAAATCTTACTGCTCTGATGCCATGTCAATGTTTAGGGTTTGAATTGAATTGTTTATTGAATAATACGTTTGTTTATATACACAAGGGCTCTAGCACTAAATTAGGAAACTACTCCTAATACTAATTGAAATCCCTAAACTTACGGGATCTCAATAAATACATAATTACAACTAAATATATGGACTTGATTCTAGGAAATATTTATTTTTCTAAAATAATACGGTTTCCCACAGTACCTTTATATAAGAACAAGGGAGATATTCAAAGTTGCGCCAACTACCGAGGCATAAAATTGATGAGTCACACTGTTGAAAGGAGAAAAATCAGGTTGATTTAAAAGAGAAAAATCTGCTGTAATTATAGGTCTGATTTATTCCTGATTTATAGTTTCCTAATTTGTAGATTCTTTCTATTATTTGTTTCCATGTAATTACCCTATAAAAAGGATATGTGTGTACTCTATTAGACACACATGAGAAATAAAAGATATCACTTTATTTCTCCTAACTGTTAAGATGGCATCAGAGCTGGTGAACAGCTTTTAGGGTTTCCACCACAACACAGCCGCTGCAAGACAGTCATCGGTCTTCTCTGATCAGCCGACCCTCTCTGGTCAGTCTTCTACCTTAATCAGAGATCAACAGGCTGACACAGGTGTGTTTAGTAAAGAGCAAATGGATCAACTCCTTCAATTGCTAAAATCCAATTCAGCATCTAGTATTCCTAATGCTTCTGTTGCTCAAACAGGTAATAATTATAGAGCCTTATCTTGTCTAGTAAATTCTGCTCCTTGGATCATTGATTCAGGAGCCTCTAATCATATGACCAGTGTTTCTCATTTATTTTCTACCTATTCACCATGTTCTGGTCATGAAAAAATTCGTATTGCAGATGGTAGTTTTTCACCTATTGCAGGTAAAGGAATAGTCAAAATCTTTGAGAATATAGATCTCAAATCTGTTCTCCATGTCCCAAAATTGAAATGTAATCTTTTATCTGTTAGTAAATTATCTAAGGATTCTCCTTACCTCAAATTATCTAAGGATTCTAATTGTTGTGTCACCTTCTTTGATACACATTGTCTTTTCCAGGTCCAAAGTTCGGAGAAGATGATTGGTAGTGCTAGGGTGATCGATGGACTTTACTATTTTGATGATGACTCCTTTGGTAATAAAAAAGCTCAAGGCTTGAGTAGTATTAGTTCTATTTCTGTTTCTGAACAAATAAGACTATGGCATCTTAGATTAGGTCATCCAAGTTTTCAATATCTTAAACATTTGTTTCCTACATTATTTAAGGATGTGGATTGTTCAAAATTTCAATGTGAAAGTTGTCTTTTATCAAAAAGCCATCGTGCTATTTACAATTCCCAATTTTATCGTGCATCAAAACCATTTTATGTAATTCATAGTGATATTTGGGGACCCTCCAAGATCCCTACTTTATCTGGAAAAAAATGGTTTGTCACCTTTATAGATGATCATACGTGTTTATGTTGGGTATATTTACTAAGTAAAAAATCTGATCTTGCACAATTGTTTCAAGACTTCTATCACATGATTGAAAATCAATTTCAAACAAAAATCAGCATATTTCGGTCTGATAATGGAACAGAATTTTTTAATGAATGCATAGGCAATTTTTTAAAGGGAAAAGGCATCTTGCATCAATCCACTTGTCATGATACACCTCAACAAAATGGCATTGCTGAGCGAAAAAATAGACATTTACTTGAAGTAGCTCGTGCCATTATGTTCTCAATGAATGTTCCGAAATATTTGTGGGGTGATGCAATTTTAACAGCTGCTTATCTAATCAACCGGATGCCTAGTAGAGTTTTAAAATACAAAACACCTTTGCAATGTCTTAAAAATGTTTTCCCAATGACTAGAATATATGCTGATATACCTCTAAAAGTCTTTGGCTGCACTTGCTTTGTTCATATAGCCAGCATGTTTCGTTCAAAATTGGATCCTAGGGCTGAAAAATGTATATTCCTTGGCTATGCCCCCAACAAAAAGGGTTATAAATGTTTCAATCCTCAGACCAAAAAGGTACATGTTAGCATGGATGTTACCTTTTTGGAAAATCAACCTTTTTTTAGCAAAAATTCTCTTGAGGGGGAGATTAAGCAAGAAGAAGAAGATAATTTTTGGAATATTTCTGTTTTACCAGCTCCTGTTTTTTCATCTAATTCCTCTGAAAATCAACAAATTGTTCAAAATATTGAAAATACAGAGAACCCTACTCAATTGATGCCAAGGATAGATGTCTCAGAAATAGAGGGAGAAATACTTCTTAAGGATAGAAACTGTGGAAATCCAGTCCAGATTCTATGGGATTGGATATGATTGATTTTTTATTTATTTCCTAAGATAAAGGGATTTGGTATCTTGACCAAATATTTCCCTGATTGGTTTCATTTAAAACTTTCCTTTATTTCTGATTCCTTTTCCTTTTCTGAAAATGGTATCTAGGATATATAGGGATTTACGTAGATTTCCTAGTTGAGCCTACAACTATTTATATTCTCTGTAAGCTGTAGTTTTTTTTTTTTTATGTAGAAAATCAGAAAAACATGTTCCTATCAATTTCTACATTCTCTAATATATCAGTTTCTACATGGTATCAAGAGCATACCACCCATTAAAATTCTTAGTTTGATTCTTCTCCCACCATGCTGAGCGGTAGCACAACATCAGAGGTGACTTCAAACTCAGGGAGCATGATCAGCAACATCACTTGGAAGGCTGTACACGCTAGGGAGAGTAATGGGAAGACACCTACTGATGAGATGCCACATCAGTCCCTTCAGCAAAACAGACCTGAAATTGTGAGTACTGCCACTTTGGCACAAAAAGGTAATTTTCTAAGCGCTTTAAGTGTCAAACGTCATAGCTCAAAGGCATGGATCGTTGACTCAGGCGCATCAGACCATATGACTGGCGATGCATCGTTATTTCATGAATACAGCCCATGTTTTGGAAATTTTACAGTTCATATTGCAGATGGCTCATTATCTAAAGTGGCTGGTATCGGTTCAGTTGCTATCTCCAAGGACATAATGCTTAATTCTGTTCTCCATGTTCCTAATTTGGATTGTAATCTCTTATCTATTAGTAAGATTACGAGAGATCTTAATTGTGTTACTAAATTTCTCCCACATATGTGTGAATTTCAGGACTTGGATTCGGGGAAGAAGATTGGCAACGCTAGGATATGTGCGGGACTCTATCTTCTTAGAGATGAAGAATCTGAGAGGAAAATTCAGAATAATGCTTGCACAGTCTCAACCTCTAGCAATCATAAAGATAGTGCAGTCATGTTGTGGCACTACTGATTAGGTCATCCCAACTTCTTGTACCTCAAAAACTATTTCCACATTATTCCAAAAAAATCCCTCATATTACCAATGTAAATTGTCAATTGTCCAAGCACCTCGTAATACTTACCCACATCATTCATATAAACCATCCCATCCATTCTCCATAATTCACAGTGATGTTTGGAGACCATCTAGGATAGCAAATATTACTGGTTCTAGATGGTTCGTTAGCTTCATAGATGACCACACTCGAGTGACTTGGTTGTTCCTCATGAAAGACAATCTGAGGTTGGGCAAATATTTCAGAATTTCAACAAAATGGTCCAAACTCAATTCCAAACCAAAATTCAGGTGCTTAGAACCGACAATGGAAGGGAATATTACCACTCTATCCTCGAGCTTATCTACTTGATCAGGGAATTGTCCATCAAAGCTCATGTGTGGATACTCCCCAACAAAACGGAATAGCAGAGAGGAAAAACCGACACCTAATGGAGGTTGCCCGATCACTCTGCTGCCACTCATGTCCAAAACATTTTTGGGGAGAAGCAGTTTTAACAGCTACTTATCTCATAAATAGAATGCCTTCTCGTGTCCTTCAATTCCAAACTGCCAAAGCTCCTTACAACCTACCCTCATCTTCGAATTATCTCATTCATCCCTACTAAAGTGTTCGGGTGCACCACATTTGTCCATATTCACAGCAACATCGAAGTAAATTGGATCCCAAATCAGTCAAGTGCATATTTCTTTGGCTACTCTCCAAACCAAAAGGGGTACAAATGTTATTCACCGTAACCAAAAGATTTTATAATTCTATGGATGTAACTTTTTTGAGAATCAGCCATATTACACCAAAGCTGACATTCAGGGGAGTGCAAAGAATATCAACTTGGGAAACCATACCTGCTGCTAAACCAGTACCTTTACCACCAGCCCAAATCTCTTGTCCACCAGCCCAAATATCTGTCCACCTATAATCCTCACAGAAATCCCCACCAACCTCTTGATTCTGAGATAACTAACACTCAACTTAGCCCTCAAAACCCTGAGTCTGTGAAAGAAACAGCAACAAAAGACATGATTGTTTACTCAAGGAGATCGAATCTCAAAAGGAGGTAGAGATTGCACATCTCCAAAGCAAAACCAAGATTCAGAACCAATCCAGAAGTTTCTGAGATGCATACAGGTAACATAATTACTGAACCTATCTCTAGTGATTTTCCTAGTGATCTTGACCAACCTATTGCAATAAGAAAAGGAGTAAGGACATGCACTCAGCATCCTATCAGCAACTTTGTATCCTATGAGAGCCTATCTCCAGCTTTTCGTGTGTTTGTGTCCACTTTAACAGATGTTCAAGTTCCAAGCAATATTCAAGAAGCTCTCCAACAACCAAAATGGAAGGCTGCTGTTTTGGAAGAAATGAAAGCACTAGAAAAGAATGGCACGTGGGTGATTACAGAACTTCCCGAAGGAAAGAGTCCGGTTGGTTGCAAGTGGATATTTTCAGTTAAACACAATGCGGATGGAAGTGTGAATCGATTCAAAGCTCGTCTTGTTGCCAAGGGCTTCACTCAATCTTATGGTGTTGACTATGAGGAGACATTTTGCTCCTGTGGCCAAGCTAAACTCAGTCCGTGTGCTGCTATCTTTGGCAGCTAACCTAGATTGGCCTCTTCATCAACTAGATGTTAAAAATGCATTTTTGAACGGTGACTTAGAGGAAGAAGTCTTCATGGAGATTCCCAGGATTTTATTCTCAGGAGAACAATGGTAAAGTGTGCAAGCTTCGTAAGTCGCTATATGGCCTCAAACAATCACCACGGGCTTGGTTTGATCGCTTAACAAAGGTTGTTAAGAAGTATGGGTTTTTCACAGTGCCAAACCGATCACACTATGTTTGTTAAGCACTCATCTGATCACAAGATTGCTATCCTTATCGTTTATGTGGATGACATCATTCTTACAGGGGACTACATGGAGGAGATTGTTGGGGTAAAGACCCTTTTGGCAAGAGAATTTGAGATAAAAGACTTGGGAAAGCTCAAGTATTTCCTTGGCATGGAAGTAGCTCGATCAAGAAATGGGATTTCTATTTCACAACGAAAATATGTTCTAGATCTTCTTAAGGAAACAGGGATGCTTGGATGCAAACCTGCAGATACTCCTATGGATTCAAATGGCAAGTTAGGAGTTGAAGAAGAAAGTCCTCTAGTTGACAAAGGTAGATACCAAAAGGCTTGTGGGGAAACTAATTTATTTGACACATACTAGACCAGACATTTGTTTTGCTGTTAGCCTAGTAAGCAGATTTATGAATAACCCTACCGAAGCACACATGGAAGCAGTTTACCGAATTCTTCGATACTTAAAGAAAAGCCCAGGCAGAGGACTACATTTCAAGAAAACCTCAAATAGAGATGTTGAAGTTTTCTCAGATGCAGATTGGGCAGGATCTATAACGGATCGGAGGTCAACCACCGGATATTGCACATTCGTATGGGGTAATTTGCTAACGTGGCGAAGCAAGAAGCAGACAGTAGTAGCTCGGAGTAGTGCTGAAGCAGAATTCAGAGCTATGTCTCATGGGATTTGTGAAGGAATTTGGCTTGAAAGGGTGTTGAAGGAATTGAGGATTTCAAAAGGAAGTTCTATGAAGGTGTTTTGTGACAACCAAGCAACCATAAGTATTGCCAAGAACCCAGTTCACCATGATCGGACCAAGCATATCGAGATTGATCGCCATTTTATCAAAGAGAAAATCGAAGAAAGACCAAGTCAGACTGTCTACACGCCAACTAGTCTTCAAACCGCAGATATTCTCACCAAGGCCCTTCCTAGAAACAATTTTGAAAGCTTGAAGTCCAAGTTGGGTATGATTGACATCTACTACCCAACTTGAGGGGGAGTGTGGAAATCCAGTCCAGATTCTATGGGATTGGATATGATTGATTTTTTATTTATTTCCTAAGATAAAGGGATTTGGTATCTTGACCAAATATTTCCCTGATTGGTTTCATTTAAAACTTTCCTTTATTTCTGATTCCTTTTCCTTTTCTGAAAATGGTATCTAGGATATAGAGGGATTTATGTAGATTTCCTAGTTGAGCCTACAACTATTTATATTCTCTGTAAGCTGTAGTTTTTTTTTTATGTAGAAAATCAGAAAAACATGTTCCTATCAATTTCTACATTCTCTACAATATCAGTTTCTACAGAAACAATCTTGATTCTGAGTTTCAGGTTTATACCAAGAAGAGAAATCGTAAAAATGGTAACAATTCATCAATTCCTCTAGCACCAGTCCAATCATCACCGAGAGATGGTCCTATCAACAATCCAGGTAATTCCATTTCTATTCCTTCCTCTACATTACCCACAGATTCAGAATTACCCACAGATTCAGAACTACCGATAGATTCAGAACTAAATCTTTCCCATTGCTATTAGGAAAGGTGTTCGAACCTGTACTAAGCATCCTATTACTAAATATGTTTCATATCAAAGGTTGTCTGATAAACATAGAGCTTTTACCACTAGGATATCTAACCTGTTTATTCCAAGAAACATTCAGGAAGCTATTGATGATCCGAATTGGAAATTAGCAGTTATGGAAGAGATGAATGCTCTTAACAAAAACAACACTTGGGAGGTTGTTGATTTGCCAAGGGACAAGAAGATAGTAGGTTGTAAGTGGGTGTTTACTGTCAAATGCAAGTCTGATGGAAGTATAGAACGATACAAGGCACGGCTGGTGGCAAAAGGTTTTACTCAAACTTATGGAATTGATTATCAAGAAACCTTTGCTCCAGTGGCAAAAATCAATTCCATACGGATCTTATTGTCACTTGCCGTGAACCTAAATTGGCCCTTATACCAGTTAGATGTTAAAAATGCTTTTCTGAATGGAGACTTGGAAGAAGAGGTCTTTATGAGTCTTCCCCTGGGATTTGAAGAGAGACTTGGTGAAGGGAAGGTATGTAGGTTGAAGAAATCCTTATATGGCCTTAAGCAGTCTCCAAGGGCTTGGTTTGAACGTTTTGGGAAAGTTGTAAAAGGCCATGGTTACTATCAAAGTCAAGCTGACCATACAATGTTTTACAAACATTCAAAAGATGGGAAAGTTGCCATACTAATTGTGTATGTTGATGATATAATTTTGACAGGTAGTGACTACATAGAGCTGCAACTTCTGAAAAAAAAATTGGCTAAAGACTTTGAGATCAAAGACTTAGGTTCGCTGAAGTACTTCCTTGGTATGGAGGTTGCAAGATCCAAGGAGGGCATATTCATTAATCAGCGAAAAATATGTTCTTGACCTATTGGGAGAGACGGGTTTGCTAGGTTGTAAGGCTGCTGAAACACCTATTGAGCCAAATCTGAAACTCCAACCTGCCACGGCTGAAAGTTGTGAAGAGGGAGCAGTACCAAAGGCTGGTTGGGAAATTAATTTACTTGTCCCATACACGACCAGACATAGCATTTGCTGTTAGTGTGGTGAGTCAATTTATGCACTCACCAGGACCGGAGCACTTTGAAGCAGTATACAGAATCATGAGGTATTTAAAGGGTACACCAGGAAAGGGTCTATTGTTCAAGAAGTGTGAACATCTGCAGATAGAAGTTTATACAGATGCAGATTGGGCTGGAAGTGTTACTGATCGCAGGTCAACATCAGGCTATTGTACTTTTGTTGGAGGTAATTTGGTAACATGGAGAAGCAAGAAGCAAAATGTAGTGGCTAGGAGCAGTGCGGAAGCAGAATTCAGATCTGTTGCTCATGGAGTTTGTGAGTTAATGTGGATTAAGAGACTATTAGAAGACTTAAAAATTTCCACTGCTTACCTATGAAGACTTACTGTGATAATAAGGCAGCAATTTAATTGCTCATAATCCAGTTCTACATGATAGAACTAAACATGTAAAAGTGGATAAACATTTCATCAAAGAAAAAACTTGATAGTGGAATAATCTGCATGTCATATATTCTAACTACTGATCAGGTTGCAGACATACTCACCAAGGGCTTACAAAAGAAACAATTTGACAAGTTAGTAGGCAAGCTGTCCATGGAAGATATCTTCAAGCCGGCTTGAGGGGGAGTGTTGAAAGGAGAAAAATCTGGTTGATTTAAAAGAGAAAAATCTGCTGTAATTATAGGTCTGATTTATTCCTGATTTATAGTTTCCTAATTTGTAGATTCTTTCTATTATTTGTTTCCATGTAATTACCCTATAAAAAGGATATGTGTGTACTCTATTAGACACACATGAGAAATAAAAGATATCACTTTATTTCTCCTAACTGTTAAGACACGATGAAACTATGGGAGAGAGTGATAGAACGGAGATTAAGAAAGAATGTAGAGATATCGGAGAATCAATTTGGTTTTATGCCGGGTCGATCAACTATGGAGGCAATATATTTGCTTAGACAACTTATGGAGCGCTTTTGAGTAATGGGTAAAGATCTTCATATGGTCTTTATAGATTTGGAGAAAGCATATGATAAAGTACCTAGGGAGGTACTCTGGTGGTCCTTAATGAAGAAAAAAGTTCCTTTGAAATATATTAAACTAATTAAGGACATGTATAGAGGAGCAAGGACACATGTGAGGACAGGTGGGGGGCAAACAAGTGAGTTTCCTATCACGGTGGGATTACACCAAGGGTCAGCGTTGAGTCCATTCTTGTTCGCGGTAGTTATGGACGAACTGACAAAATCCATCCAGGATAAGGTGCCCTGGTGTATGATGTTTGCAGATGATATTGTCCTATGTGCGGAAACTAGAGCGGAGATCAATACAAAGTTGGAAGTATGGAGACAAACGTTGAAATCAAAAGGATTTAAACTAAGCAGAGTGAAGACTGAATACATGGAGTGTAAATTCAGTTCTAACCGACTAGAAGAGCATGATGTAGTGAAGTTAGATGGGGTGGCGATACCTAAGCGGGATCATTTTCGATACTTGGGATCAATAATACAGATGGATGGAGTGATTGATGGTGATGTGACCTATAGGATCCAAACTGGATGGAGTAAATGGAGAAGTGCTACAGGTGTGTTGTGCGATAAAAGAATTCCTACATGGTTGAAAGGCAAGTTTTATAGGACAATTGTTAGACCAACATTGTTATATGGTAGTGAATGTTGGGCGACTAAGAGGCTACATACACAAAAGATGAGTGTAACAGAAATGAGAATGTTACGGTGGATATGTGGATATACAAGAAAGGATAGAATGAGAAATGATGATATTCGTAAGATGATTGGAGTGGTATCTATCGAAGACAAAATGTGTGAAAATCGTTTACGTTGGTTTGGACATGTAAGACGTAGACCTGTAGATGCTCCAGTTAGGAGAATAGAGGCTATGGATGTTGAGAGAAGGGTTAAGACTGGAGGAAGACCGAAAAAGACTTGGAAGGAAGTAGTTTGGAAAGACATGGAGGTTTTAGAATTAGATGAGCAAATGGCCTTGAATAGGAATCTATGGAGGCAAAGAATACGTATGGACAATCTAACGTGATTTTAGATATTGGTTCATATAGCCTACCCCAATCTATTGGGATAAAGGCTCTGATGATGATGATGATGATGATGAAAACAAAAGCTCCAAAATGCCATAGAGCTTACAAATCCACTAGTTTATAGGTTATAAAACGGAGAAATTATTTGTGACACATAAAACACTATCCCTACATGAAAAACGTACAAATCACAAATTCACAATTATTAAGCTCATTGCTCATAAATATCTAGATAATTGCATCATGTATAAATATGAACATCAAACAATTTCAACTGCCCTGGAAGCTTTGAGTTTTACATTTACAACTTACCACAGCCACACACCGTGAGAATAGCCAGTCATGGGGGCAATTGTCCAGTAAGTACACAAAGTCCTTTTTTTCTGCCACTGGACAAAAGATAATTAAGACTATCACCTCCCACACACTTAACAAAACTAAACATATAGCCAATGAAGTATGAAAAGAGAGCAAGTGAAAGTACAATTGCCAAGACCAGCCCAGCCTTTGCTTATGATGCCTCTTTGTCCAGTTTTCGCTAGAGCTTGTAATATTATCTGGGTCATCCTTTCTGGTTTTTGAATAGGCTGATAGGAGTTAAAAGCAGTTAGAGCAATTTAAGTCAAGATCAATGGAACATGATTAAAAAAAATAGAATAAATAGCTTAATGAAGCCAATATAAATCTTTTTTACACTAAAATAAGATAAAGAGGGTTGAACTTTAAGAAAGTAAGGTTAATAACATATAAATAAATAATTAAAATAAGCAATTAAATCATAAGGAAGTGGAATAGAGAAAAGCACATAGACTTGTGAAAACTACTTTATGCCATGTTTGGCAACATGAATTTGGTAGAATGGATTTCGGTTTGGTTTGTTATATAACTTGGGTAAATGAGATGCAAACACTTGTAAAATGAGTTTAGATTCAATACACCAATGTATTAGAAAAGGTATAAGAAGATGAATTTAAAATTATAGGTGTTTGAAATTCACCGGCCAATAGAGATCTAACAAATCCATGAATTTGAAAATAATCATGAAAGTCATGTTTACATGTGTTTGTCACATAATTTATACTACATTTGAAATTCAAATCCATTCTTTCAAATTCAATTCCCAAAATCAACCTTATAGATAGTTCAAAAAAAATGTCAAAATTATGTGAGAAGAATAAACCGTTTATACTTCTATCATACCAAATATCAAAAGATGGAAAGGACTTGTGGAAGAAAACTCACGAGACTACCAAAACCAATATAGATAGGCTTTTCACCATCTTCTAGCCATTTAACAAGTGACTCTGGCGGTTCATAACTAGATGCAAGGTCAAGGAAACAAAAGCCAACTACATCAATCTTTGGTCCCCAGTCTGCAGGAGGAGAACAATATACCATATCAGACGTACATCCTTTTCAAATGGCAACATCAGCACCACCATGCATGACATTCTTTTTTCTTGGACATTTATTCTTGGTACAATGTACAAATGGAAAAGAAAATTTTAGGAAAGGTCCAAGATGTCAAGATTTTTAATAATATCATATAATAACTCAGTCCTTAGACATAGAAAGTAACAAAAATAGAGAAAAAAGAATATACTTACAAACAACCAAAACCAGAACCAACTATATGTCACATAGCAGTAGTTCCTTTGACAAATTTATTTCTCATAATACAACATACAAAACCTGATCATGTGAATAACTTACTTTTGGTAACATGACATCCAAATCAGTTAGTACAATTATGGATCTTTGAAGGAAGTATTATAGATAATTAATAGAACATGAGTAGATCAGTCAACTTTGAGGACTTACAGGTGCCATTTCTAGTAGATGAGAAAAGAATGATCTGTTATAAAAAGGATATATATGATAGGATATACAGATGATATCTTGAATTAAAGTTCTGAGTCTGAACAGCCTAAATATAGTTATGTTAGAAAAACAACAATAGAATAAACCAAACATGACCAAGATAGTCCAGATAATAACTTAATGAGTCCATCAAGAACAGGACTCCCATAGTCTTCCTTCTGGGCGTTCAATGTGATATAAAAAGCATGACTAGACAAAATAAAGCAAGAAGTAATTTTAATAAAGCAAGCAGTAATTTTTAAAACAAGATGAAGCAAAAGGAAAATTTAGACAGTGGTGTAGCACAAAAGAGGGAGAAAATACAAATCAGAGGGAAATAAATAGAGGAGAAATAGAAGATCATGTAGAGAGCAAGCAAGAACTAATAGAGAACTCAAACTCAATATTATAAAATCTCATTGAATCATACTCCATGTCTCCAATAGGCCACCCTAGCGATAAGAACTTCAGACTCCAACTTGAGTGTCTCTACTCTCCTGGGATGGGGAAGGGTGGGATTTATGGGATGCAAGAGGGCTACCTGCCATTGAGTAGCCCAATATCACAAGTAACCAAAAAGGAAAAAAGAATCATATTCTAGAACCTACTGAAAAGTCAAACAACATAAGTAACTATAACCAAAACTAGACCCTATTTAATACCCAATGCCAAATAAAATCCTATCTCGGTGATACTCTGAAAATAGAAAAACAATAATTAACAAAAATTAAAAACTCCTTGATCTATATAACAATGCCTACAAAATATAAAAAAGAAATCAACAAAATAAAGTTGCTTAGCTCCTCAAGCATTTCCTTTCCGTCATTAATCAGTAACTTGGAGTCTTCAGCAACTAATGAAGCCAAGATTTCAACCCAAAAGGAAAGAAAATCAATATTATTTATAGAAAGAGAAAATCATAAAAACAAACTTTCATAAACCACATGCATGAGAAACAGAAAGGAAAAGAAAAAAATGATACCAACTAAGGGATAGCAACAGACAAACTAACAGGAAGCCAAATCCTAGCAAAAAAGGGAGCAAAAAATGGGAAACTCAGTGACCACATTCTTCTCTTGTTTCTTCATCATTAGAGCCTTTATCCCAATATTGGGGTAGGCTATATGAACCGACAGATGACCTCACGCTAAGTCGTCAATATGAATTCTCTTTCTCCACTCATTCCTATTTAAAGCAATGTGTTCTAATAACTCCCGTTTTGTCATATCTTTCCAGATTACTTCTTTTCAAGTCTTCTTCGGTCGTCTCCTAGCCTTGACCTTTTTTACATCATTCATAGCCTCCACTCTTCTAATGGGAGCGTCCATAAGTCTACATCGTATGTGTCCAAACTAGCGTAAACGACTTTCACTCATCTTGTCTTGAATAAGTGCCACTCCAACCTTTTTGCGAGAATGTCTTCATTTCTCATTCTATCTTTTCTTGTATATCTGCACATCCATCACAACATTTGCATTTCTGCTACACATCTTCTGTGTATGTAATCTTTTAGTTGCCCAACATTCATTGCCATAGAGCAATGCTGATTTAACGACTGTCTTGTAAAACTTGCCTTTCAACCATATAGGAATTCCTTTGTCACACAACACACCTGTAGCGCTTCTCCATTTGCTTGAACTAGCTAGTATCCTATGAGTCACATCACCACCGATCTCTCCATTCCTCTGAACAATCGACCCTAAATACCTAAAATGATCCTGCTTAGGGATCGCCACCTCCATCTAGCATCACTATGTTTCTATCATCCTCTTTGTTTAAACTGAATTTACATTCCATGTATTCAATTTTTACTCTGCTTAGTTTAAATCCTTTTTATTCCAATGTTTATTTCCACAGTTCAAACTTCTCATTAACCTCTACCCTAGTCTTAGCACTCAAGATAATATCATTTGCAAATATCATACAGCAAGGAACATTATCTTGGATGGATTTTGTTAGCTCGTCCATTATTTTAGCAAATAGAAATGGGCTTAATGACAACCCTTGATGTAGTCCTACTGTGATAGGATATTCACTTGTTTGCCTTCCACACATCCTCATATGTTTTCTCTACTAAAAACAAAGAAGAAAGTAGGGAAGGGGATCTCCAACCATTCAGAGCAACGGAACAAAATGTTCTAGGATATTTCAAATTATTGAAAGCACAATTAAAGAGAAATGATTGAGAACAAACAACGTAGGTAATCTTCTCCAAAAGAACCACCAAAATGAAATTAAGTTTCCCAAGAACTAACAAATTAGTCAATTTTTGGGACTCAAAAAGAAGCAAATGCATCAGGGTGGTTAACTTACCTGGTAGGAGGTGCTAGTCAGATTGCAACATTTATACATTGTTTATTATAAATAAAAAAAGGTCACTCTCTAGGACTCAAATAGTGGACTCAAACAAAAACAAATCAATGCTTGACTAAATTTTACAATGTTCATTAGGGTATAAAGTTTGTATTATATTAATCAATAGTAGGCAAAAGCTAAGTAAATATATAACGTAGGCAAACTACATACTACAAGGATATGTAGAGATATTTAACTCCATAAAACAACTCCGATGTAAACAACGACCGTAAAATTTTCTATATGATTCAGAAGTAATTCCCAGAGAAACTTTAATTTCCTTTAATTTAACAGGTTAGGTAAAATAGAATTAAAAAGCAAAAAGACTTGAAATTAGTCATACGTCATCATATCTCTCAATCATCAATTGAACAAGTAATTGTCACAATGAATGTAACATTTCCCTATAAGATAAAGGCATGCAGATTTATCATCCTAAGGAATATATAAATAAAATGACCTTTTGGTTTGGGTACAAGGTGAGGGCTCCATATATACCCATAAGGCACATCTGGAGGAAAGCTATAGGATCCTCTCAAATATGTGACAGGTCTCAGCTTCAGCTTTCTCTTCCTGAATTCATTTATCATGTCTCGTATTCCCAGCCACATTAGGGCATCAACAATATGATATGAAAGCTGGGTAGATATTACCAATATATGAGTTGATCTAAATACATAAAAGAAAAAATAAAAATAAACCAACACTGAAGAAGTGAAATGCAGACTCACTCTGTAACCAACTTGTTGTTTAACACGGGACAAAGGATGGGGAAATTCACCAGTAGGCCTGATAGAAAGGTGACAAATGTCATTGACTCAGTTAATCATTCTCAATATCTACACACACACAAATATACATCAGTCTAGGGAATGATTTAATTGTCACAAAAGGACAACACCAAATTTGGTTTTCATAAAAAATGAGTGATGCCAGAATCAATGGTGCATGCACAATTCGAAAACTGTTTATATAGAAAGAATTCTAACATCAATATAATCACAACCAAGACTTACGTCCATGGCATAGTGAAGAATATATGAAGTGGTACTTTTAGTGCCTCCGCAACATCTGCATGTCCTGAACAAGAATTTTTCCGGTTAAAGGCATGAGAAAGAGAGAGAGAAGTCCATAAATTTCATTCCTCATGATACCAGAATGACTTAAATAGAGAATATTGACTATATGGAACCAAAAAAAAAGACGGCTGATGTTTCTTTAGTTTAAATATTACAATAATGTTAACTGTGCAAGATGGTGGAAGAGATATTAGAAAGAGCTCTATTCGAAATGCTCTATTCTCATTGGACAAAAACATACTGCTTAAAAATAAATGAGGTAATAAGACCTAACCGTATGCTGGTGGATTGGCAATTATTACATCTGCCTCAAATTCGACATCACTATCAGGATCTTTTTCGTTGCATGCAGGAAGTAGTGAGAATATTATTTGCTTTATTTGTTGCCTCTGAACAGGAATTTCTGAAGGAACAGACGGCAAGAATCCTTTATTCTTGACCATATCTGCAGAAAACTTTGTTATTGATACAAATAGATTTTACATTGTAACATTGAAACTCCTATTTCAAATGATGTCTGATTAATTAGACACACAATGTCTTCGACAACATCTTTGTAGTGCTTCAGAGTAAAATTTAGTAATTAGTAAGTGAATGAAATCAAGAATCTACCAATTACATGCATACATGACACCTTTATGCAAGACCGCAAAACCTGGATAAAGATTAAAAAAAGGAGCCAGGAGTAGCCTCAACAGAAACATGAAAAACTACACAAGAGAACCATGAAAAGAGGCCTTGCCAAGCTTTAATATCTCTTACAAAGAGCTTTCAATTGCTCATAGAATCTTTCAAATGCCCTTCAAAAATGTATTTTATTAGAGTTTGTTCTTTTTGGTATAATTGTTGGGAAAGCGTGTGATTCTACAGATAGACAAAATCAAGAAACATTAAAAATATTATGAAGATAAGATATACACACTTACAGTCAGCAAGTACTTTTGGATCTCCCCCTAAAGGAAAGAACTCTAGCCCAGCATTCAAAACAAAATCTTTAAAATTTGAGTGAGTTGCCAATCTAACCCTGTGGCCATCTGCCTGCAATAAAAATTTGACCTCCATCAACTCAATATTTGAGGCTATGCCTGAAGAAAATCTGGTAAAGAAGGGGATTATATACATTAAACAACTTCAAACCACTAGACAACCATAATAATCATTAAATAAGAGTCCAAATCTACAGTCCAAATCTACAGCAACAATTTCTTTGCACCATGCATGCTAAAAGATTTTTCCATAAAGTGAATATACTCACATTGACACAACTAGACCATTAACTGTTTTAGGCATCCATTTACCAACATCAATTATCTGAATCTTAATGAAACCGTGGAATTACAAATTTGATTACTCTTTTCTTTATAGTGTCAATATTAGTAATTCAGGTTTTATTGTATTAACCCGATGCCATGTCTAGGGGAAACAAAGCAACCCTGAATTATGAAATTGAAGCCATTATGTTATAATTTTGAATTAGACATAGAGATGCTTTTCTAATTTAATCAACTTCGTGTTTCTGGTGTCATCTTTTCTCCCTTAAGCAGTTTTCTACATTTTTTTCCCATCTTCCTCTTCCGCACTCTCCCAGCCCACATGCTGTCTAGGTTAAAAAAATTATGCAGTTGCCTTTATCACATTTCTGTTGTCTACCTTAACATTAAGAGCCATCCCTTCTTACAGTACTTATTAACCAAATCTTAAATCCTATTGCTTCTGTCTCAGAATTCCACCAACCAATCTTCTCATTTAAATCAATGTTTTCATCCTCGATCTTAGTTAATTTACCAATCTAAAATCTTTTCTTTACAACATCAAAGCATTAACTCTGCACCTACTCTAGAGTCTGTCTTTAACTCACCGCACAATATGCAAACAAGTTTCTTGAATTTTTCCTGCTTCAGTCCTTGACCATGTGTGCTTGGACAGATTAAGAACTATTCACTTAATATGCAGAAAAATAATAGAATTCTGAAAATTTTCATAACAAGCAATTGATGGGACCAAAAATAGATGAATGTAAGCTCAGAATAAAAATGAAACAGAATTAGCCTGAATGACAAACATCAAAAGACAAAGCCATGACAGTCATTTAAAAGTAAAAAGGAGTATAAAGCTAAGTGCACAATATCATAGACCCATTGAATTAGTATATTGGTTATTGAACATAAAAGGAAACAATAAAAGTAACTCATTATTTCCCAACAAATATGAGAAAAGGTACAAATTGTTCTGCATATCATAGCCCTTAGGAACATTTATGTATGTAGTATGGATTGATGAATGACATGATGATAGCAATATTTACACCAAAAATAAAATGATTAAATATAGTTCATCAAAGTTCTGGCCAAAAAAAATATATAATTCATCAAAGACAGGAATGTTATACATGGCATTCATGACAAGTAAAAGTGCCTGATTATATATTTCAGAAAATAATCCATTTGAAGATCATGACAATGCCATATTCTGTCATGCAACCAAAATTGACCAGGAAAACTCAAGAACGCGGCCTAACTGCAGGCTCTTAGGAATAGATACCGAATCTGCAGACTTTATGCATAATTCTAAAAGGCTGTTACAAGGTCTGCTAAGATGAGAATATGAATATAACCTGTAAACGTTTTCCAATGGCAACAAATGGTTGTACATCTCCTCGTGTTCCCACAATAAGCATTGCTATTTGCATTGGAGGTATATTTGGAAAATCTGCTGTGTCAATATGCTCTTTTTCTGGAGCTTTATCATAAACAACACCAGTCCCAAAATCAGGTGCATGTGCTTTCATATCAATTGGAATATCACATTGCACGGTTCCATCATATTTGACATTAGCAAGTCGATTCAACCATTTGATCTGCATAAATATTTTAAAAACCTAGTTTAGAAATCCATTACTGCCAAAAAAAAAAGAAGAAGAAGACAGAATGGCGTATTGAAAATTAAATAAAACATTAACAATATACTGGGGACATCCCAAACTAAAGATTCTGATTGAAATAGCCAATGTACAATCAGTCAAGACTATATGAAGAAAAAAGAAAAATGGGAATGAATTAGGTTTCACAACATATATTAAAAAGAAATAGGACAGATTGGAGCTCAATCAGGACAATAGTTCCACCCAACTTGCTTGTCATCAAGCATTATATTATTATCAGAGTTCCGCACAACCATAGCCAACCTAATTCCACTGTATGGAGCTGGAAAAACCTATCCAAACTTGAACTCAACCCAACCTGACTTGATAGGAAAAGTCAACAACCAGAACAGGTCCAACGATAACCCAAAGTCATCAGAACACATAAGAGTAACCTGAAATGACCCAAACTTATATTGAATCCAGCCTAAAGATCAGTAAGTTGAACCCAATTACCTGAGAGCCAAACCCAAGATGATCTGAATGAAACCTGAAATGACATAAATTTCTTTCAACTTGCAATGATTAAACCTGTAGCGACCCGACCCACCCAACTCTCACCTCTACAAATTAGGAGCAATATGAAGTTAAAATGATCATGCTTCCGAGATGCTCATAATATCAAAGAAGTCACTTCGTGAATGTAATATTCACTTCTCAATTGTAAAGAATCCTATCCCAGGACCTAAAACTAGTTCAATTCAGAAGACTGATCCTATATTCCTTTAACTCCAAGTGAGTAATAATAAAAAAGACAAAAAATGTATCAGAGGCAAGGCTTAAAACTAGTTTAATTCAGAAGACCGATCCTACATCCCTTTAATTCCAAGCGAGCAATAATAAAAAAAATGAAAAATATACAAGAGGTCAGTATAGCATACCTTCTTTTTGAAAGGAACTTTTTCATCCAAAAATTTGGCAGCATATTCAGCTAATTTGCTATTGTGTCTTAGTCCACGAGATTTTGGTTGCTGATTAGATCCTGAATCTATTGCAGAAGTAGATGCTTCGGCACGCATGTTTTGTCCATCCAAACTCCTGTCAGCAAGGCCTGGTAGAGCAGATTTTAGAGCAATAATAATAGTATGCATAATTACCTTCATTAAATAAAAGTTCCCACATATCAACCAAGGAATTTATAATTAAGATTAATATGATAGTAAATTGGCCAGAAAGAATAGAGGATGAAATCTTAGAATGCAGTTCCATACACAAACATAAGTAACCTTCAAACTTTTTGGAACATATGACACCAGTCACATGTAATAGCATCCCTCAGAACTATATTCCCAGTAACTCTGTAGTAAACAAGGCAGAAATCATTAAAGTCATCAGATAGCTTCAACTAAGAAGTTGGTACAGACATGGATATAACAAGAGTCAAGATTTTCTACCAAACATATAGAGAATTAAGGCCTTTGTTTGATGTTAAACTAATTTAGGATCTTATTTTCTAGAGATTGCAGCATTAGAGGTTCAGGATCTTATTCTATGTTTTCCTTGCATATTAGGATTTTATTTGATTTATGGATTTGCAGTTGTTTTTTAGTCTTTGTAGGAGTCCCTATCATAATTACTTGATTGTAATGGAGAAGTTTATGGCACTTTGAGCAGCAAGTATGCTCTCTTGGGATGGTATAAATCCCTAGAGACCTTAATTGTGAAGCCTAGATCTCTTTCTTCTACATGTAGTTCCCGAAATATTTCAGGCTAGGAATGATCATATAATCCCTGAACAAACTCATAGCAATACCATCTAACTCACCCAAAAACCCAAAATATATTAAACCTACTGGCGCAAATTACACAGAGCATATACCTTAATATATCAACCGGACTTATAGCTACACATCTTTCTAATTTCACTAAAATTCTGGAGACAAGCAAAACACAAGACAGAGATTTTTCAAAGGATAATAGATTCAGTTAACACACTTAAAAGATTTTATAATTCAGTCAGACATCCTAGTATAAGAACAGTATGATTTGTAAAAATGAAAAGTAGGGGGAAGTTTCATCTTAGGCTCACATTAAGAGAATGCCCACTCTTACTACAACATATAACTTGTGAGAAAGCCAAGACACAGGAAAATTGTCTCACACCTATTGCAACACTGCAGATATATGCAGAGGCAACAACAGCTACAGATTTTCACTAGAGGACCAAGAGGCTATCTTTTTCTTACAAAGAAATAAACTCTCAATTTTTTGGGCAACCATGATAGACCAGATTTTCAATTAATGTTATGTCACTGGTAGGCTGAAGCCCCTGAGCCTTTTATGTCCTTGGTTTGCTTCAACTTTATGTTGGATTTTCTCTAGATACATGCTATTGACTCGTTTCATACTCTTAAAGGGCTGAATCGGTCGATTATACTTGTAATACTATCTACTTGTACATGTATCCATAGAAGTTCTATCACTGACGAAAAAACGCTATTTCATTTTAATAAATGTCCATATCTCCCATTTTCAAATACAAAACAAATTGTGCCCATTAGTAATCCAATAATCAAAACTAAATAGTATATATTACTTACAGATATGTGTGTGTGTGAATGCAATAATAATAATCAAACCTGATGCTTCAGAACCATTATCGTCGTCGTCACCAATTTCAACTTCGAAATAAACAGGCACGTCAGTTGAACCACCTAAATAAATATTAAACAAAATACTTTTTACAGTAACCAAAAAAACGCCGGAAATGTAAAAATGATTAACTTTGAGCAAAAAGATTTTTTTTTGGTGAACAATAAAAAGGTTTAAGGGATAGAATAAAGCAACCAATTTCATATATACATATACATATACACACACATATGTGTGTGTATATATTTGAAATAAAAAAATCATCTGCCTTCCGGAAAAAAGTCCTGGTTCGAAAGACTATTGAATTAAATAACGTAAGAACAAAGAAAAAAAAGAGAGTAAGTAGAAAAAACCTGAAGAATTAGCAGCATTGGAATCATCGCCGGAAATCTCAATGGAGATTTCGCGGGAAGAGACGTTAGAGTTCCGACGACTCGCCTCCGGCAACTCCGCCATTTCGTGAAAGAGAAGAAGAAAAAGAACACTCCAGGGAAAAACCTAGAAGAAAAAGCAGAGGGGGTAGCGAAGAATACACTGAGAGGAAAGAGGGAGGTTGCGATGGGAAAAGAATCGGAATTTTTTAGGAATTTAAAGGTTTTTTTGGTTTGATTGCTCTCTTTCACCTTTTCCTCGAGAGAGAGACGTTGGAAGGGGAAAGAGAATCGGACACGTGTAAAGAAAGCCACCAAATTGTCTATTAAAGAGCGCCAAATTAAGATTTCAGATTTGGTAAGCGACGAACTGAACCTAACGTCCTAATTTAAGGGTTTTTCTTTTTTAATAAAAAGGTACAAAAAGTAAATGAGGTTCGAACTTAAAATTTAATAGCTAACAAGTGTTAGGTTAAGACTTTGTTCATAATTTAAGCGTTTTCAGGCCTATCATTCCGTAAAATTAATTAGATTTGAAAATTTGTTTACACCATAAATATATCAAGATGTAAATAAAATGAACATCTACAAATATTATTAAGTTTGCGTTTGTTCGTTTTTATTTTAAATACTGTTTGTGTTCGATAAGAGCATTCATTAAAACATGAACAAATATGTTCACAAATGCATATTTGTAAAAATTAAATGATCAAGTTCATAAACACACTAAATTTTACATAAATATATAATTTTAATAATTACATATTAAAATGACCTATTAGTAAATATGTAAATTAAAAATTTGTTATTAAAAATAACAAATGAATACTAAACAATTCATTAAACGAATAAGTTTTGAACAAACCTTGAATAAATTTGTTCACCAACAAAAATGAACGAATCAAACTTCTATTTATAATCGTTTATTAAGATTAATAAACAGATATAAACAAACAAAAGTCAATCATATTCACAACTATTCATCAAACATTCTCTTTGTTTGTACCTTTAAAAATATGTCCTCTCTAAGATAAAAAAAAATTAAGAATTTTTTGCTTTTTGTTTTTCTTAAAAATAAAGATATAATCTTTGCTTAATTCTTTTAATTTTTGTAACTATAATAATTTATAAATAAAATACTCATAATGTAAAAACATATTTGTCGAAGTCGAGGATGGATTTCGGGGTGGATTGCGGCAGAGTTTCTTTTAGAGTTTGTTCCACTGACCTTTGTTCGGAGATCCGGGCCCTATTTTATAGGCCAAGGAAGCCCTAAAATGACGTGGGCGAAAGGGGGGATGACCTGGACAGGCTGATTCGGACTCGTAAGATTGCAGCCGGATCGGATTGGTTCTGCCCTGCCAGCTCGTGGTATAGGTTGGCGAAACGGCCGAGGTCAAGTTTCCCGCCTAAAGCTTCCCCGAGGTGCGTTGAGTACCGAGGTGATGACGAGGCAGACCTGGTCGGCGTATCAGAAGCCGATTCAAGCACAAGAAAGAGTACTAGGGTCAGCGTGTCAGGCGCTGACCCTGGGACCTTCGTCCGAGGTTAACATTGAGCCGTGATAACCAAGGTCACGTCATCCTCTGACAGGTCTTCTCTTTGTCCAGCCGAGGTGAAAGACTGAATTGCCCTTGTTGACCGATTACCCATTATCATTCAGTCCCCCCCAAAAGTCAGTCTTGAGGCTCGGCGTACTGAGGTGGGCGTTGTGAGGTCGGTCTCGGCGTACTGAGGTGGGCGTTGTGAGGTCGGTCTCGGCGTACTGAGGTGGGCGTTGTGAGGTCGGTCTCGGCGTGCTGAGGTGGGCGTTGTGAGGTCGGTCTTAAATTTCAGGGTCTTCGAAGCGAACGATTTAGGTCGGCGTGTGTCAATTAGTGGGGCAGGTGATCAAGTTGCATCTGTCTCGGGATTCGTCCCGCATTTATCGTTGCGTGTTTTGGTTTGGAGAAGGTCAGCTCAAAAAGATCTTTGTCATCAATACCTGACACACGTATTTTTAGCAATCTTATTTCGGCCGTTGGATTGCATGGGTACGCGCAATCCGTGAAGGATCGAAGGGTCTTATTTTCAACATAGGTCGGCGGTAGGTCTACTGGTGTTCCCTAGGCGACTCATGGTCTTCCTGCATTCCTCTTTAAAAAGCGGGCTTCGGCTTCCTCCTTATTCATTTGCGCGTCTCCAGTGGTTCGTTTCCTTGGTTCCTGCTTCGCTTCTCCGCTCTTTCCAGTGTGTCCCAACCAACCTGAGCTTGTTAGGTAAGTCCTTCCTTCCTTTCTTAAAATGTCTTCTTCCGTGGAAATAGTTAGTCCCCCAAGTCAAGATAGTTCCGAATTCATGCGGGAACTTGGGGATAGGCTCGGTTCAGCCAGTGAGGCTCGGTTCAGCCAGTGAGGCTGGTAGGGCAGAGGCTTCAGAGGCTGCCGAGGATTTGGCGTCTGTGGCCTCCGCGTCTTCCATCTCACCCGAGCTTCCTGTGGGGCTTTCTTCTAAGGGGTTACGGTGGTTCGAGCCAATGTCACCCGAGGAGAAACGAGCACTAGATGAGAGTCTTCGTGCCTCGGGTGTACACATAGAGGAACGGGTTCCCATTCTGACTAGGGGTCTTTCTACCCATAAAGATTCTCTAGACGTTATGAGGGCGTTAAAGGGGGGAGCTTTGCCCGAGGTCTGTCCTAATTTGTTTACTAGGGTAGCATTTGCCGAGCTAAAAAAGGATCGGCACATTTCTCATGAGTTTTCTATCGATCCTCCTCGGCGTACTGACAGAGTGACCGAGGACCGAGGTGGTAACCGATTGTGGGTTTATAGGGAGGCCGTCCTTTCTGGCCTTAGGTTTCCCCTTCATCCTTTTGTCGTCGAACTTCTAAATTTTTACGATCTTGCTCCTTCCCAGTTGTTACCCAATAGCTGGCGTCACGTGACCGGTTTCATTGTCCTTTGTGAGGGGATGCAATTTCCTTTATCAGTGAGATTGTTCAAGTCTTTTTCTTCAATAAAGGTCAGCCCTGTAGATAAGAGCTGGTATTACGTGACAGCTCGTCCTCGTAAGAAGCTTTTTACTAATATTCCTTCTTCTAATAAAATCTGGAAAATACATTTCTTTAGTCTAATAAGCCCTCGAGAGTGGGAGGTAAGTAACAACCGAGGTCCAATTAGAGAGGGGGCCGACGAGGTTGAGGAGATTCATGGTGAGGAGCTTAGAGCTTACAATGAAATTAATAAATTGAGAGACTATGGTAGGTTTCTTCTAGACGCTAAGCTCTTGACTTCGCCCGACGTGTTGGATCTCCTCGGGTCACCTGGAGGTCCGGGTAACTGATGCTAATTCTCCTTTCATTTTTCGATTTTTCCAGAGCGCGTTCTTGATCAGAAAGCTATATTTTTTGTTTTGTTTGTCTCTATCACAGGTATGGCAGGTCGGTTCAACGTGTTTGATTATATTCAGCCCGCTCCTCGGGCTCCACAGGGTGCGGGGGCAGTTCAGTCCGCTGCTGCCCCTCCAAAGCAAGGTCGAGGTGGTGGCTCAAAGGGCAAGAGGAAGGCTGCGGCAGCCGAGGTGAGGGAGCCTTCCCCGAAACGGAACCGTGAAGTCCTAGAGGTTCCTTCAGCGCAAGAGGGGGAGACTGCTGCGCCCAAGACCGTGCACCTCGGCATTGATTTGTCTCCGAAAGACAGTGCGTTTGAGAGTGCCTCGGTGGCTAGAAAGGTGGCTCGATCGATGCTTCCCCCAGCAGGTGCTTTCACTTTGTTTCTATGTGAATTTTTACTTGTGTTTCTGGGGGTTAATTATTTGTTTGTTTACTCATTTCCCAGACAAAGACAAGATGAATTCTCCCTGCTCGGTCAACGCCAGCGCGAGTTTACACCATGCGTGGCTTGCCTTAGCTCATGCTACCAGGGTTGAGGAGCAGGCCAAGAAGCTTCATAAGGATTACAGCTCCTATCGAGAGAAGTCTCATTCTCTAACGAAGAAATTGGAGGAGACAGAGGCTAAGGCTCGTGAATCCGAGCTTCTTGTGGCAGGGATGAAAACCGAGGTTGAGGACCTCAAGGCCGAGCTGGCTCGAGTGAGGGAAAGGGAGGAGGAAATCAAAAGGACGGCAGCCCAGGATGCCCTGGCTAATTTCGAGAACACTCCTCAGTTCCAGGCTGCGGCAAAGAGGGCCAATGCTGAGGGTGTGAGAGGTGCGTTCGCGTTGGCTGTTCAAGAGGTTGCCCACGTTTATCCCGACCTGGATTTATCCATGGTGTCCATTGATGACCTCAAGACCGTTACTTATGAGGCCGAGGTGGCTGAGGCCGAGGTGGCTGAAGACGAAGGTGGGGATGCCGAAGCTACGGTGGCCACCATGGCTGATGATGAGGGGGAGCCCGATGTGCAGGATGATGCCGCAAGAAACTGACTTTTCATTTAATATATTGAGACTTTTTCTTGTAATGAACATCTTTTTCTTGTAATGAACATCTGTTTTATTTTGCCTTAGAATGTATCAGTTTGCTTCGGAAATTTTAATGAACATCTGTTTGCTTTTAGTAATATTTGGATTTAAAGCAAAAGAGGAGCTCAAGGGCTCAGACTAGTATGGTGGTCAAATGTGCCGAACTATTTAGTTCTGATTTAACAAAAGTTGCCTCCTGCTCATATGTGCCGAGCTATTTAGGTCGGACTAATACAAGATCAAAGGATCAATACAAGAGCAAAGTAATAGTGCATTGGATGTGCTGGGCAAAATGATGGTCAAAAGCGAGCACTCTGTATAGATGTGCTGATGGTCAAAGGCGAGGTTATTTTACTGGAAATATTTTTTCAAGTTTTCCGCGTTCCAGGTCCTCGGCACTTCTTTCCCGTCCAAATCTTGCAGCTTGAATGCTCCTCTTCCTATAACTCCCTTGACCAAATACGGTCCTTCCCAGTTGGGGGCAAGCTTTCCTCCTACTTTGTCTCTTCCCGAGGCTTCGGTTTTTCGAAGGACGAGGTCCCCCCTTTTAATAGTCTTAGGTTGGACCTTTCTGTTGTGATAGCTTGCTATTTTCTGTTGATACGCAGCCATAGTGATTAGAGCTCGGTCCCTTTGTTCCTCGGTCAGATCTAGGTTGTTCCTCAAAGCTTCCTCATTCCCTGCTTCGATGTCCAGTTCTACCCTTAGACTTGGCAAACCGATTTCCACGGGAACTACGGCTTCAGTCCCAAAAGCCAAGTTGAATGGAGTTTCTCCTGTGGGGACCTTCGTGGTTGTCCGAAGTGCCCATAGAACTCTAGGCAGCTCGTCTGGCCAGCTACCCTTTGCTTCGTCTAGTTTCTTTTTCAGGGCTTCTAGAATAACTCGATTGGTAGACTCGGCTTGTCCGTTGGCTTGAGGATGGGCTACCGAGGTGAACCGCAGGTCGATGCCTAAGTCCCTGCACCATCCTTTGAATCTTGGATTGTCAAATTGCTTCCCATTGTCTGTGATGATAGCCCTTGGAAGTCCGAATCTGCAGACTAAGTTCTTCCAGCAAAAGTTCTCCACCTGCTTTTCAGTTGTTGTTGCTAATGCTTCAGCCTCTACCCATTTAGTGAAGTAGTCCACAGCTACCAGAACGAATTTCCTCTGCCCCGAGGCTATTGGAAATGGCCCGAGCACATCCATACCCCACAGCATGAAGGGCCATGGGCTAGTAATTGAAGTAAGGTTAGTAGAAGGCAGGTGCTGTATTGGGGTGAACCTCTGACACTTGTCACACTTTTTCACCAATTCTGTAGCGTCCTTATGGATCGTGGGCCAGTAGTACCCTTGCCTGAGGACTTTATGTGCAATGGCTCGGGGTCCGAGGTGGTTTCCACATATTCCCTCATGGATTTCCCTCAGGGCGTAATTCGCCTCGGCTGGGTCCAGACATTTTAAGTACGGCATACTGAAAGATCTTCTGTACAGCTTTCCTTCCAGGAGGGTGTATCTCGGAGCCTTGCGCCGTATTACTCTGGCGTGGTTCCTATCTTCTGGCAGTTCCCCCGTGGTAAGGTATTTGACAAGAGGGGTCATCCATGTTTCTGTTACTTCCAGAATTTGTCCGACCTGTTCTTTGTCGTTGATACTTTTCTGAGCTACATCCTCTACGGTGACATGTTTCGCCAGATCGGTTTTCCCTCCAGTAGCTAACTTGGATAGGGAGTCGGCCAAGGCATTTTCCGACCTCGGGATTCTTTTTATCTCACAGATTTTGAAGCTCCGCAAGAGGCTCCGAGCCTTTTCCAAATATCTGGCCATGACCTTGTCCTTTGCTTCGAATTCTCCGCTGACCTGGTTAACCACTAGCTGGGAGTCGCTGTGCACGAGCAGCTCATCCACCTTTAGTTCCTTAGCCAGTTTGAGACCGGTGAGTAGGGCCTCATATTCAGCTTCGTTGTTTGACGCTTTGAAGTTGAATCTTAAAGCGTATTGGATCCTTATTCCTTCGGGACTGAGCAGGATGAGGCCGGCTCCACTTCCTTTGTTATTTGCCGACCCGTCAACATAAAGCTTCCATGTTCCTTGTCTGTGCGTATCTTCCTTGTCACCTTCTTCCTGCTTCTCAGTGGTGATGCACTCTACCAAAAAATCGGCCAATACCTGGGATTTGATGGCTGATCTAGGCTTGAATTGCAGGTCAAACTCGCTGATTTCGACAGTCCATTTGATTAGTCTTCCCGACAGCTCAGGCTTTTGCAGGAGCTGCCGTAGTGGTTGGTCGGTCAGCACTATGATCGAGTGCGCCTGAAAGTAAGGCCTTAGCTTTCTTGCCGAGATTACCAGAGCATAGGCTAATTTCTCGATCTTCTGGTAATTTAACTCGGCCCCTTGCAGTACTTTGCTTGTAAAATATATCGGTCTTTGCACGCCGGATTCTTCCCTAACCAGGACCGAGCTCACGGCCTGTTCCGTGGCCGCTAGGTAGAGGTATAGAGTTTCTCCATTCCTTGGTCGTGACAGAACTGGTGGGGAGGAGAGAAAGTCCTTTAGTTCCTCGAAGGCTTTCTGGCATTGCTCGGTCCATTGAAATTTCCCTGCATCCTTCAAGGTTTTAAAGAACGGGAGGCATCTGTCCGCCGATCTGGACATGAATCTGTTTAGTGCGGCTATTCTCCCTGTCAACCTTTGCACTTCCTTTATGGAGGTCGGCGCCTTCATTTCCATTATGGCCTGTACTTTTTCGGGGTTTGTCTCAATTCCTCTCTGATTTACCATGAACCCCAAGAATTTTCCCGAGGTGACACCAAAAGCGCATTTTGCTGGATTGAGCCTCATTTTGTACTTTCTCAGGGTCTGGAATGCTTCCTCAAGATCTCGTAGGTGTACTTCTATGGTGGGGCTTTTGACAATCATATCGTCGACATACACTTCCATGCTTCGCCCGATCTGTTTCTTGAACATCTTGTTTACCAATCTCTGGTAGGTCGCGCCTGCATTTTTCAAGCCAAAAGGCATGACTCGATAGCAGTACAGTCCTCTCTCTGTCACGAAGGACGTTTTTTCCTCGTCCCCTTCCAACATTCTGATCTGGTTATACCCAGAGTAGGCGTCCATGAAGCTGAGTAATCCTTGCTCCGCGCTGTTGTCTACAAGTCTGTCTATGCTGGGCAGGGGGAAGCTATCCTTTGGGCATGCTTTGTTTAGGTCGGTAAAGTCTACGCACATCCTCCATTTGCCATTCTGCTTCCTTACCATCACAACGTTTGCGAGCCATTCCGGATAATATGCTTCCCTAATAAACCCTGCTTCCAGGAGCTTGGATACTTCTTCGTTTATGGCTTCCTGCCTTTCTGCGGCGAAGCACCTTTTCTTTTGTCTGACCGGTTTGGCTTCCGGGTCCACGTTGAGGCGGTGAACCATGTCCTCAGGACATATACCGGGCATGTCCCCTACTTTCCATGCGAAAAGGTCGGCGTTTCTTCTGATTAGCTGAATAAGTTCTTCTCTCTCTTCGAGCTTGGAGCTTATCAACATGGATTTGTCTGGATTTTCGTCATCGAAAGGGATGTTGATCAACTCGTCAGCTGGTTCAGGTCGGCTCAAATCTAGCTCGGGCCTCTGATCTGGGATTTCAATTGCCAGGGTTTCGTCGCCCTGCTTTTTCACCTTCTGGGCTGTCAAGTAGCATTTCCGAGCTAACGTTTGTTCTCCTCGAACTTCACCTATCCCGTTCGGTGTCGGGAATTTTAACTTTAGGTGTGGCACCGATGCGACTACCCCGAGCTTCATTTGACTAGGTCTTCCCAAGATCGCATTGTAGGCCGACGGGATTTTTACCACCATGAATTCCACCATGGCGGTTGCTGTCCTCGGTTCCGTGCCTAGAGTCAGTGGGAGGGTTATCGTTCCCAGTACGGGGACTTTCTCATTTCCAAACCCGACGAGAGGTGCCGGATAGGGTCTTAGTCTGTCTTCGGCGATTCCCATATTTTTCATTGCCTCGTAGTACAAGACATCGCTGGCACTCCCGTTGTCGATGTAGATTCTTCTCACCACATGGTTGTAGATGACGGCGCTGATGACAATAGCATCGTCGTGAGGGAACTCGATACCGTCGAGGTCGGTTGTGGAAAAAGAGATGAGCTCGTCCCTCCAAGACTTCGGTCTCTTGGCTAGAGATCCGACTATTGGGTTTATAGCTCGGTCTGCTTTTTTTCTGGCTGAGCTTGCTGTTCCCCCGGTGATGACGTTGATTATTCCTGCTGTAGGTCGGTTGGCCCGCTCTTCGCTGGTCTTCCTTTCTGATTGGACACGCCTCTCATCCCTTCTGTTGAAGTTGTTCGGGACTCCGCCCGCTCTTTGTCTAGGTCGGCCGTCATAGACACGACGGTTCCCTTGAGGGTACCTTCTTTGCCCGACGTCTCTTGTCGTATCGCCGAACACGAATCTTTTCAGCCGACCTCTTCTCACCAGGTTTTCTATTTCATTCATGAGGTCTGTGCATTCCTCGGTAGAGTGGCCGTGGTCTCGGTGGAATGCACACCTCTTATTTTTAGGCCTTTGGGGGTTTGGCTTCATTGGCCTTGGCCATGTTAGCTCGGGGTACGATTCTATCTGCATCAGTATTCTTTCCCTCGTTGTGTTCAAGGGAGTGTAAGTGTCATAGCCCTTCTTTTCCGGGCTTCTTCTGATCGGATACCCTCCAGGCCGGTTTGGCCTTTTTCCCCCTTGGTCTCTCTCGACCTCTCTCCCCCTTTTCTTGTAGCTTCTGAATTCTCCTTTGTTTTCTTCGTTGTTTAGCCGAGTGGTCATCGTTTCTTCGGCGTTGATGTATTTTTCAGCCCGTTGCAAGAGTTCGGGCAAGGTCTTTGGAGGGTCTAATGAGAGGGAGAACTTGAAGTGGAATTCCTCGTCCGTGAGACCATTCATGAGGCCGGCCACCGCCACGGACTGTTCTAAGTCCTTTACTTGCAAAGCTTCGGCATTGAACCTTGTGACATATTCTCTCAGGGACTCTTCAGGCTTTTGCCTGACCGCCATTAAGCTGAGAGTTGTTTTCTTAGCTCGGCGGCTACTGACGAAGTGAGTCAGGAAAGAGTGTCCCAGCTCTTTGAACGAGCGTATCGATCGTGGAGTTAGCCCTGAGTACCAGGAACGAGCTGCACCTTTTAAGGTTGCCAAGAATGCCTTGCACATTAAAGAGTCATCTGCACCCTGTATTGACATATTAGCACGGAAAAGTTCTAGATGATCAAAAGGGTCCGATGTACCGTCATACGCCTCGATCACGGGCATCCTAAATCCCGGTGGTGGCTGAGCTCGCTCGATTTCTTCTGAGAATGGTGAGGTTTCAAGCAATCGAAGCTCGTCCATATGGACTTGTGCCTTATCTTGAATCTGTCGTTCTACGGCTTCCATTCTGGCTTCCAATTGGTCGCGAGTTTTATCCTCCTCTGTGGGTGCCGTTGAGATGGTTCTATGCGGGTTTTTCGTGGAATGGCTTTGCGGGGTTTTGTGTTTGCTTTTCTCCGCGACTTCGGGTACGGAGGAAGAGCTGCCGCTGGCATCTCCTCCATGTGGTTGGGATGGTGGAGAGGGTAACGGTTGTTCGGAGTCGTTTCTCAGCGGTGGTCGTTGGGTTGGGGGAGAAGGTGTGAGAAGGTGTGTTTGGACCAGTTCAGTTAGGTTCCTTAACTGTTGGGTGAGTTGCTCGAATTGCTCCGCCGTCGGTGGTGGCCGTCTCCCTTGCTGGTCATCTTGAATGGCGTCTGGGCTTGCAGGAGCAGCCGGTTCCTCTTCCTCTGCCGTTCTTCTTCTGGGTGCCATCCTGGACATCAACGACGGGGTTGGTAAAGCTACCCCTACCTGGCGCGCCAAATGTCGAAGTCGAGGATGGATTTCGGGGTGGATTGCGGTAGAGTTTCTTTTAGAGTTGGTTCCACTGACCTTTGTTCGGAGATCCGGGCCCTATTTTATAGGCCAAGGAAGCCCTAAAATGACGTGGGCGAAAGGGGGGATGACCTGGACAGGCTGATTCGGACTCGTCAGATTGCAGCCGGATCGGATTGGTTCTGCCCTGCCAGCTCGTGGTATAGGTTGGCGAAACGGCCGAGGTCAAGTTTCCCGCCTAAAGCTTCCCCGAGGTGCGTTGAGTACCGAGGTGATGACGAGGCAGACCTGGTCGGCGTATCAGAAGCCGATTCAAGCACAAGAAAGAGTACTAGGGTCAGCGTGTCAGGCGCTGACCCTGGGACCTTCGTCCGAGGTTAACATTGAGCCGTGATAACCAAGGTCACGTCATCCTCTGACAGGTCTTCTCTTTGTCCAGCCGAGGTGAAAGACTGAATTGCCCTTGTTGACCGATTACCCATTATCAATATTGATAATAAAAAAATCTTAAACAAATAATACTATATATCGGTAACATAAATAATACTATATATCGGTAACATTCATATTTAATAAAACAAAAACAATTTTTTTTGTATAATCAGTTTTAGTAAATAATGGTAATTACAATTCACAACAAAATACAACAAAACACAGTCTCCCTTTCTTATTTAATAATGCTGTAAACCCTTAGAATGATATTAGACGTAACTAGGCCACTTTCTCCACGACGAGATTGGGACATTAACACCAAGTTCGTGATCTTATTGGCCATGGCATCCACGATTGGAATTGGAGACTAGTTATTGCTATGTTTGACGCGCAGGAGGCAACCCAATGTTAGGAAATTCTTTAAATGGGCCTACATATATCAATTAATTATATATTAAAGGCTATCTTATTTATTAAATCTATTTTAAAATGATCAAATAAGTTTAGTTATTGAACTTTAGGGCATCTCTGTGAAATCCCCCAATTTCATGAAATTCCTCCATAATTGTAAAGCATTTTGGCTTAAATGAAGTAAGTAGATATGAGAATTATGAAGTATGAAGGATGTATGGAACATGGAAGAAGTAATGAGATGAAAGATTAAATAGTCAAGTAGTCAAATAATATTGATGTCAGGAAAATAAATGGAATAGGAAGAAAGAAGACCAATTAAATGAATATGAAGTCTAATGTATGAATGATGTATGCATGATGTATGGAAGAAATAAGAAAGTTGATAGTCAATAAGACAAATGATTTATTAGGTTGATATCAGGAAAATATTAAGAGTATGAGACAAGAAACAAAATCAGATTTTTGATTGGTGTAATGAGATGTGGCTGATATGAGAAAAGGAAGAAGAGAATTTAATGGTCAAAGATAGGTCAAAAAGGAGTCAAGGAGTAAGTGGCTGAGATGAGATGATATTGGATAGGGAAGCAATTAATGAGGCTGCATGAGTCATCTTTACCAGTCATCACCCTACGCCAGCTTCTTTCCAGCCTCTCCCTCTCGTTCTCGCCCTCTTCATCTCCAAGTTTCTAAGTCTTCCTCCATAGCTACCTTGACAAGCTACCTTATTCCTCCATCAATCCCTTTAGCTAGTTGAACGAAAAACGATCCTAGTCACTAGACGAGGCTATATCTGAAGTTTAGTGGATTGATTCCAAGTATTGGAAGAGATCTCAAAGTTTGAGATTGTGGTCACTAGAAAAAGGTAAGAGAAGAAGATGATTTGTTCAAGTATGTTCATGGTATGGTGTTGTACTGAATTAGTATAACATGTTTATGGCAAATTCTTAAAGGTTTGCTTTGATATGATGGTTTCAGATTTGAAGGAGTGAAAGCTAGGGTTACGCGCCAAGTGATTTCGCGTTTCCGAAGGAATCAAGGTAAGAAATTTATGTAACGGACGTAAGGCGGCAATGTCCGCATGTTTTATACTGTTTTATGTGGTTTGGAGAAAAGTACTAGTTGGATTTGGTGCATGAAAAGATGCATTTTCGGATTTGTCTCCTAGTACCAATTAGGCTAGGAGCAGCCGACTGCCTTAAAGGGGAAGTCGACTGCCTAGAGACAACCAAAACGTCGTTTTCCGAAAACCGATGCAAACCAGTCGACTGCTATGTATGCCAGTCGACTGCTATTTTCAAGAAAAGCATTCTGTTTCAAACCAGTCGACTGCTATGTATGCCAGTCCACTGCTATTTTCCAGAAAAGCATTCTGTTTCAAACCAGTCGACTGCTATATGAGACAGTCGACTGCTATTTATGAAAATGCATTCTGTTTCAAAACCAGCCGACTGCCTATAGGACCAGTCGACTGCTATTTTCTGAGATGTATTCTGTTTCAAAAACAGTCGACCGCTATATGTACCAGTCGACTGTTATTTCTTAAGAAGCATTCTGTTTGAAAACCAGTCGACTGCTATATGGACCAGTCGACTGCCCTTATATGTTTTTAAAGGTGAAAATATCGAAATTTTAAATGAAAATAATTTCGATAAATGAAAGTATGAAGCAGCAGCCGACTGCCCTGTTGAGCCAGTCGACTGCCCTGTTTTGAAAAAGAGGTTTTCATACCTAATTTCCGAAAGTATGAAATGTCATGGCTAGAAGCTACATGGCATATGTTTTGAGATTATGCACTTTCATGTTTCTAGTAGGGGCTCTGATCAAGTCCTGAAAAATTATGTATGTTAAGGGCTGAGGACCATAAGTCAGGCCTCAGTTGCTACAGAGGACACCTGACTAGTGTTAGCTGTAGCCACCCGCAGTTGGCCAATCTGTTTATGTTTCATGTTCGGCTAAGGGAGAATTCCTGGCCCTACGGGGTACGCCACATGATTATGATGATGATGATGATGATGCAGTGCATAACTCCACAAAAGTATGAATAGTTTTTATGTTATCAAAAACTATATGTATATGCGATTTCTAAGAATAAAGAAATCGAAAGTACTTGGTTTACTCGTACAAGAAGTTTTAAAAGAAGTATATGAAGTACGCTTTCAAGAAAGTATAAGATGTTTTAAGAAAGGTATGTATGTATGTAAATGATATTTCAAAGAAGTATTTGAAATATGTTTTGAAGAAGTACACGAAGCATGCTATGTTATAAAAGCATGTAAAGTATGTTTTAAAGTATGTTATGAAGTATGTTTTAAAGTAAAGAAGCATGATGTATGTTTTAAGAATACAATGTATGTTTCGATGCAAGTTTATGAAGCATGATGTTTTAAAGAAAGTATAAGAAGAAGAAGTATGGTGCATGTTTATATGTATGCTATATTTAAAAAGAAGCATACCAAGTATGATTTGATGCATGATGTTTTCAAGAAAGTATGTTTGCCTACACCATCTGAAAGAAATATGCATGGTTGCAAACAATGCATGAAAGAGGTTTATGATGCATGCTTTATAATGCTTTACATGACATTATAGAGCCAAGTAGGAAAAACTACATATAGAGGCATAGCACGCTCTTTTACATATTTTTCTTACTGAGCATAAACTCACCCTTTTACGAACATTTTTCATACAGACTATCTGAAGTAATCCTTCGCTCTAAATAGAAGAGCCTACGAGTGGATTTTGAAAGTTTACCTTCAAGAGACGCTTCCCAAGTAGTATAGAAGGTATACTTATGTAGTTATGCAATGTAAACTTGTAATTCAGTTATGGTACAGTACAGCTAACATTTATGTATGTAAGATGTCGGGGATTTAAGTTAAGATGATGTATGAGATCCTGTGGAAACGGATGGTACATATATACATGTATCATTAGTCTGTTTTATTGTAATTGAATTAATTATATTGAGCTCTTAGACAGTAAGCTTAAGAAACAAAAGTATGATTGGCATTGACAAGCAAATCTAATCAAGTTAAGTAAGAGTAAGGAAAAAGATGAATAAGAAATGTATGGTGACTGGGACGTCACAGAGTGGTATCAGAGCAATTAGATTGAGGTTTGTCAGTGTCGATGAGTTAGAAGTAAAGTATATCCCCAATTGTACTGTACTTATCTGAATACATATAAGATGTATAACTGTTTGAAGTTATACTAAATAGCTCAATTTTGTGATTTTATCGACAGAATGAGCTCAGATAGAAAGGGTGTTGGTGAACGAAGAGGAAAGGATTATGTAGAACAGTCACCAACACAGTTTCCTTTCCTATCTCCACCGCATAGCCCGAACACTAGGTTAGCGAAGATGGAAAAGCAAGTGGAGAATATGACCACTATGTTTACGCAGTTTATGGCGAACTTTCCAAACATGGTCACAAGTGTACCATTCGCCATTCCTATAGTACAGCCACCACTAGTACAGACAGAGTTACCCCCACCATTCCCAGTTATTGAAAGGCGGGATCTCACAGCCTATTGCAGTATGACCTTGATTAAGGAATATAAGAAGCTGGATCCGCCTAAGTTTATGGGGGATAAGAACACATGGGCCGCAGTGAATTGGGTGAAGGCGGTTACTAGATCATTCGAGTATATGCTATGTTCCGAAAAGGAAAAGGTGGGTTTGGCTGCGTATCTGTTAGTGGATGATGCAAAGTATTGGTGGCAGTCCACTCGAGCCATTTTGGAGGCTCAACATGTTGAGGTTACGTGGGATAGATTTTTAGAGGCCTTTACTGAGCAATACATCCCACGCACCGATCAGACTAGGTTGAAGATTGAATTTTTGAAATTGACTCAAGGGACAATGTCAGTTAATCAATATGAGTCGAAGTTTATTTCTCTAAGCGGATTCGATCGAGAGACCATCAGGAGTGAAGGATATAAGATATACAGATTTATAGAAGGACTGAAGTCTCCTATCAAATCCAAGTTGTATACCTTGGGTATCACTACTTATAATGAGACAGTCCGTAAGGCTCAGTTGTGTGAGCAGGACTATGAGTTTCATCATGACGATTTCCGATCCCAAGGTAAAGGTAAGAAACCGATAAAGCGGAAGTCAGAAAGGAAAACATCGAAAGATGGATGCTCATTTGGGAGATGTAGGCCATATGAAAGAGCTTCGAGAGGTAAGCAAGTAAATTATAAGAAAATAATTATTAATTAAATTAAATGGTTATGTGGAATTTATATTGAGTTGGAAGTATTATGATGATTATGGTACAGGGAATCCTAGAGTTACTGGGATCAAGATAACTGATGATAGATTCCGACATTCAGCTAGTTCACCTAAGAGTATAAGACAAAGGTGTGAATATTGCGGAAAGTTCCATAAATCACAGCCATGCCGGTTGGCAAGTGGCACATGTTTCAGATGTGGTGAACAGGGACATATGATCAGAGATTGTTCCAAGAGGGATTTGAGGACATTCGAGGAATCTGAGGAGCCCCCTCAACCACAACGCAAGGCCACAGCTGAAGAGAAAGGAAAGACACCTGTTAACTATGATGTAAATGTTGAAGATGTATAAGGCAAAAGTATGTTGTATGATCTGACTAAGTTGTAAAGAAAGTGAATAGAAGGTAATATGGTTATGTGACGGATTTTTAGTTTACGATGTGAAAGGAGTATAAATGAGAATGATGATTGACTTATATTAGTCGATTTTACTTAAATGTTTTATGCTATAAAAGTATTACTCTGAAGGAATATGAATTAATATGAGAGATGAGTTATCTCAACGACGGTAATTATTCTCTATAGTCGCATCTAGGGACTGAAACACGACAGGTGCTCTAAAGTACCTTCCATACTCTACTCAGTTACCTAGCCGACTATAGTATCCTTCCTGGTTGATCCCTAGAGTACCATAGGGAAATGAAGATGTTCATTCATAGGCATGTTTGATGCTATGAGAAGAGGACATTTTGGATACGAATTAAAAGAACTATGCTAATAGTTTAAAATGTGATCAGTATATGGGTATTAAAAGAGCAAGAAGGAAGAAATTATAGAAAGCCATTGTGATGGCAAATGCTATGAGTCAGAAGCATGAGAGAATAATGGTTCATATGATGACAAGAAAGTAAGAAGTTACTTGAGAAATTTCCAAGCCTTAAGCTAAATGTTATGCTTTCAAAGTAAATTGGGAATGATGACTAATATAATGATTAAGCCAGAATTGATGAACGGATCTGCTAAGTAAGCCCACTTCCTAGTTAAGAAGTCTATGGACGCACTTAGTGCTTTGGCAGAAATGTAGACGAAAGAATGTCATTAGACTAAGTGGAGTTCCAATGAGCAATTTCATGTGATAGAGATTTCAGGTTCAATTCTCATTTAAGGAGATTAGCAAGGAACCATGGAATCTCAGTTGAAAGTTTTGCACAGCTTTTTGTCCGCAGACTAATGAGCAGTCCGAGCGCATGATTTAGACGCTCGAGGACATGTAAAGAGCTGGTGCTATGTATTTTAAATGCTCATGGGACGACCATCTGCCATTGACTAAGTTTATTTATGATAATAGCTATTATACAAGTATCTAGATGACACTGTATGAAATGTTATAAGAATAGAAAGTGTCAGTGCTTCGAAAGTATAATTCAGAATTCATCTTATGTCATAAAAGATGAAGCCATTAGAAGTCCAGAAAGACATAAGTCATGTGAAAAAAAAAAAAGCCATTCGGGATTTTGGACAAAAAAAAGATATGATATAGAAGTCTATGATGATCCCATCGGTTAAGATTATTGACAATACGACACTATGGAAAAAGGTACATGAAGCTAAATAGCTTGATGAACAAAAAGAGTATCCAGAACTGTTTGAGACATGACCTGATTTGAATTTGGAGGACCAAATTCTCTAAGGTGGGGAGAATGTGAAATCCCCCAATTTCATGAAATTCCTCCATAATTGTAAAGCATTTTGGCTTAAATGAAGTAAGTAGATATGAGAATTATGAAGTATGAAGGATGTATGGAACATGGAAGAAGTAATGAGATGAAAGATTAAATAGTCAAGTAGTCAAATAATATTGATGTCAGGAAAATAAATGGAATAGGAAGAAAGAAGACCAATTAAATGAATATGAAGTCTAATGTATGAATGATGTATGCATGATGTATGGAAGAAATAAGAAAGTTGATAGTCAATAAGACAAATGATTTATTAGGTTGATATCAGGAAAATATTAAGAGTATGAGACAAGAAACAAAATCAGATTTTTGATTGGTGTAATGAGATGTGGCTGATATGAGAAAAGGAAGAAGAGAATTTAATGGTCAAAGATAGGTCAAAAAGGAGTCAAGGAGTAAGTGGCTGAGATGAGATGATATTGGATAGGGAAGCAATTAATGAGGCTGCATGAGTCATCTTTACCAGTCATCACCCTACGCCAGCTTCTTTCCAGCCTCTCCCTCTCGTTCTCGCCCTCTTCATCTCCAAGTTTCTAAGTCTTCCTCCATAGCTACCTTGACAAGCTACCTTATTCCTCCATCAATCCCTTTAGCTAGTTGAACGAAAAACGATCCTAGTCACTAGACGAGGCTATATCTGAAGTTTAGTGGATTGATTCCAAGTATTGGAAGAGATCTCAAAGTTTGAGATTGTGGTCACTAGAAAAAGGTAAGAGAAGAAGATGATTTGTTCAAGTATGTTCATGGTATGGTGTTGTACTGAATTAGTATAACATGTTTATGGCAAATTCTTAAAGGTTTGCTTTGATATGATGGTTTCAGATTTGAAGGAGTGAAAGCTAGGGTTACGCGCCAAGTGATTTCGCGTTTCCGAAGGAATCAAGGTAAGAAATTTATGTAACGGACGTAAGGCGGCAATGTCCGCATGTTTTATACTGTTTTATGTGGTTTGGAGAAAAGTACTAGTTGGATTTGGTGCATGAAAAGATGCATTTTCGGATTTGTCTCCTAGTACCAATTAGGCTAGGAGCAGCCGACTGCCTTAAAGGGGAAGTCGACTGCCTAGAGACAACCAAAACGTCGTTTTCCGAAAACCGATGCAAACCAGTCGACTGCTATGTATGCCAGTCGACTGCTATTTTCAAGAAAAGCATTCTGTTTCAAACCAGTCGACTGCTATGTATGCCAGTCGACTGCTATTTTCCAGAAAAGCATTCTGTTTCAAACCAGTCGACTGCTATATGAGACAGTCGACTGCTATTTATGAAAATGCATTCTGTTTCAAAACCAGCCGACTGCCTATAGGACCAGTCGACTGCTATTTTCTGAGATGCATTCTGTTTCAAAAACAGTCGACCGCTATATGTACCAGTCGACTGTTATTTCTTAAGAAGCATTCTGTTTGAAAACCAGTCGACTGCTATATGGACCAGTCGACTGCCCTTATATGTTTTTAAAGGTGAAAATATCGAAATTTTAAATGAAAATAATTTCGATAAATGAAAGTATGAAGCAGCAGCCGACTGCCCTGTTGAGCCAGTCGACTGCCCTGTTTTGAAAAAGAGGATTTCATACCTAATTTCCGAAAGTATGAAATGTCATGGCTAGAAGCTACATGGCATATGTTTTGAGATTATGCACTTTCATGTTTCTAGTAGGGGCTCTGATCAAGTCCTGAAAAATTATGTATGTTAAGGGCTGAGGACCATAAGTCAGGCCTCAGTTGCTACAGAGGACACCTGACTAGTGTTAGCTGTAGCCACCCGCAGTTGGCCAATCTGTTTATGTTTTATGTTCGGCTAAGGGAGAATTCCTGGCCCTACGGGGTACGCCACATGATTATGATGATGATGATGATGCAGTGCATAACTCCACAAAAGTATGAATAGTTTTTATGTTATCAAAAACTATATGTATATGCGATTTCTAAGAATAAAGAAATCGAAAGTACTTGGTTTACTCGTACAAGAAGTTTTAAAAGAAGTATATGAAGTACGCTTTCAAGAAAGTATAAGATGTTTTAAGAAAGGTATGTATGTATGTAAATGATATTTCAAAGAAGTATTTGAAATATGTTTTGAAGAAGTACACGAAGCATGCTATGTTATAAAAGCATGTAAAGTATGTTTTAAAGTATGTTATGAAGTATGTTTTAAAGTAAAGAAGCATGATGTATGTTTTAAGAATACAATGTATGTTTCGATGCAAGTTTATGAAGCATGATGTTTTAAAGAAAGTATAAGAAGAAGAAGTATGGTGCATGTTTATATGTATGCTATATTTAAAAAGAAGCATACCAAGTATGATTTGATGCATGATGTTTTCAAGAAAGTATGTTTGCCTACACCATCTGAAAGAAATATGCATGGTTGCAAACAATGCATGAAAGAGGTTTATGATGCATGCTTTATAATGCTTTACATGACATTATAGAGCCAAGTAGGAAAAACTACATATAGAGGCATAGCACGCTCTTTTACATATTTTTCTTACTGAGCGTAAACTCACCCTTTTACGAACATTTTTCATACAGACTATCTGAAGTAATCCTTCACTCTAAATAGAAGAGCCTACGAGTGGATTTTGAAAGTTTACCTTCAAGAGACGCTTCCCAAGTAGTATAGAAGGTATACTTATGTAGTTATGCAAAGTAAACTTGTAATTCAGTTATGGTACAGTACAGCTAACATTTATGTATGTAAGATGTCGGGGATTTAAGTTAAGATGATGTATGAGATCCTGTGGAAACGGATGGTACATATATACATGTATCATTAGTCTGTTTTATTGTAATTGAATTAATTATATTGAGCTCTTAGACAGTAAGCTTAAGAAACAAAAGTATGATTGGCATTGACAAGCAAATCTAATCAAGTTAAGTAAGAGTAAGGAAAAAGATGAATAAGAAATGTATGGTGACTGGGACGTCACAATCTCATTTAGTATTGGCTTTGCAATGTGTAGAGACCTAATATTTTATTTGATTTTCATGATGAGCCAAAATAAAATAAAATAAAATATGCTACAATATAAATAAGTTATAGTTCCCGGTCTAAACATAAGGTAATTCTTATTCTCAAATCTCATCATTGAATGGGGTACAGATTCTCTCAAAAGTTTAGACGTGGAAGACTCTAACCCCAAGAAATCAATTCTAATATATTCGGGTATGCTTCCGTATTATTCTTTTCTTGATGATTGAACATTAGATCATTGTGTGTATTTATTTGTATGATTTTCCTACAAGTGGTATCAAAAGCGTATTCATGTTTGATCAGAATTAAAAAAAATTTCTTTGAAACCTTAAGGCTTTTATTTCTTTTAAAATAAGGATTAGAATTATGTAAACAATTTTATGGAATTTGTTTCATGATTCAAGTAATTTATTCTTTAAGTTTTTTAAATCCCAAATTAAATATTCAACCAAAACAATTATGTTTCGTATGTTTTGATTCAAATTGATGAAGGATAATTTATTTTTTTGTAACTTACATAGTTGAATCTAAGTTACAAATTTAGGGAATATTTGTTTCTTGATAGAAAGAAATCAAGAAAATATAATTGGGTTACGAAGATAAGCTTGTACAACAATTGGGATATTTATGATTAGTCTTTTGAAAGTGCTAAACTTTGTTTTAAGCCAATTGTTGAAACCCTAAGCTTTGGGTAAAAGCCTAGGGTATTGTGATATATTTGGTATGTCATATATTATCCAATTGTGTGGAATCCTAAACTTTGGGGTATTAAAACTTTATTTGAATATTGTATTAAACCCCACATCCTTATTGTGAGTTTTTTATTGGGCTAATGTTTGTTGCGATTGCATGCCTTAAAATACTTATTATTTTGTTATTTTAATATTTAGGGTTATATTCCTGGGGATCTTAGGATATTCTTATTTTTGAGGTTATAGCCTTAGTATTATCGATAAATTTGTATACTCTTAGTATATATACATGCATATTTGGTGTAAAATAAAGGTTCAAAATAAATTAGATTGATATAAAATGCCACCAAAGTGATCTTTTTTTTGTTAATTTACTTATTTTGAAAATTAAAGTTGTCATTTAAGAATTTAAATAACTGTATTTTTAATCCTTGCGGAAAATAATAATCGGCATAAAAGAAGGTTATTTTTGGGCCAGATTACAAACACAATAAGGTAGTAAATATGTGATAAAATTATTTTTTACCACGCATGCAATATGTCAACCCAAAGGAATATATATTGTTGGCAGGATTTGGTTATCAATATTTACCAATAAAGTTTAAGAGTACCGCTTACAAATTGAAATTTTTGTCCAGAAACTAAATTTCAATGTTGTGCTTGGTATCTTGTATGGCCCAAAATTATTGTTTGTTAATTATGAGATTATTATTTTTATTTTTTGCTTTTCAGTAAATGCTTTTTCTATATCTACCAATTTAAATAATATTCTAGTGCTTAACAGCACTAACTTTAAGAAGTGGAAGGAGCACATTACGATTATGCTTGGTTGTATGGATCTAGATTATGTGATAAAGTCTGATAAATCTCCCGCCCCTGCTGATAATATTACAGCTATGGAAAGGACACTTTATGAGAAATAGGAGCGTTCAAACTGCGTGAGTCTAATGATCATGAAACTTTCAATTTCAAATACCATCAAGGGCGCAATGCCTGAGGAAGAAAGTGCTAAAAGTTTCCTACAACAGATTGTAGACAGATTCGCTACAAATGAAAAGGTCGAAACAAGAATCATCCTGTCGAAGCTTGATTCAATGCAATATAGTGGCAAAGGAAATATAAGAGAGTACATTATGGAAATGTCTAATCTTGTTACAAGACTAAAGGCACTAAAGTTAGAGTTATCTGAGGACATTCTTGTGCATTTGGTCTTAATATCTCTTCCTGCACAATTCAATCCTTTTAAGATAAGTTATAATACTCAAAAGGAGAAATGGACTCTTAATGAGCTCATTGCTCAGTGTGTGTAAGAGGAAGAGAGGTTGAAACCATAGAAGATAGAAAGTGCTCACTTAGCATCTTTTTACAATGAAAATGCTACCAGTAGAAAAAGGAAAAGGAACAATATAAGAAAAAGCACTGCAAATACTGGAACTTTACAGCCTAAGAGGCAATAAAAACAAGAAAAGATGGTCATGTGAAGAAGGATTATTCCAAGTATGCAAAATAGCTTGCCAAAAAAGGGTAAACTTCTCAATTTTGTTTGTTCTGAAGTTAATTTGGCTTTAGTACCAAATCACACTTTGTGGATAGATATGAGTGCAACTACTCACATAAGCGTGACTATGCGAGGTTGTCTAACAAGCAGAAAGCCAACTGATGCTGAAAGATTCATCTATGTAGGAAATGGAAAAAGGGCCCTTGTTGAGGCTATTTGTCTATTTATATTAAAGTTAGGATCCGGTTGCTTCTTAGATTTGAATGAGACTTTTTATGTACCGTCATTTAGACAAAGTTTAATTTTTGTTTCTTATTAGACAAATCAAGATATTTTTGTTCATTTGGGAATGGAAAGCTTAGTCTCTTCTAGTATTTAAATCTTATTGGTATAGGTTCTTTAGTTGATAATCTATCTAAATTGGACCTTCATGCCTCACGCATTAATGAATCCTTGCATATAAATAATTGTGGTACAAAGCACAAATTAATTAATGAGAATTCTTTCATATTATGGCACAGGTGTTTAGCACATATTTCTAAACAAAGAATAAAGAGGCTTGTGTCAAAACGAATTCTCGATTCTCTTGATTTTTCAGATTTCAAAATCTGTGTTGAATGTATTAAGGGAAAACAAACAAATATAAAGAAAATTGGTGCTAACAAGACTTTAAACATGTTGGATTTAATTCATATTGATATTTGTCAACAATATTTTATTACTTTCATAGATGATTATTCTCGTTATGGGTATCTATACTTGATTCATAAGAAGTCTCAGCCATTAGACGTTTTTAAAACTTATAAAGCTGAAGTTGAAAATCAGCTTGGTAGGAAAATTAAAGCCATTAAATATGACTGTGGAAGTGAATATTATGGTATATATGATGGATCAGGTGAACAACGTTTAGGCCCTTTTGTAAGGTATTTAGCAGAATGTGGCATCATTACTCAATACACCATGCCAGGGACTCTAAGTAAAAATGGTGTAGTTGAGGGATGAAATCGGACCCTAAAGGATATGGTTAGAAGTATGATTAGTCATTCTTCTTTGCCAAAATCACTTTGGGGAGAAGCCTTAAAGATTATAGTGTACATTCTTAATTGAGTTCCAAGCAAAATAGTAGCTAAAACCCTATATGAATTATGGATAGGAAAGAAACCTAGTGCTAGGCATTTACATATTTGAGGTTGTCCAACTAAGGCTAGGCCACACAAGCCTAGTGAAAGGAAATTAGACTCAAGAACAATAAGTTACTACTTTGTTGGATACTCAAAAAGATCGAGGGGTTTCAAGTTTTATGATCTCTCAAATAGATCTTTTTTCAAAATGAGAAATGCTAAGTTTATTGAGGATGTTGAATATGATAAGGGTGCCAAACTCAGGAACTTTGTCTTTGAGGAAGAACATGTTACTGCTCCTACAATTTCAATTGAAAATTATCAGACAATTATGTCTGACATTGTTCAAGATGCAAATCCGAATTATCAAGACACTCCTGGGTTACCTCCTACTCATGTTGAAAAACAACAACAACAACCTCAATTGGAAGTGCCATTAAGGAGATCCTTGAGAGAGAAGAGATTGACGATTCTAGATGATTATATCGTATATCTCCAAGAACACGAGTTTGATATAGGATTAGAAGATGATCCAAAATCTTTCAATGAAGCCAAACAAAGCATCCACTCTTATAAATGGATAGAGGCAATGAAAAATGAGATAAGAACTGACATTTGGGATTTTGTCGAATTACCTAATGTGCGAAACCGATTGGTTGTAAATGAATTTGCAAAACCAAGCGAGATTTGAAAGACAATGTTGAAAGATATAAAGCACGTCTAGTTGCCAAAGATTTCACTCAAAAGGAAGGCATTGATTATAAAAAGACTTTCTCTCTAGTTTCATTGAAAGACTCTTTTAGAATTATTATGGCACCTATAGCTCATTATGACTTAGAGCTACATTAGCGGGATGTCAAGACAACATTTCTCAATGGTGACATTGAAAAAAAATTTACATGGTACAACAAAAAATTTCATGTCAAATGAATTGAAATATCTATTGTGCAAATTAAAAAAATCCATCTATGGTTTAAAGCAAGCATCCCATTAATGGTATCAGAAATTTGATCAAATGATCATCTCTTTTGATTTTAAGGAGAACACTGTTGATAGATGTATAGATCATAAGACAATAGGAGCAAGTTTATTCTATTGTGTTATATGTTAATGATATCCTGCTAGCAAGCAACGATTTAGGCCTATTGAATGGAATAAAAGATTTTTTTCGAATAAATTTAAGATGAAAGATCTTGGGAATACATCTTTTGTGTTAGGCATACAAATCCATCGAGATCGTTCTCAAGGAATACTTGGCTTATCACAAAAGGCATATATCGATAAGGTGTTGAGTAGATTTGACATGAAAAATTATGCAATAGGAGACACGCCCGTTGCTAAGGGTGATAAATTCAGTTTACTTCAATACCCAAGAAATAAGATTGAAAAGGAAGAGATGCAGAAGATTTCTAATGCAGAAGATTTCTAATGCTTCAACAGTAAGGAGTCTCATGTATGCTCAAGTTTGTACGAGTCTGGATATTGCGTACATAGTTTGAATGCTTGGCAGATATTTAAGTAACCCTGAAATGGATCATTGGAAAACAGTAAAGAGGGTTACGCGATATCTATAGAGAATTAAAAATTACATGCTCACATATCAGAGGTTAGATCATTTAGAGATCGTTGTGTATTCAGACTCCAATTTTACTAGTTGCATTGATAGCAGAAGAACCACTTCTGGTTATATTTCATGTTAATTGGAGGAGCTGTGTCTTTAAATAGTGCAAAGCAGTCACTTATAACTTCTTATGCCATGGAAGCAGAGTTTATAGCTTGCTATGAGGCATTGAACCAAGCAATATGGTTATAGAATTTTATCGCTGGGCTATGCGTTGTCGATGGTATTAAGAGGCCATTGAAGATTTATTGTGATAATAAAGCCGCAAAATTTTACTCCAAGAACAACAGAAGCTCGTCGAAGTCAAAGTATATTAACAATAAGTTTCTTGTTGTTAAGGAGAGAGTTTAAAGTCTTCATATATCTATTGAATATATTAGTACGAACTCCATGATTGTAGATCTACTTACCAAGCATGTACCACCTAAATTGTTTCATAAGTATGTAGCTCATATGGGTGTGGTTGACTTTGATGATATGCTTGTATAGTGGGAGTTTGTTTTATTTATATTCATTTGTTATTGAGACATTTTTATGATCAGACTAAAGTATTGTTGTTATTGCTGAAACTCTGAAATAAAGTTTTTATTCTTTCAAATTGCAATTGAGAAGAAAGTTTTTGAAAGTAGGACCAGTTGGAAATAGGTATGTTTAAGAGATCATGTTGCATGTAATTTCCATGCTACACATCCATACTTGATCTATGTCATTGATTATATTAACATATATGACCATTGATGGGTCTAGTTAAAAAATATATGTAACAAAGATCGTTTTAATCCTATGTTAGTATATTGATGGAGGAGATTGTTTAAAGATGTTGCATTGTGAAGATAGCAAATTTTGAGCTCATAAAGTTATTTTAAAATGTACAATTATCATGTGACATATGTGGCCTAAGTGGGAGATTGTTTGGAAATTCTTTAAGTGGGCCTACATATATCAATTAATTGTACATTAGAAGCTATCTTATTTGTTTAGTCCATTTAAAAGTGATCAGATAAAGTTTAGTTATTGGACTTTAGGGCATCTCATTTAATATGGGCTTTGCAATGTGTAGAGACCCAATTTTTTTATTTTATTTTTATGATGGGCCAAAATAAAATAAAATATGCTACAGTATAAATAAGTTATGGTACTCAGTCTAAACATAAGGTAATTATCATTCTCAAATCCCATCATTGAGTAAGGTACAGATTCTCTCAAAAGGTTTAGACGTGAAAGACTCTAACCCAAGAAATCAATTATAATGAATTTAGGTACACTTCCGTATTACTCTTTTCTTGATGATTGAACATGAGATCCTGTGTGCATTTATCTATATGATTTTCCTACACCCAAATGCCTACTCTGCCTTTATGTAATACACCACAACCTGGTGTGGTTACTTGGAGAAGTTCATATGCTATGTCGAGAAGTGAGTGCTGAGGATGAATCAGGAAATAATCCCCTGATATGGAGGCGAATATGGAGTGTTCCAATTCCAAAAAAGATTAAAGTTTTCTTATGGTGTTGCAACCATGGGATATTACCTGTGTGGACATAGTTATATGGCAACGGAGTGTATCTCGATTTACAATGTCCTATATGTAATCGACATGTTGAAACTTTAAGCCACACTCTCAAGGACTGCCTCATGCACATAGTGTTTAGACACTGTTTTTGTCTAAACTGCCCTCACAGATGCTTGATTCAGCAAATTGGTACACTGAAGCATTTCATTCTTGTACTATGAAAAAGCTTCAGTTACTAGCCATTTAATTTTGGTACATATGGAATCTGGAATGATCAGAATAAATTGGTGTTTCAAAGGATAACCACTTCTGCTCTCTAGGCTTTCTATTCCATTCGACAATACATTCAGGCATATACTGTAGCAAATAGTAATGTTTCTAGAATGTCTCCACCCACATCATGCAATAATAGTCGAAGTAGATGGCACTGACCACTACCAAACATAGTTAAACTCAATTATGATGCAGCAACAAATCGCTAAGGTGGCTGTGGATGAATTGGCATTATTGCCAAAGACATAATGACCTCATCATTGGAGCTTCCTCCTTGTGTGTTCCATGGAAAATAGATGCTTTGGTGGTCGAGGCGTTGGCAGCACGACAAGCAATAGAGTTTGCTGGGGAAATTAGATTACAGACAATTAAAGTTGAAGATGATTCCCTTCTTCTTTTTTGGTGAAACCACAGGTATCATCGTCCTTTTTAATGGTCTTAGGCTAATCCTACTCGAGGCTTCATCACAATTAAGGTTTCTCACCCCTCCCCAAATGTGTGTTTAGTAGGGGTTGAACTCGAGAGCTCTTCTCACAAACTCGCCCTATATTATTCTCTTCTTCTCAACCATAAACTTTGGAGTATGACTGGAGATATTTCCATGGTGGGGGTGATTGCACCAAAAGTTCGAATGATGGCATTGACATTATAGTGCTGTCGATTCCTCGATTAGCTAATGAAGTAGTTAATCTACTGTCATGTTATGCTTTTACTTGTCCACAAGGTTGAGAACCATCCTATGTTACTAAATAATGTACTTGAGCATGACGTTTCTTTTATGAATGAATAATACACAACTGCTTATTTCAAAAAAAAAATAGACTTGTCTAAGAGTTAGGTCGTTCATTAAAGTTTGAGCTTGTCTAATTTAGGAGGGTTTGGATAAAAATATCGAATGCAATAAATAGACTTGAACAAAAACTTTAAACATGGACCAAACATGAGCTTTACCTTTTAAAATCTAAGATCAACCCAATACTCCAACTATCACATGGGATCCTTGAGAGTTTCAGTGTTCCAATCAAACACTTCATAATTTAGATTAAAGAAATAGATACTCAAGAATAAGCTGCCCTTCTTTAGCTTTCACAAACGTTTTAGTATTCTTTTTTCTCTAGTTCAATTTTCCATTGTTGACTTTCTTTTTATTATTTTGCTTTTCAATATTTCTTTCCCTGAAGAAACAACTATGTGTATTGCTAGTAGAGAGATTGCACTTTCTGTGTCTCTTGAGTTTTTTGCCAAGTTGGCTTCTTCTAATAAGATCCTCAACTTTGTTACTGAAAAGCATGTTAGTTAGGAGCTCAAGGAGTGGCAAAAGACATTGCCAGTATTGAAGCAACGCTCATTGATGTATAAGAGAAGCAAATGAAGGACCCCTAATGTGAAGAATTGGTAGGTTGAGCTACAAAACTTGGGTTATGATGTGGGTGATGTTGCCGAAAAGTTCACTATCGAGGCTGTACATAGCAAGTTGCATAAAGATCAAGCCAGTGCAAGTAAGGTACAGAAATCCATTGCTACATGGTTTCTTAGTTTCGTTGATTCAAGATCTTTTATATTTAATAAGAAGGTGATCTCCAAGTTAGAAGATATCATTGCTAGATTGAATAATTTGGCAATAGAAAAGGGTAGGTTGGGATTAAAAGAGATTGATGAAAATGCAATGTTTAAGAGAGTGAAGGTAAGCCCGCAATCTATGTTTTTGGTGGATGAAACTCATGTTGAAAGGTTTGGTAAGGTAGAGACTGAGCTCAAATAGTGAATATTCAAACACATTTGGACTTAAAATTAGGTTCGAATAATCGAGTCGGATTAAATTTGAGCTTGTATATAAATCTTAAATATTTTACATAAGCCCAATTTAAACCCAACTTGGCCCAGCACATGGACAACTGTAAATAATATAAAAGAGAAAAGAAATTTTAAAAGAACTGCCAGCAACAATGTCATACCGAGTTTAGTCAAATATATATTTTAAATTGATGGTTTTTTACAAAAATAACAATATTGATTTAGCACTTCTTGAAAAAATAAATCCTCTTAAAAGTTTTATTTTTGAAAATTTATAAAAAAAAAGTTTAACACAATTACACATTTATATTTTTTTAAAAGAATAACAATAACAATTTTGTAAAAAGATATATGTTTTGTAACATTAATTAGTACCCCATGAATAAAATAAAAGACCTAAATCTTAAAGATCTATTCCAAATCTTTTTTTTTTATTAATCCCTCCATCAGAATACATAGCAAAATCCATCCCTTGGACCAAACTTAATGCATAGAAATCGGCATATATGAAAAGAATAGATTTCAACATAATTTTATACATTTATCTTGAGGACTTGTAACTCAAGATTACGAAGCTTCACTTGATCACATACACCACATAGGTTGTTACAAATCATTAGTTATTCAATTGCGTTGCCTCTAACGGCAATCCATACAAATAATAATAAGAACCTTTAGTAGGCTAAATTGTATTATAGCATTCAAAATCTCACCATCCAATATTGATTTATTGCTATTAATAAACAATTTCTTAATCTTCAAGAAACTAGAAATCAAAATTACTTTAGCATGTAAGGGCAATGGCAATAGAGCAATTGCTCAAGGTTTTTGTTGCCAACTCTAATGTTCTTATGTCTTGGATGGCCAGCCATAATTAGGCTTATATAGGCCAAGGTTTTGTTTGCCATTTAATGGATATAATTACCCTTTAACCCTATAATTTACTATAATTATAATTTAGATCATAACTTAATTAAATTCTTTTAATTAAGCTCATCTAATTAAACATTTTAATTAGCTCCTATTATAATTCTCTTTAATATGTCTAATTAGGAAATTCTAAATTCCTAAGCCTGTCAATTTAATTTAATCATTTTATTATCATAATTTGTGTGTGACTCATTAAGTTTCCAACATGGCAGCAATGAATTAAATTTATATTTAATCCATAGATCAAGAGCAACATCTAGTAATACATCATAGTTACCCAAATATTAAAAGAGAAATTCTAGTCACACCCTAAGGAGTGCTAGGTGCACCTAAATGAATGAAAGTTTTTTAATACAAAAATATGCCTCTACAGCATTACGATTTTACCCCAACACTCAAAAAAAAATCCCCTTCTGTTCAACTCATTCCTTTCTTCCATCATTCCTCATTCAACCCCATTCAAATCTCATACAAAAATCAAAATAATGGAGTATTGTTTTGATGATTCAAGCAAAAAATCATTTATGGATGAAGATGAGGATGAAATGCATGAGATTCCTGCAAAGGTATGTTATTATGAGAAAAGTTTTTTAATTTGTTTCCAAATTTTCTATTTAAAAAACCCAAAAAACAATATGTTTCAACACTTTCAGCATAAAATTGCCAGGAGTTACAATGTAATCTCGATAGTGAGTTGTCGTGGGCTGCATAAGAGCTACTACATCTCTATATCGGGAGTGAAGAGGAGGGCTCAACAGTGGGCTACTAAGCCCCCTTAGGAATGTTGGCATTATGTTGCCAAAATGATTTTATAAAGGGCAATATCATGTTGTCAAGCCTCCTATGGATGGTGAGGCAATAAGTTGTTGAGCCTTGCTTAGGAGAACTCAGCTGCGTGTTACTAAGCCTCTTAAAGAGGGCATGGCAATGGGTTGCTAAGCCCTCTCAAGGTGGGCGTGATAATGTGCTACTGAGCCCTCTTTTAGAAGGGTCAACAGTTTGCTGCCAAGCTTTTTACTGTGCATTGTCGAGTCTTTTTAAGTCAAAAAATTTAATATTTATTTATATTACTAGTATATTTAGTTAATTATTATGTAATAAACTAATAATTTGTTGAATATTTGTAGGATGACAATAAAATAGTGGTTTACCAGCAAGAAGCAAAGTCCGCTTAATTTGATTGCACCGAGTCATTCACGACGGAGAAGGTATGATAATTTGAAATTTAATATTAACTTTAGTACAAATAAAGTCAATTATTTATTATTATTAGTATATTTGTGCAGGTTTTTTCTAATCGAGAAGAGTTAATCACATAGGCAAGAGAGATGGGTAGAAATGTAGGATTCATAGTTATGATTAGAAGATCTGAACCAGCAATTTTTTCAAGAAAACCTAGATTACGAATTAGTTGTGAACGAAGTGAAAGATTTAGAGAATCGAGAAAGAAGAAGACAAAAATAGATAAAGCAACTCGTAAGGGTGTTGGAAAGAAGTGTGGCTGTCTATTCGACTAGTAAGTGTGGAACTAGAAAAGGATGATGAGTGGTGAGTTCAAGTAGTAAATGGGATGCAAAATCATGCACGTGCAAAGCATTTTAAAGGTCATTCATTTGTCGCAAGATTGTCAATAGAGAAAAAGGAAGTTGTGGCTGATATAATCAAGAACATGGTCAAACCACAAAATATACTCACTACATTGAAAAACAAAAATGAGAAGAATGTAAGCACTATAAAGACCATTTACAGTGCATGACAAGCTTACAAATTGATTAAGAAAGCTGGTAAGTCACAAACACAACAACTAATGAAACGGTTGAATGAGTGTAATTACGTTGAATGACATCGAAGTGATTAGTCAATCGATGTTGTGAAAGACTTATTTTGGGCGCATCCTACCTCAGTAGATTTGTTGCATGCTTTCCCATATGTTTTGATTATGGATTGCACATATAAATTGAATAGATATCAGTTGCCACTCTTTGAGATCGTTGTGTCACATTAATGAATTTGATTTTTTCGATTGCATTTGTGTACATGGAGGCCTAGCGTCAAGAGAACTATACGTGGGCATTGAAAAAGTTAAAAAGTTTAATGATAGTTGTTGCATCACCATCTGTCATTGTCACATATTGAGATTTGGCATTGGTGAATGCAGTTCAAGCAGTGTTTCCCTCCACAACCAATCTGTTATGCAGATGTCACATATCGAACAATGTGCTTGCTAACTCCAAAAAGTTATTTGAGCGTAAGGAGAGGTGGGATACATTCATGACATCATGGAGTGTTCTTATGTTCTCAGTGACAGAGGAGGAGTATGATAAGCATTTAAGCTCAATGCACTTGGATTACGATAGTTATAAAAAGTGCTGCAATATGTGAAGGACACTTGGTTGGATAATTATAAGGAGCAATTTGTTGTAGCTTGGATTGATCGAGTAATGCATTTCAGAAATATGACAACTAATAAGTATGTTCATTGTCATCTTTTAAGTTTACATTTTTTTTAATAATTATTTGAATTTATAATTAATACATGTTCTAATTTGTAATGTAAAGCAAAGAGTGCACATGCAAAGTTAAAACGACACCTTGGATTGTCTCAAGGTGATTTTGAAACATGTTGGAATGTGATCAACTTCTTGATTGAGCTGCAACATATGAACATAAAGGCTTTATTTGAGGCAAGCCTTACGGTTGTTGAACACAACTTCAAGCCATCATTATTCAAGGAGTTACGGGGGTTGGTGTTAAGGGCAACTTTGCATACGATATTGAGGCAAGCAAAGCAAGTAAAGGATATAGATATTGATATTCACTCTTATGGCTATGCAAAAAGAATGACACATGGGTTGTTGCGTGCTCATGAAATTGCTGGATATGCACTGTTTGGATGACCAATCCCCTTATCTATTGTGCATTCACATTGATCAAAATTAGACTTAACGAAATCCACAAATGAAAACGTGTAGCAAGTGGCATTAGATGTTGACTAGGAAATAATTGTCAAACGGATCGATGCATGTGATGTTTCAGGGAATCTAGCCTTGATAAAAAAGTTGAAAGAACTAGGTGATCCGACAACAACACTCGTAATTCCTCCAGTTGAAAAGGCTAAGACAAAGGGTTGTACTCACGCATTGAAGATGGACACATCAACTCGACAGGAACCTTCTTATTTTGAGATTATTGAGTCTGGTGACAGAACCATTTCACCCACAATGGCAAGTTCAACGAAACTGACAAAGAAAAGGAAGAAATTACCCGTCTGTCGTAAAGATGGCAAGATTTGATATATGGATTCTTTTCCAGTCGAGATATGTTTGTTCATTCACGATGTTGTTGATGTCGAGTCTGATGAACACTGTGGATTTAGAGTTGTCACAAGGTTGTTGTGTATGAATGTAGATGCATGGCCACAAGTGCGACGAGATTTGATAGATGAGTTAAGTGGACATTGAGATGATTATGTACGTCTCCACGGAAGTCAGGAGCATGTTGATGAATTGATGCAATCCTTGGTGTGTTTCAACATGGTAGCTTATAAGGATAATTGGATGACCTTACCGACATGAGTCATTTGGTATTCTCATGGTATGACGTCGTGCTTGTCTATTTATCTTCGAGACAGTGCTTGACATATCTTCCGCTCAGAACTATTGCACCTCCCCCACTGCAACATAGGTTAATTGCTATTGGATTTGTGAGCAGCTGTCATTTTGTTCAAGTATAGATCACAATGAAAGTTTGACATTTTTTTTTGTTTTCACTCAAATTTAATTAAATACAATGCATTGTTGCAAGTCTTGTTGGATCCGAGAGCATCGATACCTCCGATCCCATGCAACTAGCACAGGTATCGATATGAATGCGCTCAAAGGTGGAAGCTTCCATATGTCTCTTGGATCAAGGATTTTCAATTATTATTCTCATCAAACACAAATGTTACAACCCAAGAGACAATCATCTAGATGAACCATGATGTATATTATATGACTAAATATAATGCAGGTGTTGTTTGTTATATTGTGTAACTTAAACATAATCATGTTTTATTAGATTAAACTTACTTTATTTATCAAAATTTGATTGATTTACCAAATCTAGAATTTATTTAAGATTATGTGTTAGTTATATATTTTAAGTAATAAAAAATAGTTGGTTCAAATATTTTATAATATTTCATAATGGTTGGAGTAATGAGACAAAATTAACCTAAATATGTACATAAATATATAAATACTATTTCTTACAAAAATATAAGTCAAACTATAAAATACAATATCTACTCTCTCCTCCTCATCTTACGTCTGACATGTACTGATGGAGATTGTAGGAGATGGTAGGGGAGCTGGAGGTAGCAAAGCTGGAGTTGGTGCTGATGGAGATGGTCGTGGTGGTGCTGCTGGCGCTAAAAGTGGTGGTGCTGCTAGTGGTGGCATTGCTATTGGAGAAGCTAAAGGTGATGCTGATATTGGCAATCGAATAAGGAGCTGCTGAGATAAAGATGAGGCTACTGAGGATAGAGGTGGACGTAGAGGCCGAGATGAAGATGCTATAGGTAGAGGTGATGATGCTGTTGGACGTGTAGGCGTTGGTGCATGCCTTGGCAATCTCATTACCATGGCATACACATCATGCACAGCTTGCAGCCAAACGTCCACATGTTGATCGTCTCCACCCAACTCTATTGTCTCAAGGCGATCACGTATATGCTTTACGATGCACTATGAAATAAGAACAATATAAATCATCAAATACGAGATAATAAGGCATTATTAACAAGTTTTTTAATAACAGAATGTTGGCTCTATAGGCTATATCGAGAAAGGGAGTGAATCAGTTTTTCGCTAACCTTAAGTTCATTTTCCGATTCTTGTAAATTCTCTAGCCTATATTGATATTTTCTATGTTCTCTAGGCTACTCAATTATGCAATATAAATTCAATACAATAAACTCAAATATAATTGCAAATAAGTAAAGACAGTAAGGATAGAGAAATGTACGCAAGTGATTTATAGAGGTTCGGCAACCTTGCCTACGTCCTCTACCTTGAGATGCTCCCAAGGAATTTTCCCAAATTCACTATCCTTGAATTTGTCTTTACAATCCCTCTTTTTCTAAGGCTAAAGAGAAACCTCCTGTTTTACAAGGAATGAATTGGTTTACAAGAGATGTAATCAAAGAAAGGCCTCTAGGTAGGCAAGTGATTATAAGAGTTAAGCACAAGAAAATCCTAAACAATATTTGTGCTATTCTATACAAGGAATGTGGGTATGATGGAAGATGAAGACTTTGTAGCTCTTGAAATATTGTTGAGGCTTGAGGATTTAAGGAAACTGAGGATTGGAGCTGCTGAGTAGTTCCTCTTACTTCCTTTAGCTTCTAAGCCTCTATTTATAATCCCTTGGATGGTTTTTGGACGTTGGTTGGAGCCAAAAACGAATATAGCCGTTATGTCTCACAAAACTAGTTGTTACAGCACTTTTTCGTCTTGAGGGATCGATCCCATGCCCAAAGGGATCGATCCCTTTAGTCTAGAATCTTGATTCTTAGCTTGAGGTACCTTCTCAGCGTGGGAAGCCATTCTGCCATGAAGGAATCAATCCCTTCCCTTAGGTGATCAATCTCATGCTTTTAGAAAGCGATTTCTTGCACTTTTTGGGTTAGAAATGATGTGGCCTTTGATCCTAATTCAACTCAAAATATTTTGGCATTTTTGTGGGAGTTTTCCTTGACTTTCTCTAATGAAAACATGATTTAAAAATTCATTAAGTAATTTTCTAAAATATTCAAAAACATTTTATAAAATATAAAGACCAATAAGAATGTATCATTAAATCATGGTTTTAATGTTTGATATTATCACTTTAAATGGTTTGAAAAAATCATGTGTCATAAAGCAAATTTAAAATATGAAAGAAACATTAAAGTTTACTTAAGTTTTTGTCATTTCAAAATACATATGGCAATTTAAAGCTAATAATCTCCCCTTTTTTGATATGACAAAACTTAATGTAAATTTGCATTGAAAATTCTTTCATAAAATACTCCCCCTCAAATAAAGCAGGATTTTATAAAGCTCCCCCTTAATGTAAGCATGGTTTGAAGAGAATTTTCCAAAAGAGATTTTCAAACTATTTCTCCCTCATTATCTCTCCCCTTTAATATCTTAATATCTCTCCCCCTTTTTGTCATAGCAAAAAGAAGGAAAAATAAAAAGTATGCTCCCCCTAAGATTATGGCTATGTGAAAACAAATAAATATGCTCCATCCAACAAGAAATATGTTAGTACATGGGACTCATATCATAAATTAATAAGTCAATGTCCATAAAGAGTATGAAATGTTGAGGCATGCAAAGGACAATGCTTAAATTCCTATACCAATTGTTTATAAACAATTTTGCAAGAAGTTCAAAATTAGTAAACTATGAAGCTAGTTATTTATAAATTATCTATTAAGTTCTATAACTTGCTTATTTCAATTCCATCAAGCACCTAAGTATATCAATTGTTCTCTAAGATCCAACTAAGGTGCATCATGATTATGAGTTGAAATTAGATGACATATCATATGCATGAGCTCATAAATCATTTTCAAGAAAGAGTGTGCATAGAATTAAATCATACATCAATTATCTATAAATTCTAGCAGACAAGAGTATCATGCAAAAATATCCTAAATGAATTCTTCTATATTTGTCATTTCAAACTAAAGAGCACAAGAAGAATTGTCAATTTAAAGCTCATGTCAATTGTCAATTTAGTTTTGACTTACCAATTGTTGAAAATATGGTTACCAATGATACCTATTGTTATTTCAATCTAAATTCCAATAGTTACAAATGGTTGACTAAGACATTTTGCATGAATCCAATATTTATGTGTAGTGTGTTCATGTCAAGAAAATAATCATTCTAAATATGCAAGAACACAATCACACATCATCAAATATGCATATGGATTAATTAAACATTAGCATACTATCATAAAGTATTAATCCATATTCATAAGCACAAATGGAAGATTCAAGAATTTATATCATTCAAATGCACACATTTTCTTCCATAATCACAAACAATCCTATGCTCATTTTTCATTTAAGGTCTTAACCAATTATGAGCAAGGAGATATTCAAAATTATCATTTAATAGCCATATCCCAAGTTGATTTTGTCATTTAATATTCTAGAGAGGATATATGTTATTTTAACTAAAAGGGATTTGCCTAAATGAATCAACATCATGCTTAAGTATATTTTAACAATAAAGTCCATAATCTATGAGTGAGATCAAGCACATGATACCATGAAAACTACTATTCTCATCTCATAGGCATGATTAAACCTGCTCATGGGCCGGGTCGGGCCAGGTTCGGGCCGGGCCCATGGAAGGTAATAAGGAAATTAGTCAATGCCCAAGCCCGGCTCGGCCCGATAAATCGGGCTTGATATTTTGTCCAAGCTCATCCCATTTTTTATACAATAAACCCGAGCCCGAGCCCGGCCCTCCCGAATATAATTTTTTTATATTTTAATTATTTATTTATTTGTTTTTTATTATTTTATTTCCTTTAAAATTTAATTTAATTTGTCAAAATTTGTATATCAATTTTCATATTAAATATTTATAATCATGTTTTTTAATTAATAATGTTTTATATATATATAAAATTATATTATACTTAACAAATATATTAAAAATATACTTAATATTAGAAATATATTAAAAAATATATATTTAACATTAAGTTCGGGCCGGGCCGGGCCCGGGCTTTGAAAGGCTAAGCCCGGGCCTGTTTTTAAACGGGCCTAAAAATTTTATCCAAGCCCAGTAATTGCATCAAATATTTTTGTCCAAGCCCTCTCAAATGTCGAACGGGCCTTCGGGCTTGGGCGGGTAGCCCGGCCCTTGAGTAGGTCTAGGCATGATTATTGATTTAACTTAAGTAAACATGTAAGTTCAACATCAAAACAATCAAGATTCAATGCATGGATATCAATCAAAATGCATTTGTTCAAGTTTGCATTTATCCTTGAATGTTGATGTTGTCATTAAGGCCCAAGTTCTTTAATAATTTGGCCATAAAAAGAATTTAAGTTCATGGATGACAAATTTTCATACAATTCAAAATTTAGGATTCATTTATCATCACAAATTATAGGCCAGGAAAATTATGACTTTATACCAATTGTTGAATTTACATTTGAAATCAATCCTTAAGGTCAAGTTTTAATTATTTTATCATTAAAGTATATGATCTTAACTATTCATCTTCCACTAGATGTATAATTATCATAAAACCTAGTGTGGAGTAGTTGAGTCAAGCTAAGAAACATAATCCTATAAGCATGCTTGACTAAGATGAACAAAAGGAATGAAGAATATTCATTATGCACAAGTTCATCAAATTCTCAAATATATCCATAAATTCTTGAAATAATTCTCAAAATTATGTTTAAGCATTCATTGAAAACATGTTTCAAGATTATTTCAAGAGTTATGCAAATCATGAATGATTTCAACAAGAAAAATGATTTTGCACTTGTGAGTTCAATGATATTGATTGTTGAAAGTGATACCAATTATTGGAAATAATACAAATTGATGCAGTTGAGGCATGATGTCAATGAAAAGTGATTTTTCATATTTAATCATCATCAAAAAGTAGTTAAAACAATGAATTTTAAGTTGAGAAAGAAGAAGATATCAAGAGAATTAAGAAAACTTCTCAACTTAGGCTTAAAAATGCAGAAATAGGCACATTTTGCCTAAAGGGATCGATCCTAAGGGTAAGGGGATCGATCCTTCATATCCAGAATGTAGATTTTCTACATTTTTGTTCAGGGAGCACATAGGAAGGCCTACTGCCTTGGGGGGGATCGATCCCTAGATGAGATGGATCGATCCCTCATCCCTTTTCTGCAGATTCTGCAGATGTTTGACAGAAAAATTGGACTTGTGAGGTGCCAAAACTCAGTTTTTGAGTATTTTAAGTCCAAGTAAGAGTTTAAACATTTATGTAACATGATTTTGGACTTGTATCAATGAAAAATATGGATGAAAAATCATTTAACCATAGATTTTGCAATTTTGGAAGAATTTTTACAATAAAATGCATTTTTGGTCTCAAAGAAGGTCATTTTGAGAATTATGCATATTTTGACAAAATCAAAGCATTGGAAACCACAAATATGTCAAAACAAACTTGTTGACATAGGTTTTAAGCACATATATCATTAAAGCATACATCTTGTGAACAACATGCCATGATTTTTAACATACAAATTCTTCATTAATGCTCATGACCTGGCATTTTGCATATACGACAAATTTGACAGCTTTTGAGCAACTAAATATATTATCTAAACATATCAAACTTGCTCAAACTACAAAATTTCAATAATCTTTTCAAACTCATTAAACATGCTTTTCATTCAATGCATCAAGTACTATTCATCAAACATTCAAAGATCATTTATCATGCCTTTCCTTTATCCATTCATCAAGACTCAACAAGATGCCTCATTAAATCACACAAACACTTTTAACAAATATGAGTTTTTGAAAAGATAGAATTTAAGCTTACAAAAATGTTAGATTATGCCCTTAGAACCATTCATTAGATGATTGACTTTGACATTTTTTTATGTATCATGACATTTTTATTTATTATAGTTCATTATTATATTTGTCTTATAACTGCGTAATATAATCTTATATGATAATGTCCTTAGAATAGTAATAACACACTATTCTTAAAATATCCCTAGTCAAGTATTATTGTAAACAAGGATAACAATGATACGATAAGACTAGTATGTGGTTGACTGATGACCATTGTCATGGATATAGGATATCAAGTCATCACATAGGTACATGTTAGAGAACTATGTACTGGATCGACCCTCCATGAGAACGCTACATGGATTGTTATATGAGTGTCATAAGCGATTCTCATAGTGATGATGGTGTATGTGATCCTTTGACTTGAGATCATCAGAGATCCCAACATAGAGAATTGCATACTTTAATGCTGCTAGATGTCATTCGTAACAGGATGGATTATAAATGTAGTAATTGGGTATGCCTTGATCTATGTAGAGGGATGTTGAGTGATCTAGATAGGATTTATCCCTCTTATATAACAAGAGTGATGTCTTGGGCCCTTTGATAGAGTGAGACTAAGAAATGCATGGCCGTGCTCGAATAAGTCAATATGAGATATTGATTTTATTTGTTTAATTAGTCTACTCAGGAATCAAGAAACGCTGATTAGACTATACAAGTGTGACACATTCCATGACTTGTGTCTAATCAAGACATCAAATGATAAAGGGATTAGACTACAGGGTAACATCTATCACGAGTAAGGTTATGTCGAGTCATTGACATTCTCGTTACATGGGTAGCAATGATGTGTTGCTAGATACCGCTCATTGCCTGTGACAATTTTTTCATTGCCATTGTTTTGAGAACCTATTGGGTCGCACACTTAGAACGGATCAATGAGGAGCTTAATTAATCCTATTCTGAATTGGATTAAGGATATAACTAATCCTATTCTGAATTGGATTAAGGATATAACTAATCCTATTCTAAGTAGGATTAGAGTTCTGTTTGACAGTAAATTTTAGGGTAAAATTTACTGCCTATAAAAGGATGTTTTGTGCTTTCTAAAACTGAGCCGCACAATTAAACAGAAAAGAGAAACATGTTCTCTGTGGTTTTAGAGCTTCTTTCAAACAAAACAAAATATTCTTTTAATCGAAGCTAGCAATTTGGTTAAAATAAAAAAAACGCTCTTTAAGGCTTTTGATCGTGAGACGTTCAAGAGTCGTGAGATCCGTTCGTGTGGATACCATAGAGGCAGGAACGAAAAGTTGTTGCTTGTGACTCGACCAACGACAGAAAAATCAGAGAAAACGTTAGGTAAAATCTTGAAACCTTAATCAGGCAACTCTCCGAATCAATCCTGGTGGAGGCTGAATGATTTAAATTCTGCTGCGTGTTTGTTTCGGTTTCCTTCAAAAACTCCTTTGCATGAGAGTGCTTTGCCTTGATGTGTTGGATCCACCATTAGCCATTCTTTGAGAAATTGTTGTGACCTTGCTAAGAATGGATTTCCAATCTCTTCCTCATTTTTACTGGCCCAAGCAATCTCCATGAGGGTGTGTAGAGCATTTGAACTCCATTGTTTCTTTGTAACTTTATGCTCTAACACTCCTACATCAAACAACTTCGAGCATGCTTTGGTACCCAAATTTTCTTGGGTCCATGAGAGTTAGTGCAAACAATCTTTGATCCTTTAGGGATCTATTTCAAGCACAATTCAACATTATTTACAGCATGCTTTGGCACTCATATTTTCCTAACAACTCTTCCTCTAAATGTAGTTTTTCTATATGTGCATGCTTGTGAAGAGTGTCCTATTCTATTGCAAAGTGAGCATGTAAGAGATAAATCATGTATGGTATTTTTGCTCACAAGAAAATTCTTTAGATGAGTTTTTTTATGTATTGCATTATATCCTAACCCATCTTTGTCAAAGAAAGCTCTTTGGGTCTCTAACATATGATTTAGCTTTTGTTGACCCATATAGAATCTAGAAAATGAATTATGTAAATTTATGTTCTTTTTCTTAACTTCATCAATTTTTAGATTTGCTTCTTCTAATTTCCTTTCAAATTCTAGCTTAGCATTTGTCAAGGCTTCATTTTCTATTTTTAATTTAGCAATGATTTTCTTTTATTTATAATTCATGCATTGAAATTCATTTGCTAATTCATTAAAGGCATTTTGTAGTTCACTAAAGGTATAATCATTATTTTCACTAGAACTACAACTAGCCTCATCATCACTAATGGCCATAAAGCATGAGTAGGCTACCTCATCATCTACGTTTTCCTCATCGGAGCTATCACTATCGCTCCATGCAGCCACAAATGCTTTCTTCCTAGGCTTCCTATCCTTTTACTTCCTAAGTAAGGGGCAATCTAGCTTAGTGTGACCCGGTTCATTACATTCATAACACACTAAGAGGTCCTTTTCTCTTCTACTTGACTCCTCTCTTTGATGTCTCCTATTATTTTCTTTTTCTTCCATTCTCATGAACCTATTAAATCCTTTGGCAAACATTGCCATTTCCTTTTCTTCCTCATTTCCACTCTCATCACTATCATCTTCAATGATCTCATGAGTGGAAGACTTAAGTGCTACTCCTACTTTCTTTGAAGGCTCTTCATTTCTTTTTAATTTCATTTTGTATGTAGGCAAGAAGCCCATAAGTTCATCTAGAAACAAGGTATTTGGATCCTTAAACTCTTTTATTGCGGTTACCTTTGCCTCCCAAGATTTTGGCAAGGTATTCACAATTTTCTTAACCATTTCTACATTGGAATAGCTCTTGCCTAATGCCTTAAGTCCATTGATTATGTCATTAAACCTAGTGTACATTTCATTCATGGACTCATTTTCTTTCATTCTAAAAAGCTCATAATCATGTGTGAGCATTCCTACTTTGGTCTCTCTAACTTGATTTGTCTCTTTATGTGTAATGGCTAATTTGTCTCATATTTCCTTGGCATTTTCGCATAGGAAGACTCTTTTATATTCATTTTGACCTAATGCACAAAAGAGGGTGTGCATAGCCTTGGCATTCAATTGTGCCAATCTCATGTCATTGGTGTCCCACTCATCTTCACTCTTAGGGACATCTTTTCCATCTACTTTTTTCACTGGGATTCTAAGATCGTTGACTATTACTCTTCACACTTCATAGTCATTTGATTGCACAAATAACATCATCCTAATTTTTCAATAAGAGTAATTCTCACCATTGAAGAGTGGAGGTCTAACTAATAAGTGTCCCTCTTCTCCTAGGGGTGTGCCTACATTCAAATGAGTCATTTATGATCGTTTTGCTGGATAGAGGTTAGTCTAAATTAATCTCGAGCCCAAGCTCTGATACTAATTGTTGGCTTTATAAGCTATACCGAGAGAGGGTGAATCGGTTTTTCGCTAACCTTAAGTTCGTTTTTCGATTCTTGTAAATTCTCTAGCCTATATTGATATTTTCTAAGTTCTCTAGGCTACTCAATTATGCAATATAAATTCAATACAATAACCACAAATATAATTGCAAATAAGTAAAGACAGTAAGGATAGAGAAATGTACACAAGTGATTTATAGAGGTTCGGCAACCTTGCCTACGTCCTCTACCTTGAGACGCTCCCAAGGATTTTTCCCAAATTCACTATCCTTGAATTTGTCTTTACAATCCCTCTTTTTCAAGGCTCAAGAGAAACCTCTCTCTTTTTCTAGGCTAAAGAGAAACCTCCCTCTTTTTCTAAAGAGAAACCTCTCTCTTTTTCTAAGGCTAAAGAGAAACCTCCCCTTTTACAAGGAATGAATTGGTTTACAAGAGATATAATCAAAGAAAGGCATCTAGGTAGGCAAGTGATTACAAGAGTTAAGTACAAGAAAATCCTAAATAATATTTGTGCTATTCTATACAAGGAATGTGAGTATGATGGAAGACGAAGACTTTGTAGCTCTTGAAATATTGTTAAGGCTTGAGGATTTCAGGAAAATGAGGATTGGAGTTGCTGAGTAGTTCCTCTTACTTCCTTTAGCTTCTAAGCCTCTATTTATAATCCCTTGGATGGTTTTTGGACGTTGGTTGGAACAAAAAACGAATATAGCCGTTGTGTCTCACAAAACTAGTCGTTATAGCACTTTTTCGTACCGAAGGATTGATCCCATGCCCAAAGGGATCGATCCCTTTAGTCCAAAATCTTGATTCTTGGCTTGAGGGACCTTTTTAGTGTGGGAAGCCATTCTGCCATGAAGGGATCGATCCCTTCCCTTAGGGGATCGATCTCATGCTTCCAGAGAGTGATTTCCTGCACTTTTTAGGTTAGAAATGATGTGACCTTTGATCCTAATTCAACCCAAAACATTTTGGCATTTTTGTGGGAGTTTTCCTTGACTTTCTCTAATGAAAACATGATTCAAAAATTCATTAAGTAATTTTCTAAAATATTCAAAAACATTTTATAAAGTATTAAGACCAATAAGAATGTATCATTAAATCATGGTCTTAATGTTTAATATTATCACTTTTAATGGTTTGAGAAAATCATTTGTCATAAAGCAAATTTACAATATGAAGGAAACATTAAGGTTTACTTAAGTTTTTGTCATTTCAAAATACATATGGCAATTTAAAGCTAACACAGAAGAACTTACCTTGTAATCTATCATTGTATGCTACTCTGTCGATCTATATGCAAGATTCTGGACATACTAATGAGAAACTGTGATATACCAAATCATATAGTCTGCTGTGCATTATCCAAGGGTCTTGTATCGCACACCTCTCTTGTCCTTAGTGATCAAATGGTACTCCCCACTATCCCAGTAACCCAGCTAATAGTTAGAGTGCACATCATAGTTAATTGGCTTGGCTCCTCGTTTCGTGTGATATGGGGTGAGAGGTGGTCTTAGAATGCTCCGCACAAAACCTCATTGTCACAGAACTCTATCTCGATGGTAAGGTTCTACGATCTGATTGAACTTAATGCATCTGCAAAAGAAAGCAATCTCCGGCAAAGGATGATGCTGTCTACTATTTGCATACGGATCCCAACTGACCTGATGATACTACAGGTCGCCAAGTCGCTCCTTCAGTATCTGTAGCTGCATATTACAATCGAGTAGCTTCCACCGACAAGCACGAGGCTGCCTTTCTTTGTATGACACGTCCTGCACTGGATCTAATAAGGGAAATTGCTCGTAGATCCATACCTGTATAAAACAAAAGGAACATATATTATTAAACATAAGCTAATAAAGATTAAAGAAATCAATATGATTTTTATTAAATAAATATTAAATACCTGAATTAGTGTCATATAACTAGCTATCGAATGACACTCGATTTTGCTAGCAAGGCCCATGTGTCTATACGTATAAGCAAGGCAAGCTATACCCCACGCAATCTCACCAATGGTCGTAAGATCTTCTAGAAATGATAAGAACACAACTAGTACTCGTGTTACACTCTTGTCAAGAAAAAGAAAACAACTAAGAAGAAATAATAAGAAAGTGTGAGCCATGCACTCTATCCTCGCAGTGCTATCAGAGTCGGTCACCCTAAAGAATGTATCTCTCAACCACTACATCCTAACCTATGGTCCTTTAGCGGTGGCCATCTCTTCACTTACCTTATCAACATTGACCCCAAGTAGCCACACTAACATCTCATTTACCTCGCCAACTGAGACAGTGTTGTATAATATCATCCTCCCAACCATTGGGATGCTAAGTAGCGTAAACACAACATCTAGAGTGATGGTCATCTCTTCGAAAGGCATATGAAACGTGTTTGTCTCTGGCTGTCACCTCTCTGCAAATGTGGTAATTATCGCCTTGTTGCACACGAGATAACTATACTGCATGAATGGAAGTAGCCCTGACCGCTCGATCAAAGCCAAAATGCATGACCGACTCGTATTAATAGCCATGTACCAACTTTAGGATTGTGATTAAGAACTTTCAACTCTCCTCACCCCTATATGAAAACCAAACAAATAATGAGAATATTACTAAGTCTAATTTACATTACAATAAATAAGAAACAACGTTCTAATATACCTTTCACTGCCAAATAATTGTATCAATGTGCATTTGATAGCTGATCAAAAGGGATGGATCAATTGGGCTACCAGGATATACTCTAGTACTAGTTGCAACCTTAGTAAATGTACTCACCTCTTGAAAAATATATGTTGATTCTATATGTTTTATTAGGGTTGCTTACATACACACACACACACATATATATATACAACTGCAATAGTTAAACAGGAAATAAAATCAGGAAATCCCCTAATCTTAGGCTACAAATTATTCCCTAAAACAAAGGAATAAAATAATTACTAAATCTCCTATGTTACAGCACACGGTTTCCTAAAATACGAAAAAAAAAAACATTTTTTCCCACACTCCCCCTCAAGCTAATGAATGGATGTTATCCATTCCAAGCTTGTCAACTAGACTTTGAAAAACTATGCTAGATAGCCCCTTTGTGAATATATCTGCAAGCTGATTCTTTCTATGGACAAAAAGAGTGCAAATCAGGTTACCATCAAGTTTCTTCTTTATAAAATGCCTATCAACTTCTATATGCTTCATGCGATCATGTTGTACTGGATTATATGCAATGTTGAGAGCCGACTTATTATCACAATACAATCTCATTAGACCTTCCCACTTGATCTTTAGATCTTTTACAATTATCTTCAGCCATAGGAGCTCACAAATCCCAAGTGACATTGACCTGAATTTTGCTATTGTGCTCAATCTTGCAACCACATTATGTTTCTTACTCCTCCATGTAACAAGATTTCCACCCAAGAATGTACAATAACCTGAGGTTGATCTTCTATCATCCACTAACCCTACATAATCTGCATCAATATAGGCTTCAAGACTCAATCCCCCTCCTTGTTTAAACAAAATTCCCTTCCTAAGTGAACCCTTTAAGTATTGTATGATTCTATTCACAGCTTTGAGATGAGTTTCTTTGGGATTATGCATAAACTGGCTCACCACACTAACAGCGTATGATATGTCTGGTCTAGTGTGTGATAAATAAATCAATTTCCCAACAAGCCTTTAATAATTACCTTTGTCAACTATAGCATCTTCTGGAACATCACCCAGTTTATGATTGGGCTCTGTGGGTGTGTCAACCGGCTTACATCCTAGCTTACCAGTATCCTTCAAAAGATCAATCACATACTTTTGTTGAGATATGAAGATTCCTTGCCAAGAGTGGGCTACTTTTATGCTAAGAAAATATTTCAATTTCCCAAGCTCTTTGATCTCAAACTCTTTCACCAAACAACTCTTTAACTTTTTAATTCCTTCTCTATCATCTTCAGTCATTATTATGTCATCCACGTAAACCAACAATGCTATGACTTTCCCTGAAGCTGAATGTCTCATGAACAAAGTATGATCACCTTGGCTCTGTCTGAATCCTAGGTTCAACATAACTTTGGCAAACCTTTCGAACCAAGCTCTTGGAGATTGTTTGAGTCCGTACAATGCCTTCTTCAATTTGCATACTATTTGTTCTTCATTTGTAAAGCCAAATCCAAGAGGAAGTTTCATATAAATTTCTTCTTCAAGATCACCATGTAAAAAGGCATTCTTGACATCAAATTGTTGCAATTTCTATCCACAGTTGGCAACTAATGATAATAACACTTTCACCGTATTCATTTTCGCAACTAGAGCAAATGTCTTAAATAGTCTATGCCATAGGTCTGAGTATAACCTTTGGCAACTAGTATTGCCTTATACCTTTCCAATGAGCCAACAGACTTAAATTTCACTATAAAGACCCATTGACACCCAATTGGCTTTTTTCCTCTCAGAATTTCACCAAATCCCAAGTTCTGTTTTTCTCTAGAGCCTCCATCTCCACCTTCATGGCATTTCTCCAATTCTCATCTCCTAATGCCTCGAACAATGTTTTGGGAATGGCAATACTATTAAGGCTAGTAAGAAAGGCCCTATGACTATGAGATAGGTTTTTGTAGGACATGAAAAGGTACAAATGATGTTGGGTACAAGTCTTAGTTCCTTTCCTCAAAGCTATAAGGATGTCAAGATCATTTTCTTTTTGGGTATCTGGCACATTAGGATTAGGAGAAGTGGTTTGATTACTTACTTTAATAGTCACCAGGTTTGGATCAAATGATTTTACCTGCACTAGTTGAGAGAATGGCCCTTTCTTTCTTGAATAAACCTGAAGTGGATGAAGGTGGTTTATTTTGTGTGCTAGAGTGTAGAAGGATCACTTGCTACTGAAACAGGAATAGTAGGGTCAATAAGGTCAGAATTGGATTGAACAGTTTGGATAGAGGTGGACTCAGACTGGATTGGAATGGAAGAGGACGACTTAGACACAGGTAGATCCAGAAGGAAATAGTCTTTATCCTTATCTTCCATGAATGTCATCACCCCTTGAAGATAAGGGTTGTGAAAGTATTGATCATCTTGAACAAAAGTGACATCAACAGACACATAAAATTTTCTTGTGGGAGGATGATAGCACTTATAACCCTTTTGAGTAGACGAGTAACCAACAAAGACACAATTGAGAGCCCTTGGATCAAGTTTGCGCCTATGTTGAGAATGTAAATGAACAAAGGCACCACAGCTAAATATTTTGGGAACAAGATTGTTGGTGACATTGAAGTTGGGATAGAATTTTGCAAACAGTTGTACGGGACTTTGAAAATCAAGCACCCTTGTGGGGAGCCTATTGATGATGTGAGCTGTAGTTAACACAGCTTCTCTCCAATAATTTTTTAGAACTTGGTTTTGGAAAAGAAAGGCTTGGGTAACTGCTAAAAGATGGCCATTTTTCTGTTCGGTCACTCTGTTTTGTTGGGGAGTGCTAACACAAGATGACTCATGAATGATGCTATGTTGTTGAAAGAATAGAGAAATGATTTGATTAAAATAATCTTTTGCATTATCATATCGAAATCGTTTAATCCCTACTCCAAATTGTGTTTAAATCATATTGAAAATTTTTTTAAACATAAGACTCACATCCGATTTGTTTTTTAAAAGAAAAATCCACGTCATACAAGTACAATCCTCAATAAACGAGACAAACCAACGAGCCCCAAATATGTTGGGTATAGTAGAAGGCCCCTAAATGTCACTACGAATAAGAGTGAATGGAATAGATTTTTTTTTATTGCTTACTGGATAAAACAGCACGTTTATGCTTTACGAGTTCACACACATCACAATGAAAGCTTTCAACCGAAATTATATTGAACAATGAAGGAAACAAAATTTTAAGGACATGCAATGATGGATGACCAAGATGAAGACGATGAAGCCAGACCTTGTCTTTATTGGATTTGAATGACTTGGAAAGGAACGACAAAGGAAAACGATTTTTAACTCTACGTTGTTCACTTAGCTCTTTAAGATAGTAGAGGCCATCTCTCTCCCTAGTACGTCCAATCATCTTCCTCGTACCCAGTTCCTGGAATACACAATGAGAAGGATAAAAAATCACACTGCAATTAGCATCTTTGGTTAGTTTTTGGATAAATAAAAAGTTGGTGAACAATTTTGGGACGTCGAGAACATTTTTCAATGTAAGTGAATCACTAATAAAGATATCTCCTTGACCAGCTACAGTAGTGACTGAACCATTAGCTATGGTGATTTTCCTATTACTAGGGCAGGGTATATATGAGATAAATTTTGTAGAGGAAAAAGGGTCATATGGTTTGTGGCTCTTGAGTCGATGACCCATGTGTTAGGGATATTATTCGAAGCATTAAAGGGATGAGGAGTAGATGTACTTGAAAAGGCTAAATTACTAGTACTTGTTAAAGTAGATGGCTTTTCTAGTGAACTCAAAAGGTTTTTCAATTTCTCAATCTCATTTTTATCGAGTCTAAGAGGTGTTTCTTGGTTGCTATTATCTTTGGTTAACTGCATTCCGGCCATATGAGCTTGAACCTATCCTCTTCCTTATCCTCTCCTCCCTGTTTCATTTTTGTTTAGGACCTGTGGCCTACCATGGAGCTTCCAACACTCTTCTTTGGTGTGACAAGGTTTTTTTACAGTAGGTGCACCACAAATCGTCTCGGTTAAAGGATTTTGACTGGCTTGGCTATTTGCTTTCTTCTGTGGATGGTTACTGCAATGCAGTATTCTTTCGTCTCACTGTTTTTGACACCAATGCGGAGCTCTCAACAGATACATTCTCCACCATAACTCCTCTTCTCCCTTCTTCAGCACAAATTATTGAAATTGTCTCATTAAGCGATGGCAAATCCTCCTTGCCAAGTACTTGGACCCGTACTGCATCAAATTTCATGTTAAATCCAGTCAAAAATTCATAAATTCTCCCCTTTTCAACAAACCTCTCAAGTGCAGCTGCATCTTCACTACACTTTATCTGGATGCATTGATAATGATCCATCTCTTGCCAAAGACTTTGCAAGAGATTGGAATATTTAGTAACTATCCAACTTCCTTGTTTGGTGACAACAATCTTAGTCTTGATCTCATAAATTTGTGCAACGTTGTGAACCTTTGAATATGTTTGTTTAATAGCCTCCTAAATTTCCTTGGTAGTATTAAGGAACATGCAGGTATCACTGATTTCTAGAGATGTGGAATTCCAAAGCCAAGACATCACCATTGAGTCTTCCTTATCCCACGCATCAAATGTTGGATCTCCCTTCTTAGGGCCAGTACCAAGTAAATGATTTAATTTGCCTCTGCCTTTTAAATGTGTCTACACCAGTTGCAATCACTTCAAATAATTTCTCCCATTTAATCTATAGGCGGCCTGAATATTAGATAGTTTGCCAGCAACAGAGTAGCTACTCTCGATGGCCTGGGTCTCGGTTATGAAAGTTTCAAATGTGTGGCTGCCATTAATGATGTTCAACTTGGCTCAAGAAAAAAACGAGGAACAGCAGAAATAGAAAGGCGAAAAAAATTCTGGAATGGGAACCAAAAAAAAATTAGAATTGACTTTAGGAGGAATATGAATTCCTAGAGAAATAACCTACAGCTCTGATGCCATCTTGAAAAAAATTTATCGATTCTATATGTTTTATTAAGGTTGTTTACACACATATATATATACAACTACAGTAGTTAAACAGGAAATAAAATTAGGAAATCCCCTAATCTTAAGCTACAGATTATTCTCTAAAAAAAAGGGAATACAATAACTACCAAATCTCTTATATTAGCACACGATTTCCTAAAATAAGAAAAAATGTGTTTTCCCACATCACTTGTTGCCTATCCGTTGCAACTACTGCCTAAGCAGATGCACTGGCACGTTGCCTACCCGCCGCAACTGGTGCCTTAGTAGATGTACTAGCTCATTGCCTATCCGTTGTAACTGGTGTCTCAGCAAATGTACTGGCTTGTTGCCTATCCACCGTAGTTGGTGCCTTGGCAGATGAATTAGCTTGCAGCCTCTCCTCCGCAGCTACTACCTCAGCATGCTGCATCTCCTCTGGAAGTGGTGCGACACCAGCTGTAGTCACATGCAAGCTCTCCCCTGCTATGTCCTCCTCAATTAATGCCTTTGACCTGATGTGTCTCCTTTCAAACGCAGTGGGCCTTCACCTCGATGTATCAGCAGGTGGACGGTTATGATCATGTCTATGTCTACATGGTGACATCTGTATCAAAATACAACAAAATCATTTCACATGTAAGAAACCAATTCTCATGTCCTTAACGAATTCACTTCAAATGAACTAATTCACATGTACCAAACAAATCTATATCACCTAAACCAATTCACATCAAATAACTAAATCACTTATAAAGAGGACAATCTTAAATTGCTTAATAGTATCAAAACTATCACTAATATCCCAATAAAGACATAATCACACTCAAATAAAATGTTGCACAAATTAATTTTAATATAAATTGTAAATTAACCTTATTTAGAAACACAAATGCTAGTCAAAAATTAAAAGAAACCTTTTTTTAAGGCTCGTGACACTCACTTGCCACGAGCCTCAAAAGGCTTGTGACAATCCCATGCCGTGAGCCTCGAACGAATCATGGCACACCCATGCCGCAAGCCTCTAATGACTCGCAATATACCCTTGTCGCAAGCCTTGAATGGCTCACAGCATGTGATACCACGAGTCCATCAAGTCCCGTGACCAGTGCACCCAACTTTATAATTCATCACAATTTCTTCACAAAAATAAGCATATTAAAAGATTTTGATGCGAAAAAAACAATAGTTAACATATTTCACAAAAGATGTAAGCTATATTTACCTTATAATTTCACCAAACTTTAAGATTTGAAAAGTTTTCAAAGATTGAAAGATGAGAGAAATGAAAATGGGAGGTAGGGTGTGATTAGGATTTTAAGAGAGTGGAGGTATTTTAGGAATAAAAAGATATAATTTAGGGTGTGACAAATAAAAATGAAGAGAGAGGAAATGGGATTTGAGTTTTTTAGTATTTAGGATGTGTCCAACAAAAGATAAGATGTGGTTAGAAATTCCCATATTAGAAAGGTCAAATGATTTGACTAACCCATATGATATACAATTTATTAGTGTAGTTTGATCCTTTAATCTCAATATCTCAAAATTAGATAGAATTTGGCTCAATGTCTACTTTACGCACACTTTCATATTTACCCTTGAACTAGCAATATTAACTCCAACTCACATTTTCATATTTACCCTTGAACTAGCAATATTAACTCCAACTCACATTTTGCGTTGGCCAAGGATTTCAGGGTTACTATATGTTAGGATATGTGAGATATTATCACTTTAAGTCACTCAACGAGATGAATTTTCATCTTGACTACTTAATCACTTTTATATGCTTTGTGACTTACCAAAAAAATCCATTTTAAGCATTTGACTGTTCCAAACTCGTAAAGATAATTACAAAATATGCTGATCCACATATAAGATGACATGATCTATCAAGTCCAAAGATTACTTACATTGTTATTACATGAGAATATATTCCATATACACTCAAGTGACACTACCAAATGAAACTCGTAGAGCAAGTCATTTAGTAAATTTATTCTCTAATAAGCATCCACATGTTATCCTCAAATATCTCCATATTTCATCCAATAATATCTTCATATTTCCACCTATTAGATTGTTGCATTTACAAGTATGAGACTTGGATACCGATCTTTAAGCACAATCAATGCTCATTTTTTATACTACCCTGAAATTTTAAAAGATGTTACCAGAGAATTTGAAATAGATATCCAAAGATCTAAAGATCATGTACAAAGGTCTTTAAAAGTACCATCCAATGGGCTTTGAAATGAATACCGACAGACTTAAAATTTTCTTATATTAAGAATCATATTTCATCTTCACTAGGTTCATGAATATCTGTGCCAGTCAAATTGAAATTAAAAATCTCATATAATGCCAACTTCACTGGATTTATATTCCACACTGCTAGTCGTATTAAGCTTAAAAGCTCATCTCAACTCATCATATGCCAATTTTATTGGGCTTAACATCTTGGTGCCAGTTAAATTGAGTTTAAAAGGTCTCATCTGCTTCCCATCTAGACCTCTTTATGGATCACATCGGATGAATTTGAACCGTACTAAATTTGGACCGAGACTGGGCAGTATATTACCGGACATTTTGTTTTTGATAATCAAGTAGAATTGGAAAGAGATAAGCAAGTCCTCTGAGTCCAACTTAAACTCCCAGCACCCCCAACCTCTCCTCCCTCCACCCTTTCATCTCTCCACTCCTTTCTCCACTTTACAACTTCTTTCTGCCCGCTTTCTCCACAATAATAGGAAAGTAAAAATAAGAAAAGACAAGAAAAGAGAAAAAGATTTTTTTTTTGTACCATATTAGCATATTTAGCATCAAGTAGCTGCTGGTAAGACAATAAAAATGTAATTTAAGACAAAAGCAGTATAACTTAAATTATCAAAACTTGCTGACTCTACCTTAAGCAAGAGTTTTGGCATGAGTTGCATTGGTTCTTTTTCATCTCAAATTTAAATCCCTATTCAACTCATCAAAATAGTTATCAGAATAGTTCACCCAAAATTACGGCATTGAATACTGTTGGTGGTCTAAAACATGCATAATGTATGAAGAACACATTTTTAAAGGAAAAAAAAAAGAATATTAGATAGAGCAACCTCATGACAATGAAAAAAACAAACAATATTATTTAATAATGGATTCCTATTTGTTATAACTAACATATCAAAAAAATAAAAATAAAAATAAAAGAAAAAGAATCTGTTCCTAAAACAGTAGGAATACAAGGATTTTAACCAATCAGACAGCCGGTAACATAAAAAGGTTACAGTTGCTAAACCAAGATGATAGACAGAAAGAGAGACAAGAGGGGTGGGGGGGAGTTCATAAAAATGTGCAACATAGCATTGTAACAACTAATTCAGGCTATCAAACAAACAACGAAACTATAATACAATATTCAACAATAATAAGGGCACCGATGGATTATAATTTATACTCTACAGTGAAGATTCTGGGAAAAAGTGAAAAGTTATAGATTGCAATTTAAGAGGATACATAGAGTTCATGGTTGATCTTATATATCATAAAAGCCTGTATCAAACAAATAAAATGTAATATGAAGGATTCACATACAAAAGATAACAAATAGCTAGCTTATGTAAAGTAAAAAGAAAGCCAATATTAATTCTTAAAAGCAACCTAAAAATTCTTAATTTCAAGGGAAGTGTGATCACTCACTAGAGAAATCCCAACCTGCTCATTTAATAAAATTCTTTAAGGCATACCCATTAATTATGTTTAGTCTTCTTATTATGTATTTAGTCAAGATTAATTCTATTGGAAATAATTCTTATTTCAATTTCAGTACCCTGTCACATTTGATGCCACCACATGATCACTGCAATCATTTAGATAAACATCATGTAAAAGTAGAAACAGATGTTCACCAAAAAACAAAAGTACTAGTAGAAACATATTGTACTGTTGGATTTTGAACCCCTCATGCATATGGAAAGTCAGTAATACCTACTTAATTAATGACAAAGAATTTGTGCATTAATATTCAGATGTCAAGCATGTTGCTGATACATAACATAGGAATAAGAATGGAAATGTAATGTTTGGGGTTGAGACCAGCAAAATAATTTATCAAAAAGAAATCTAGATAGAAAAGAAACTTGAATGGTCTACCATCAATCATTAAAGTCCAAAGGCATTAGGCAAGGTAGCCAACATAAAATTATTAAACCGACTGTTTTGTGGCTCTGGATAATGAATAATACTGTGTGGAAAACATTCGGTTTACCATTGATCTCTTCTTGGTTTCTGGAAGCAGTTTAGTTGCAGAACCAACTCATTGTTCACCTGATTCTTTTTGTCCTGGCACAACCTCAAGCTATTTTGAAACCCAATTTGTTATGCGCAAGGACCTTATTGCAAGATGACAATACCTCAATTTGCCCGAAAAATAAATAATAAGTTGTAACCAATTATTCTGACTGCGTTAAACAGCTATTGAAGGGGAAGCATACCTAATGAAGCTTTCTCCCAATGTTTGTCCACCAATATTACTTCCCCTCGAGACATATCTAGTGTATGTATAATGAAGTTAAATGTAGCAGGCTATTCTAGTTATGAATAAGCTTGAGAAACTTCACCTTTCTCACCAAGTTGGGTCTGTTCTTCACATATTCTGGCAGATGTTTCCATCTTCAATCCCTGCATGTCTAGTTCAGGGATAATTGGAGGCTTCATTCTTCGTGTAACTGTCATCTTCAGCCCCTCTGTTGTGTGGATAGTTGCTCCAGTAGTCATCTCAACCTGCATGTGGATTTGATAAATTTTTACAAGGTATATCCATTTCCCTTTTGCAATTACTATGTTATTATGTGTCATCACACCCATGCTAAAACTCATGTAAAATCACATTTAAATAATTATGGAACTCTCAATGGAAAACCAATCCATCTTATCTAGCTAGTGGTCTTTCAACTTCAAAATTGCTGAGTTCTTTCTACTTAAATGCTTTGATTATATTCACTTGTGTAGTCTATTCCGCCAACATTGATGATACTGAAATGCGAAATTGTAGCATGAATGTCATCATCACTTGCAAACATGCATGAATATTTACAGCAATCAAAACTATTGACCTGGTCATTCAACTATATTAATGCAGGAGCAACAGAGTCAATATTTGAAGTTCACCGGAACAGAAAAAGCAGGAATTGTGCCAAAAAGTCATTAATTAATCACGACAGGAGTAGTTCAGATTTTTTTCATTTATGGAAGGCTATTTTAGGATGTGTATCTTAATTTTACATAAAATTGAATTTCTTCTGTAAGGAGGTAGCTAGGGGTTTTGAAAATACTAAGTTTGAGAGCCAGCAACATTTTCTGTCATTTGACTATTGCTACTTGTTTCTGCTGTGGCTTTAGCAAAAAGCATCAATATCCTCCAGCCTGCTTCTTTTTCTTGCTGCATTTAATTTTTAAATAAAGATGTTGCAATGAACAAAAAAAACGAGGTAGTTCACTTACTGGTGGAGCTCCTGGAGCCATTTGAAAGTTAAATCGTCGAACAAGCATTGCAACTGCTACAACAGTCTGTAAATCAAAATAGCTCTACTTCAGGTTTTATAATACAAATCACTAGTGGCATTTGTCAGCTCAGATGTTTCAACTAGAACAAATATGGAACCCAATACACAAAATTAGCAACTAACACGTTATGGCACTGACTGAAAATTTTTCATACATATCTTTTCAAGAAAATACCTCAAAAGATGCAAACATGTCTCCTACACATTTCCGAGGTCCTCCACCAAAAGGCAAGTAACTGATGAGACAAGAGTGCTAGTATCAATGATTTGTTATCGAAGGGAAAATATAAGCGTATCAGAAACGAAGGGCAAGCAACTGATGGAGAAAACATATTAAAAGATACCTTAGCTTGACTAAATGTTATAGTATCTACACAAATTTGTGGCAAATGGTGACCATATTATTGACAAAAAAAAAGGGGGGGTTGAAAACACTAAGGCAATAGAGTGGGTTTTTTCAATGTTAAAAGTTCTTGATAAACCCAACAAATGCTTCAGGCAAACACAGTAGTTCCCCAAAAGACTGAGGAAATAGCTGACCCAGAGCCAAAAAGCTCAAAATACCATGATTTAACTATATTAACCATACAGTATGTACCCTGTAGTTCTATTTAACAGAAAAATTAGTACACAGCTGTTTTCATTACAGAGTTAAACCTTAACTCATTTCTAATAGAAAATGAGAATTTTGGAGATTTAGACTTACTATTGATTTAAAAGCAACTTGGCCTTAGTAACTGAAATGCACATGCTTGACACACACATTTGAGCATACACATATATATCCCACTTGTAAGAACTTTGATAAACTGGTTAAATACTGTATTCAGATATTTCAGTTCTGGGATTCAGGAATTGGTCCTCAAATACAATGCTAATCAAAACAGCCCCAGAATTTCAGGTCACATTTTTCATTTTTACCAAACTACATTTTAAATTTCTGATTAACAAGAATTAATAGAAATCAGAAGAAACTCATTGCCATCTCATTAGTCATTTATAAACATAATTGAGGCAATAAGCAAAATTCCAGTTATTTGTTACCAGAAATTTTGGTTTGTTTCGTTAGGATTTGGTCCATCTAAAGGCCATCTTTCAGGATTGAACTTCTCAGCATCTTGCCAGAGACTCGGACTATGATGCAGATTCCAAATAGAGATAAAAATATCTTCACCCCTACAAGTAAATTATATGATAGAGTTCAGGAAAAAAAAAAGATCTGTAACGTTAACATATGGTAGCAGTTTCATGTAAATGGCGTGATAAAGAAACAATATACACACAAAAGATATCCATTTAAGCAAAAAACAGTTATCACCGCATTCCCCATCCCCACATGCTTTCTAGCAAAAAGTCGTACATAGAGAAAAACATTTGTCACAGACCAAGCAAAGGAAAGCGAAAGTCCAGAATGAAAGCTTCTAAAATCAAATTTATAGACATATAAGATAATATATCATCTCAATATTTGCAACAAACTTATAGACAGATAAGCTAATATATCTATTCATATGTCCAATTTTGTACAGGTAATCTGGTAATAATCATGTAATAAATATTGCTAAATCAATTAATGTATACTTATAAGTTTTATATTTATTGATTTGACCAAACAACCGTGTTTTCTCCCATTAGTAAGATTAAAAAAAAAAAAAAAAAGAGGCCTCAAAAGTTATTTTTGGAAGATGATTTTAAATGGTGCATGCCAATTGGCGAATAGGGATGATAATAATACTGATTTCAGGGATTTGACCTCTTTATCAGGTACTTTCCAAGCACATCATCCTCAAGAGAACGACGAATTAAGACAGGTGGCTGTGGGTAGAGCCTCAAGGACTGCACAAAGATTGGATAGAATCATCTCTATACAAGCTGCATTAATGCAAAATATTTGATGAAACATAAAATGGAATAGAAAAAATTCTCTTACTTCATTTATAACTCGAGTTGTATACTTGAGTTTCTTCATAACGTCTATTGTAGGAAATCGATCTCCTAGAACAGAGTCAACCTAGGAAGTTTCATGCAATAATCGATAAGAAAACAAGACTGTGAGATTTATATAGAATTGAAAGCTTAAAGTACCCTTTTATACCAGTGTTGCAAAACAAATAAATAAATAAAGATACCTCATCTTGGAGCTTGGATACAACACTAGGTTCCTGCAACAAAACAATCAGGGGGAAAGAACTAATGAGAACTTGATATTAGTTGTCATTCAACCATGATATTTGTTTCAAGTCTGTAAGAACAAGGACTCATTTGAGAAGATCCCTTTTTCTCGAAACAACCATCAATTTGCCACACCCCAACAACAAGAACTAAAAAATCAAAGAGAAGGGAATTAGCTCTTTTTCCTGGAACTAATCTTTGAATTACCTTTGATAAAAGATAGAAGGTCCATGTCAAAACAGCAGCTGATGTTTCATGTCCAGCAATAAGCATTGTCATTAAATCATCACGGAGTTGCTTACTAGAAACCTGCAAAATGATTCAAGGAAATATTAGCTCATGAGTTGCCAATTCACACATTTGATAACTATAAATACATACATCATCTCCCACTGCGAGCAGGAAGCGGAGAATACTAGGATCTTGTTCATTCATGTACTCATCATGAAACTGTAGCTCTTCTTCTTCTACCATCCTCTGTAAATTGCAGATTTAAAATTTAAATGAGAACAAAAGAAAATGCTTAATCGAGCCAGTGAAAAGATTTAAAACCATGTGATACACATACTAATCTGTAAAAATACAGCAACCAAAGAATTATATTAAACTTGCATGAATTGTGATCTTGCACAGATATATTACAAAGGAGCATAGTACTGAATTAAGAAAATTTCGTAGTCCCAGTGTACATATGTCAACCAGCTAAATTTGTAGCAAATTTTACTTATAATTTAACCAATTCATGCTAAAAGCAGCGTATTCATAAAATAAAGAATACATCAAATTCTTTCAAATTCAAAGACTACGATGCTGTTATGTCCCATTGAAAAGGGGACCCAGGAAAGGAAAGCTGGGGACCTATTTAGTAATGTCATCATCCTTAGCGCCTCTATTAATTTGACCTCATGCCTACTACTCGCTGCATAAAACCAGGCCCACTAATTATTCGAATGGGCTCATTTAATATCAACATACAACCTATGCATCTCCAACATAATGCCAAGAATGATCTATTAGAGATGTTTTCAGGTCTGACATTCCCTATCTATATGTGAATGCAGAAAGCATAATTCACCAAGCACTGGAAATATTCTTCATTACTGATAACTTTACCCATCTGACATGAACATATATCATTCTATGTACTCAGTGATTATAGAGGACATAAAGATAGAAAGCATAATATCATCTCACTACATTACTGACAACTTTACCTTGCATGTCGCAATCAGATCATCTAGTATATCATTAATCAATTTGAGGGCTTCTGCTACCTTCCTTTGTTGTGGTGAAATGTCTTTCCAGATAGGAATATCCCAGGTTGGAAATGGGGAGACACTTCGGTCTTCTGCTTCCCGCAAAACAGTGTAAACAGCCTGTCCTAGCAAAAATACAGACGTTTAACAAAAATGTAAGTGAAACTCAGCAGCAACAGCATACAAAAAGTGCCAGCCAAGCCAAAATGAGGATAGGAAAAAGAAAATACCTCAACTATGCCAGTATCATTTGTTAATGAATCAAAATCATAATTAAATACTGCCTTGCCAATAATGTCCAACGTCAAACGGGAGAAAAGTGATTCCATTTCTACATCTTCCCCATCAGTTGCAGCATCATCTAGTTTCTGGCAAAGCCTATCAGTAGCTTGTCCAAATAGGCTAATCATAGCTGCTACATACTAAACATGGAAAAAAAATAACTTGATTCAGTTGAAAACAAATACTTCAAAAAGTACACACATCACAACTAATGATTTTGAATGGTGTTTTAACCATATTTAATTAATGTTCTATTACTTTATCACTCTTTCTTGGACTACATTTTTGCTGCTAGTAGTTCCACCCACCACTACAAGTCATTTTATGTGATTATGTAAAAATCTGTTAATAAACCTTTATCTTCTTTTGTTACGTAAGTCAGGATGCTTACATTCTTTTTCATTTTCCTTTTTAATCCGTGAATTATGCCTCTAAATTTTAAAAACTTTGAAATTCCCATACACATTTCAAGCACATACTGCCAAGGTACTAAGACTCGCACACACGCCTAGAAGAGAAATGGAATAGTATAAAATTTCTCACTTTAAATGAATTAAAATGCATTCGGGAGGTGGGAAAAGAGATATTAGGAGTATCAAACAAAAGAGCATTGACTAAAAAGGATGCAACATGGTGGACTGCATTAGTTAAGGAAGCTATAAAAACTAAGCAATAGTGAAGAAGAATAACACCGAAGAGAGCTTTACAAAATATAGGTTAACTAGGAAGGAGGCAAAGAAGGTGGTGGCAGAAGCTAAAGCAAAGATTGTGAAAGACATTTATGATAAGTTGGACATAAAGGATGGAGATAAAGAGATATACATATTCGTATGAGCAAGAGAGAGGAGTCATGACTTAGGAGTTGAGAAATATATCAAGAATGAGTACCAAAGAACTCTAGTTAGGGACAATGACACTACAGAAAAGTGACATGATTATTTCGACAAACTATTTAATGACGAATAAAACCAAGTTTTGAATAATATCTTAGTTTCTCGTGAGGATCTAAACCAATGCTATATGCATAGAATAAAAAAGATAGAGGTAAAAGAGGCACTAAAAAAGAAAGAAGATAGGAAAAGCTGTTGAGCTTGACCACATTCCCATTTAATTTTGGAAATGCCTTGAAGAGGTTAAGGCTCAGCCAATTTTTGTTCACTGCAATAATGGACTAGCTGACAAAATCTATCCAGGATAATATGCCTTAGCATATGATGTTTGCAGATAATGTTGTATTGTGTGTTGAGACTAGAGAGGAAGTTAATACAAAGTTAAAATTGTGGAAATAGACACTAGAATCAAGAGGGTTCAATTTAAGCAAAGTGAAGACTAAATACATGAAATGTAAATTCAGTTTAAACAAAAAGCAAAACTGAAATATAATGATGCTAGATGGGGGGGTGATCTCTAAGTGAGATCATTTCAGATATTTGGGTTGACTGTATAGATGAATAGAGAGATTGATAGTGATGTGACACATAAGATTTAGGCTAGCTAGAGCAACAGGAGAAGTGCTATAGTTGTGTCGTGTGATAAAGGAATTACTATATGGTTGAAAGATAAATTCCACAGGGCAGTTTTTAGACAAACATGAATAGTGGGTGACTAAAAGCCTACATACACAGAAGATGAGCATAGTAGAAACACGAATGTTTTTGTGGAAGTGCAGATATACGAGAAATGATAAAATGATAAATGAAGACATTCACAAGAAGGTTGGAATGACACATATCCAAGATAAGATGAGTAAAAGTCATTTACTTTGGTTTAGACACACATGACGTAGACATATGGATGCTTCAATTAGGAGAGTAGAGGTTATGAGTGTTGAAAAAATGGTCAAGACTAAGAGAAGACCGAATAAGACTTGGAAGGAAGTCAAGGAGAGTTGAAAGAAAACATTACCTTAGATGAGAATGAGTGGAGGAAGAGAATTCATGCTGATGACTTTGGAAGAAAGTCAAGGAGAGTTGAAAGAAAACATTACCTTAGATGAGAATGAGTGGAGGAAGAGAATTCATGCTGATGACTTAGCGTGAGTTCATATATTGATTCATGTATCCTACCCCATTATTGGGACAAAGGCTCTAATGATGATGAAATGAATTAAAAGTCATAATAATGGGAAAACATGCAATAGAGTCATTTAAAAAAAAACCCTTAATGAGAGATATTAGATCCATAAATTAACTACAACACCTTTTGATGCAAGGCTGGGACTATAGCACGTCTTCTAGTGCGCCAAACCTCACCATCAGCTGGGATGAGTCCCTTCCCCATTACAAATTCCAAAATTTCTGCTAATATGCCCTTCAGATTAAAGAGAAAAAAGGACAAGACAAATGATGAAGCAATATTAGCCCATCTAATACACAAGAAAGCAAAAAAGACAAATATGGTTTACCTTTGAATAAGACTTTGAGTTGTCCCTCAATATATGCTTAGCAATGGAAGGATCAGAAACAATCAAAAATGACTGCAATAATATCCCAAATGATCAGCATGAAATTCACAATTATTTTAGACAACAATATATACTAGAAAAAATTTAAGTTAAAAAGAAAAAGGACACACAAACCTTCGGTCCAAAGGTCAGCCTGAAAATCCCACCATAAGTGAGATAAAGCTCATACAAAGGGAGGAAAAAAGCCTCACTCCGAACGGCCTTAATCGCCCCTTTAGCCTCTGGAATCTTGGGAAAATCTTCAACATCATCAACCCATTTAAATAAGATTTCAAGAACCTCACCAGGAACACCGATTTTTGACAAACCGTTCCTCAGTAGAGAAGGAAAACTTGTACCCAGAAACAGAAAGACATAAGAACAAGCAAAATATTTGAAATTATGAAATTAAAAATACAAAATCGGAAACAGAAAATAAACTAAAAAGAATATCTAGCATTCACCAGCATAAATATAATTAAACCAATACACACGACACGCAAGATGACAAAAGAATTTAAAAATACAGAGATGATTTCCCACAATTAATTGAAAATTTAAGAGAAGAAATAAAAATGTCAACATCCCTTTTTGTTTAATGAAAAAAAAATACCCAAAAGTTTATTAAGCATCACAATCACAATCAAAGCGGAAAAAAATGTGCAAGAAAATTTAAAAGACAAAATACCGAGATTTCTGAACAGTGAATTCTCCAGAAGCAATCCTAGCGGACAACTCAGCCCGGCGTTTTTCTTCAAGTAAACGTTCCACAGTTTTAACACTATCGTCGGCTAATTCAGGTTCTCTCCCATTAGATGACGACCCACATTGCACCATTCCAAACTTAGATGCCCCTGAAAAGCAGAATAAAACAAGCAAAATGATGCTTAAAAAATCAAATTTGAAAGAAAAAAAGAAAAAACTAAAGTTTAAACATACCATAAGGTTTTAAAGGAGAAGCTGCGGATTTGAGTTTGGCTGAATGAAGCTGAAGAACGGGGAAAGCTGGAGTAGCAGCCATAATTCGCCAACGAATCTTTGGGACACATAAAGATGGGTACATAAAAAAATGGAAGTGAAATGTGGCCGAGCCTCCAACTCTCAAACTTCTTAGCACAGCATTGGATAACGTTAAATACAGTTACATCGAGTCAACATTGTCCACTCCATCAAGTGTGTGTATGTTCGTATATATACGTGTATGGTTTTACCATGCATCATCATCTTTTAATTTATATTTTTTTTACAAATTTTTTTATCCGTTTTATAATTTAAAATTAGTTTTACTCGGATAAAAATAATAATTGGAAAAGTATCTTGTATGCTTTCACTCAAGTTAGTTACCTTGTCTGTCCAAGTTATCTTTCAGTTCTAAATAATTTCCAAGCAACAGAAAAACAGAATGAATTACGAAGATTGAATGGTACGTAAAAAATATTTATTTAGTATTATAATACAAAAATTGAAATATTAATATTTAAAATTTTATAAAATGAAAATGACCATTGATCCAAATTTTTAATGAATAGATCATTTAATCAAAAATATACAAATCTCCTCGACACTCAAGGTGTGTGTGGGATTAGCACTGTCAAAATGGATCGGCTCGAGTTGGCCCTAACGGGTCGGGCCATAAATGGGTCGGGCCAAAAAACCATTTTAGTTAAATCAAGTCTTCAACATCATTTGAACATTACATATTAATAGTTTAACAAGCATAATATAAATTGTTTTAACAAACCTAGATACTGAAAAATATGTCTCAACAATATTAAAAATAAAAAAATTATAAATAGATCTATGTCCATCCATCTCTTTCATAGTGTTAATCACATTCAATCAATTCTTTTTCAACTTTTCCATTTACAAATATAAATAAAGAATAATATAAGAACTAACAAGAATTAAACTTATGAATTGATTAAAAATTATCAACTAATTAATAGCATTACTTTCAAAACCAAGAATCCAATTTCAGATGCAAATGAAAGTTTTTATGTTCTCATGATTTAGAGAACTTCAATACTTATTTAAAACACAAGAACCAATACTAAAAAAACTCTCTGATGCTATTGTTATTATTGAAATGCTCAAGATATCACAAGCTATACTTGCAAGCTTTGGAAATCTTGGCTTATGATCTTTCTATCATTGCAGCACATTTAAATTTTCAATCATGCGACCTATAATCTTTAGCTCTTCCAAATAAAGATCTAATTGAGATTTTGGTTCTTCCACTTGAATTCAAATCTTTTGAAAGCCTATGTCCTTGGACATTTTAAAATAAATTAATTATCATTACAAAAGAGAATTTAAAATAAAGTATATACTTAAAAAACAAAAATGAACTTACATCACTTAAAACAAATGTACTCTTCCCCTTCTAACTAATATATGTAAGAGGTTGTGAGTCATTAGGTTTATTTGAAGTAAATTAGTAATACTAAATAGTATTAATTTTATATATTTTACTTTTGATTAAAATGTTAAACATATAAATAATAAAAATAAAAATAAAATTTTAATATAATTAAAAATATTAAAAAAACTAAACGGGTCGGCCCATTTAAGCACAGGCTAAATCCATTTAGGCCTGGGCCTAAATGGGCGGGGCCAAAAGCCCTCTTGCTTAAATGGGCTACAAAAATGAACTCAAATCCCTGAATAAATGGGCTAGGCCGGGCCATTTTGACAGTGCTATGTGGGAGTTTTCTGACTCTTGCCGCGTATAAGTGAGTCTATTGCAGTGGCAGAGTTAGGATATCAATTTAGGGGTTCAAACATATACATAAGATATTCAAGTATTTCAATAAAATTTGTAATTAGCTTGAAAATCTTTATTTAGCATCTAATATATTATTATTTTATAAAAAATATAAAAATATATATGTAAAATATAATACTCCATATATATAAAAATTGTAATATGAAAAGAAAAAAATTATAACTATTACATATGAATTGTCAAACATTTTTATTTAAAACTGCGCATGATAATTTTTTGTAAGAAGAATATACTTTGAGTTGAATGTTTTAACGAATTTTATCTTAATGTAGAGAATAAAGATTATAAACAAAAAACTTTTATTCCATTTTTTTAAAATCTTATTTTAACCATTTTTATTATTGAAAAGTATTTTTTAAAAATACTATAGTCAAAGTAGAAAGAATCGGCATAAGGTTAATTAATCTATCAATAAGAAAATACATCTTAAGTTAGTCAATTTTCACAATCACAAGTTAATCTAAAAAATTAATAATAAAAAACTTGAACTATATTAATTAATTATTTTTTTGAATTTTAAGTGATATTTTGTATAATAGTATTTATTTAGGATATAAACAAATAATTAAGTGAAGTTAAAATATTTTTATAGGATTGTAACAATAAAAAAAATACTTAACTAGTTTTTTTTTTTTAACATATAGCTATTATACAAAGTTTAAATTAATAACATATATAAAATAATTTAATAAAAATTAAAATCAAATAATTTCTTTCATCGTATAAAATGTTATCAATACTCTTTCCGAATAAGATTGAAATTTGATAATTGATTTTTTGTCTTAAAATTTAGACTCTTATAATTATAAAGACTGATTTTTTTTTTAGGGATTTATATGGGGAGGGAACATTTTTATTTTTTAGAGCAGCCAAAGTAGATTAAAACCTATGATATATATACTTCTACAAGCTAAATTTTGGCTCTGCCACTGTAAAATCCCCCAATTCCATGTAAATTTCCATGTTTGTAAAGTATTATAAACTGGAATAAATAAATAAATATGAGAATTATGAAGCATGAATGATGTATGAAACATATGGAAGAAATAAATAGAAGGATTATTATCCTATCCACTGCCAGTGGAGTTTTTTAACTCTACAAACGGGGTTAGGATGATGACATGTGTCCTTTAGAATTATTAATGAAATAAAAATAAATAAAATGGGACACATGTCATCATCCTAACTCCGCTTGTGGAGTTAAAAAACTTCACTGGCAGTGGATAGGATAATAATCCTAAATAGAATTGATAGTCAATTAGTCAAGGAAATTATTTTGATAGTATGGAAATGATTGGAGTATAAAGAAATTAATATCAGGAATTTTGCCAATTAATTGGACATGTGTCAAATGAAGAAGATGAAGTAAATGGTCAAGAGGTCAAAGAAATGTATGGTCAATGGCTGAGATTAGTTGATTAAGAGATGAATATACATTAAATGCATTAAATGAAGCTTATGAGTCATCATCCTTTTCATCCCAAGCCGGCAGCCATTGCTCTCCCTCTCGTTTACTCCAAAATTTCCTAAGTTTCCAATTGCAATTGCCTTGACAAACCACTACCTCATGTTATCGAATCGTTAAGCTTTTTTAACGAAAAACGATCATTGTCACTAGCTCAAGCTAGGCTTGTAATATGAAAGGCTGAATCCAAGGAAGTAAGGAGATCAAAAATCCTATCAAATTTGAGTTTTGACAAAGTTAAGAGTAGAAGTTGATTCTTTCAATTTCGTCTATGGTTCGGAGTTATATGATGATAGTATAGTTTACTTATGGTGTTAAAATAAAAGAAGCTAAAGGTTTGAAATTGATGATGTTTACAGCTTTGAAAAGTTGCAAGGAAAGGTGTTTGTTGGCTCTACCGAAAGGGGGGTGAATCGGTTTTTCTAGTTATTTCTAAATTTTCCTAACTCTTAATGCACAATCAAAGTTAAATAAACAATAATGAAATAAATTCAGTAAATAAGAGTAAGGGAAAGGGAAGCAAACACAAGTTTATAGAGGTTCGGTCAATCTCTTGCCTACGTCCTCTCTCCTTGAACTCCTTGTCAAGGTTTTGATTCACCTCTTCCTTGAGAATCCTTACAAACCACTTGAAGGTGTGGCAAGACCTCTTACAATTTTTCTTGAGACTTTAGAAATCTCCTTCTAAGCCTCTACCCTTGTATTGCTACCCACACTCTACAATATCAGACCTCACAAGGATAGCTCACCCCTTTGAATAACAGAATTTTCAGTGAATGGGTGAAGAACACAAAGAACTCTCACAAATGGAGTTTCACAATGAATAATTTCAGACTTGATTTTCTTTCTTGAAGCTTGAGGATTTTGAGTGCTTGTTCTGCCTTCAAACTTCATAAATACCTCTATTTATATCCCACCAAACGGATAGAACAGTTGGTGAAGCATTTAATGCAAATTCTCCCGTTGAAACCCTCAAAAACTAGCCGTTACTGTCAGGTCTCGTGCAAAGGGATCGATCCTGCAACAGTAGGGATCGATCCCTTTTCTCCAGAATGCTATCCAACTTTCTCCCGGATGGTTCAATGGCATTCTGCCAATTTGGGATCGATCCCGCTACAGTAGGGATTGATCCCTTTTGTCCAGTAGGCCCTCCTGCACTTAACTTGCTGCAAAGTTTATAACTTTTGTGATTTTAAGTCGGTTCAAAATCTTCTAACACTTTTCTAAGAGTATTTACTGACTTTTTCAATTGAAATCTCAATCCAAGACTTTGTTAAAATAGTTTCAATCATTGAGTTCATTCAAAGCAAATTTACTTGTATAAAAATCATTTCTAAGCTTGCTTGAGTTTTGTCATTTTCAAAATACTTGTCTATTTAAAGCTAACAACCTCCCCCTTTTTGATATGACAAAACTTAAGGTAAATTTGCTTATGTGTTTGAAAATTGAGGTTACTTGATTTTTGAAGGATATTACTCCCCCTCAATATTTGCTCCCCCTCAATTTAATACAAGTTTACCACATTAATTCTCCCCCTTTTTGTCATAGCAAATGAATAAACAGAACAAATAGCACGGGGAAATGGTTAGCGGGATAAGGCAATTTAAAGCAATAAGGGTATACCAATAATAAGCATAATAAGCAATAACATTGGCAATGAAATAAAGAGAAACAAATATCAACCCATTGTCATGAATGCACAATTAATGTCAGAACAAGACATAGTCATTAACATAAAACTACTAGAAAGCATAACTAGCAATGTCATTAACATAGTCATAGACATAGTCATAAAAGGTTCAAAACATATCACATCAGTGCAGAGATCTAAGAAAGTTCAGACAATGAAACACTAAAGCCGATAGAACACAGCAAAGGATAAAACACCAAGGCCATAAGCATAGCAAGGTAAAAGCGCATCCCATACGACAATCACAATCAGCGCCGAGGAGATGTCTTGTAGTATTGGTCCATGAAATCTTCGTGCTGCATACGAACATCTTGGATTTCATCATACATGGTAGCTTGAGTGTCCTCGATCTGATCAAGTCGCTGAGTGACGTCCTGCTGGAAATTTTGCTGAGAGGTGTGCATTTGTTGAAGCATGAGCATGATTTGGTCAAGAGAGGTTGACGTAGAGTCGGAGGGTGCAGAAGATGTGGGCGCTGCAGGTACGTCGTCTCCGTCTCCTCCTTCTTCGACGTCTTCGGGAGCATGTTCGGGAGGTTCAGCCTGTCCATGATCCTTGACCCATTCGATTGTATCTCCCTGTTGACGTTGATACCACCTGAGGTTATGAAGGGTGGAGAGATTGATTGTGGTGCTGGAATCCGGAAGTATGCCGACCTCACATGAGCAGTCAACGCCTTCATGAAGTAAGTAGAAGGCGAGAGGCTGAGGGAAGACAATGGTGTGGACCATGCCACGAACAATCTTCACCCAGTCATGAAGGATAAAGTGTAAGAGGTCTGGTTGTTCACCGTCAGTTTCATGAATATGATGGAGCCAAAAACGATCAAGTTTGCGAAGGTGAGAATACCGGGTGCCAAGAGGGCGGAGATTCCATGAGATGATAATATGGAGGAGGCGTGCGAAGACAGGAAGGTCACTTGCACGATTATCGGTAACGGGAAACACTAAGGGGACATCGATATTTTCATAGATATTACCGCCCTCAGGAAGTCTAAATGCAAGGGAGAGGGATTGTGTGGTCAGTTCAATATTCTTGCCCATGACATAAGACTTAATCCCGACAGCCTTACAGTCATTATTTGAAGCATAGATGATGTCGGCATTGGAAAAGAAGGCGCGAACGATGTTTGTTGGGACCGGAGTATTGATTTTGAGGAATTGGGTCCAACGATATTCATTAAACTTGGTGAGGTAAGGAAAATTAATTGACTCGAAGATATCGAAATCAATAGGACGCCAATGCTTAATGGGCATATTGGCAAAGTTTGCTAGAAATTTGGTTTTCTCATTAGTATGGCGAAAACATCGATTAAAGGTGGTTGGTATGGAGGAAGAGGAAGTGGAAGCACTAGTTTTGCGTTTTTGAGCAGTGTGCTTAACTTTAGGAGCCATATGGAGTAAGAAAAAGATATAAAATTTCGTTGAGAACTTTTATCGAACAGGTGGTGTGCACAAGTTTGGGGAACTATGGATGAGTGGGTGGGAGAGATATGGTCTAACCAACAGCAGAGAATCACATCACAAGATACATGTCACAATTATAACAAGAAATTTCGGATGAACAACTACAAATAGGCTAAGTAAAATTCCTAGAAAAAGACAAGTGCCAAATGAAGTGAAAACCTAGATGAAGAGGAAATTAAGGCAAGATAAGTAAATGGGCAGTCAAGACATGATGAAAAAGACTAGAAATGCAAGAAAAATTGAATGAAAAATGTAAGAAAAACTTACAATTGAAATGTTGGGTGAATAGTAACCATGGTGTAGAAGAAGAAGGAAGAGAAGAAAAGAAGAGATTTTGTCAGGAAATGAGGAGGGGAAATGAAAAAGAGAAGGAAATGAGGAAGATTGGTGAAAGAATGAAGTGATTTGGTGTAGAAATGAGTGAGATTGAGAAGTTTGGGATGAGAGAAAATGGTGAATGGCGTTTGGAATGAAAGAGGAAGATGAATAGTGTAACATGAGAGAGGAGGCCGACGGTTAAAATGAAGCTTGAAGCACATTCTATTACGAGGGGATCGATCCCTACTGTAGAGGGATCGATCCCTTTTAGGCAGAATGCTTCCCATTACCTAGATTTTTGGCCTGACAGACTGGAAAATCAATTCTATTCGGGAAGAATTGTCTCCTTAGTCACTAACCTCGTTCATGATGCATAAAAATGATTTGAAAACAATGGAACTTATGCATTTTTACCATCTTAAAATCAAAATTTGATTGTTTTCACTTGAGATGCAGGAAATGAGATTGAAAACTGCAGAAAAAGTGCAGAAAACTGCAGCAAAGTGCAGAAAACTGCATAAGTATGCAGAACCAATAGGTGGACATGGCCGTGATAGTGTTTTAACATTAGAAATGTGTTTTGGCGAATGAAAGAGGTTTATCATGATCGAAACACATAATACTCAACAGTTTATCATGAACATGAACAGTAACTCAGTAAGTTAAGGTCATGAATTGCAAGTAGGAATTACATTCTTCAAATTGCTGTCTTGCAATCATCACAAACCAACTTAAGACATTCATGCAACATCAAATTACTTCAAGGAGCAGTCATTATGCCTAATTCACCTCTAAGAGTGCAAAATCTCTCTTTGTCCAAGGGCTTTGTGAAAATATCAACTAATTGGTGCAAGGTGTCCACATACTTTAGAATTATGTGCCCTTTTTGCACATGATCTCGTATAAAATGATGTCTAATCTCAATGTGCTTGGTTCTAGAGTGTTGGATGGGATTTTTTGTAAGATTGATAGCACTAGTATTGTCACACTTAATGGGAACTTGGTTCATTTCTATTCCATAGTCTCTCATTTGTTGCTTAATCCACAAAACTTGAGCACAGCAACTACCAGAAGCTATATATTCAGCCTCGGTTGTGGATTGAGCTACACTATTTTGTTTCTTAGAGAACCATGAAATAAGCCTACTTCCTAAGAATTGACATGTTCTCGATGTGCTTTTTCTATCCACTTTGCATCCACCAAAATCTGCATCGGAATAGGCATGGAGATCAAGTGTAGAATCCTTAGGATACCAAAGTCCTAAGGAAGAAGTGTCTTTTAGGTATCTAAGGATTCTTTTTACTGCTTGTAGGTGTGATTCTCTAGGGGATGACTGAAATCTAGCACACAAGCATACACTAAACATTATATCAGGTCTACTAGCAGTTAAATATAGCAATGAGCCAATCATAGACCTATATAGTTTAGTGTCTACACACTTTCCTCCTTCATCCTTATCAAGCTTAATATTTGTGCTCATAGGTGTAGAGAAAGGTTTAGATTCATCCATTCCAAATCTTTTGAGCAAATCTTTAGTGTACTTAGCTTGATTTATGAAAATACCTTCTTTACATTGTTTAACTTGAAGTCCTAGAAAAAAGGTTAATTCTCCCATCACACTCATTTCAAATTCACCTTGCATTAGCTTTGAGAAATTTTTGCACAATGACTCATTTGTAGATCCAAAAATGATATCATCTACATAAATTTGAACTACTAATAAGTCATACCCTTAGATTGAATAAACAAGGTTGTGTCTACCTTTCCTCTTGTAAAACCTTTTTCGATTAAAAACTTTGAAAGTCTTTCATACCAAGCTCTAGGAGCTTGTTTTAAACCATATAATGCTTTTGAAAGTTTGAACACATGGTTAAGAAATTTTGGATTTTCAAAACCGGGAGGTTGCTCAACATAAACCTCTTCATTTATATAACCATTTACAAAAGCACTTTTTACATCCATTTGATATAACTTAAAATCCTTATAGCATGCAAAGGCAAGTAGCATTCTAATGGCTTCTAATCTAGCTACCGGAGCATAGGTTTCATCATAGTCTATCCCTTCTTCTTATCTATAACTTTGAGCCACTAACCTAGCCTTGTTTCTAACAATAATGCTATTTTCATCCATCTTATTCTTGAATATCCATTTAGTTCCAATGATGTGATAATCTTTAGGTCTTTCTACTAGGGTCCACACTTTGCTTCTCTCAAATTGATTTAATTCTTCTTGCATGGCCATAATCCAATTTTCATCATTCAAGGCCTCATCCACTTTCTTTGGCTCAAATTGTGACACAAAGGCTACATGTTGACATATGTTTCTATATGTTGACCTAGTCCTAACTCCAATGGTTGGATATCCAACAATATCATTATCTTTCACATATCCTAGTTCTCTAGGACATCTAGATTCCTTCTCAATTATTTCTTGTTCCATGGACTCCTCATTTTTGTTAATAGTAAGATCTTCTAATTGATTTCTAACATCCTTATCTTGAGATGGATCAACTATAGGTTCATCAAAAATCTCTACTTCATCATCAAGATTGGTTCTACTAACGATATTTGATTCATAAAAAATTACATGTATTGACTCTTCTACTACAAGTGTTCTTTTATTGAAAACTCTATAGGCCTTAGAGTTTAGAGAATAGCCAAGAAAAATTCCTTCATCACTTTTAGCATCAAATTTTCCTAGATTATCTTTACCATTGTTCAAAACAAAACATTTACATCCAAATGGGTGAAAATAACTTATGTTAGGCCTTTTTCCTTTATAAAGCTCATAGGGAGTTTTCTTTAAAATAGGCCTTACCATAGCTCTATTTATAACATAGCAAGAAGCGTTTACTGCTTCAGCTCAAAAATATTTAGGTAAGTTATTTTCACAAAGCATGGTTCTAGCCATTTCTTCTAAGGTTCTATTTCTCCTTTCAACTACCCCATTTTGTTGAGGAGTTCTAGGAGCTGAAAAATTATGGCTAATACCATTTTTACTGCAAAATATATCAAAACCAAGATTTTCAAATTCTTTTCCATGATCACTTCTAATACTTGAAATAGAGTAACCTTTTTCATTTTGAACAAGTTTTGAGAAAACAGTAAATTTATCTAAGGCTTCATTTTTAACACTTAAAAAGAACACCCAAGTAAACCTAGTGTAATTATCAACTATCACAAATCCATAGTGTTTACCTCCTAAACTAGTTGTCCTAGTTGGTCCAAAGAGATCTAAGTGAAGAAGTTGAAGTGATCTAGAGGTAGTGACACACTTCTTAGGTTTAAATGAAATTCTTTTATGTTTTCCTCTTACACATGCTTCACAAACTTTATCATTTTCAAATTGAAGCTTAGGTAACCCTACTACTAGCTCTCTTTTGGCTAATTTAGACAAAACATGCATGTTAGCATGGCCTAGTCTTCTATGCCATAACCAAGGTTCATCTTCTCTAGTGGCCATAAAACAAACATTCTTGCTATTAAGTTCATTTATATCCACAATATAAATATTTCCTAGTCTATGTCCAATAAAAACAATTTGATTAGTTTTAGCATTAACAACATTGCAACACAAATCATCAAACATAACTTTAAATCCCTTATCACACAATTGACTAATACTAAGCAAATTATGTTTCAAGCATCTAACATACAAAACATTCTCAATAGTTGAGGAAGAGTTACCAATGGAGCCAATTCCTTCAATTTGTCCTTTGGAGTTGTCTCCAAATGTGACTTCTCCACCACTTTTATGCTTTAGAAACTTGAATTGGCTCTTGTCACCTGTCATGTGTCTTGAGCATCCTCTATCAAGGTACCAATGCTCCTTGGACTTGGTCTTGTAGGAATACTCTTCCTCCTACATACAAACACATCAAGCTTTCACCTTAGGTACTCAAATTTTCTTGGGTCCTTGAGAGTTAGTACAAATAATCTTTGATCCTTTAGGAATCCATTTCATCTTCAATGACTCATCACTTGAATTTAAAACATGTTTAGGTACCCAAATCTTGACAGCCATTTTTCCTCTAATCATGGTCTTCCTAGAAGTGCATGCTTGTGAGGAGTGTCCTAGTTTATTACACAATGTACACAAAACACATTTTCTATCTTTAACTAGGAAGTTTTTAAGATGAGTCTCTTTGTTAGATGCATTATAACCTAACCCTTCTCTATCAAAAAATGCTCTTTGAGTCTCTAACATTTGATAAAGTTTTTGTTGACCCATGTAAAATCTAGAAAAGGAGTTTTGCAAATTAGAATTCTTCTTATTTAATTCTTCGATTTCTAGATTAGCATTTTCTAGTTTCTTCTCACATTCGAATTTAACTTTCACAAGCATTTCATTTTCCTTTTTCAACTTAGAGATCATTTTCTTATATTTCAAGTTCATGCATTCAAATTCATTGGCTAATTCATCAAATGCATCTTGCAATTCATCAAAAGTGTATTCATTAGTATCTAACAAGTTAGAAGTTACCTTCTCATCTTCAAAAGCTATGAAACAAAGGTTGGCTACTTCATCTTCCACATTCTCTTCATCGGAAGAGTCACTATCACTCCAAGTAGCCACCATAGCCTTCTTCTTTTGTTTCTTTTCATTTTGCTTTCTATACAAAGGACAATCAAATTTAATATGGCCAGGTTTTTTGCATTCATAACATATAATTTGGTTCTTTTCTTTCCTACTAGTTTTACCTCTATTTAACTCTCTCCTAGGGGGTCTCCTAGAGTTTTCACTAGCTCTCATCCTCATGAATTTATTGAACCTCTTGGCGAACATGGCCATTTCTAAATCTTCTTCATCACCACTTACATCATGATCATCTTTTGATTCCTCACTTGTGGTGGATTTTAGTGCTACTCCAACTTTCTTTGGGGGATCTTGATTTCTCTTAATTTTCATCTCATAAGTGAGCAAGGATCCCATAAGTTCATCTAATGAGAGTGTATGAGGATCCTTGGATTCCTCAATAGCAGTGACTTTAGCTTCCCATGATTTAGGTAAGCTATTGAGAACCTTTTTCACCATCTCTACATTAGAGTATGTCTTCCCTAAAGCTTTAAGACCATTTATTATGTCCGTAAACCTAGTAAACATGTCACTAATTGACTCATCATTCTTCATTCTAAATAGTTCATAGTCTTGTGTGAGCATGCCTACTTTGGTTTCTTTGACTTGTGTGGTTCCCTCATGTGTGATAGCTAGTTTATCCCAAACTTGTTTAGCATTCTCACATTGTGACACTCGATTATACTCATTTGGTCCTAATGCACAAAATAGTGTGTGCATTGCTTTAGCATTAAGTTGTGCCATCCTAATATCATTAGTATCCCACTCATCTTCTTTCTTAGGCACATCCGACCCATCTACTTTCTTAATAGGGATAAGAGGACCTTTAACAATAATTCTCCACACTTCATAATCATTGGCTTGAATAAATAGCATCATTCTAGTCTTCCAATAAGCACAGTTTTCACCATTAAAGAGTGGAGGTCTAACCGTTGAGTGTCCCTCTCTTACCAAAGGTGTAGACAAACTAGTTTGAGCCATTAGTAATCGTTTTACTCGATAAATGTTAATCTAATCCAATCTCGAGCCCAAGCTCTGATACTAATTTATGGCTCTACCGAGAGGGGGTGAATCGATTTTTCTAGTTATTTCTAAATTTTCCTAACTCTTAATGCACAATCAAAGCTAAATAAACAATAATGAAATAAATTCAGCAAATAAGAATAAGGGAAAGGGAAGCAAACACAAGTTTATAGAGGTTCGGCCAATCTCTTGCCTACGTCCTCTCTCCTTGAACTCCTTGTCAAGGTTTTGATTCACCTCTTCCTTGAGAATCCTTACAAACCACTTGAAGGTGTGGCAAGACCTCTTACAATTTTTCTTTAGACTTTAGAAATCTCCTTCTAAGCCTCTACCCTTGTATTGCTACCCACACTCTACAATATCAGACCTTACAAGGATAGCTCACCCCTTTGAATAACAGAATTTTCAGTGAATGGGTGAAGAACACAAAGAACTCTCACAAATGGAGTTTCACAATGAATAATTTCAGACTTGATTTTCTTTCTTGAAGCTTGAGGATTTTGAGTGCTTGTTCTGCCTTCAAACTTCATAAATACCTCTATTTATATCCCACCAAACGGATAGAACAGTTGGTGAAGCATTTAATGCAAATTCTCCCGTTGAAACCCTCAAAAACTAGCCGTTACTGTCAGGTCTCGTGCAAAGGGATCGATCCTGCAACAGTAGGGATCGATCTCTTTTCTCCAAAATGCTATCCAACTTTCTCCCGGATGGTTCAATGGCATTCTGCCAATTTGGGATCGATCCTGCTACAGTAGGGATCGATCCCTTTTGTCCAATAGGCCCTCATGCACTTAACTTGCTGCAAAGTTTATAGCTTTTTTGATTTTAAGTCAGTTCAAAATCTTCTAACAGTTTTCTAAGAGTATTTACTGACTTTTTCAATTGAAATCTCAATCCAAGACTTTGTTAAAATAGTTTCAATCATTGAGTTCATTCAAAGCAAATTTACTTGTATAAAAATCATTTCTAAGCTTGCTTGAGTTTTGTCATTTTCAAAATACTTGTCAATTTAAAGCTAACAGTGTTGAATTGCAACCAAGCTAAGAGATTTTGGCTAATTGAGGTAAGGAATTTATGTAACGGACATAGGGTGACTATGTCCGCATGTTTTACTATGTTTAGAATGTCTTTTGGGAAGAAACAAAAGCTGATTTGAAGTGCAGAAAATTTATATTTCGGGTTCTACTCCTAGTTACCAAAATGCTAGGAGCAGCCGACTGCCTTAAGTAGCAGTCAACTGCCTAGAGATAACCAAAGCGTAGATTTTTGAAAACCGAGACAAACCAGTCGACTGCTATACAAGCCAGTCAACTGCTATTTTCCAGAAAGCATTCTGTTTCAAACCAGTCAACTGCTTTTACTTAAAAAACATTCTGTTTCAAAATCAGTCGACTACCTTAAGTGACCAGTCGACTACCCTATTTTCAGAAGGATTCTGTTTGCGAAAACAGTCGACTGCTATATGGACCAGTCAACTGCCTTTTTCTCAGAAGCATTCTGTTTCAAAACCAATCGACTACTATTTGGACCAGTCGACTACCCCATGTGTTTTCAGTCAATAAAAATATTGAAATTTTAAAAGAAAATAATTTTGATAAATGAAAATATAAGGCAGCAACCGACTGCCCTATGAGGCCAGTCGATTGCCTTGTTTGAAAAGAGGTTTTAAAACCTATTTCAAGAAAGTATGAATGTCATAGCAAACAGCTATATGACAAATGTTTTCAGATTATGAAGTACTTAATGATTATGCACTTCTATATATGTTCATGGTTGAGGAGTTCTAGTCCAGCCCTTAGTGCCACAGATGACATCTGACTAGTGTTCATCGTGGCCACCGACATTTGGGCAAATTGTCTCTATTATATATATATATATATATATATATGCTAGGGGAGGATTCTTGGCCCCTACGGGGGTACGCCACATGATTCAGTGCATAATTCTGTTAAAATGCGAATAGACTCTCGGTTATTTGAAAGCTATATGATGTATGTTTTAAAGAAAGAATATGATATGCATGTTTTGAAGAAAGTATAAGATGTGTGTTTGAAGAAAACATGTGAAATATGTTTGCACATGCTAATTTAAAGAAGTACATGATTTACTTGATTTGTAAGCATATGCTATTGTGAAGAACTTATGCTTTATAATGATTTTACATGACATTATAGAGCCAAGCAGGAAAACTGCATATAGAGGTATAGTACGCTCTTTTATATATATTTCTTACTGAGCATAAACTCACCCTTTTACGAATATATTTCCTACAGATTATCTGAAGTGAACCACGCTCCAAATAAAGGAGCTTGCTTTTGAGATATCAAGTGTACTTTCGAGATACGCTTCCCGATAATAGTTGAAGGTATGCTCATGTAATTATGTAAATCAGATAGTACTACAGTACATTAATGTTCATAAGAGTTTTGGAGATTTAAGTTAGGAATGATGTGTAAGATCCTGTGGTAAGGAATGATATGTATATATATCATTATTCTGTTTTATTGAAAGTAAAATATTCATATTGAGTTAGTAAATATCAAGCTTAAGAAGAAGAAGAATGAATAACATTGACGAACAAGTCTAATCAAGTCGTATGAGATAAGAAAAAAGTTAGATGGTTAAATGTAGTGACGAGGATGTCACAGCCACTGGTTTATTGCCTTAGGAACATCTGTTTGATAATCTTTAAGGATTAGTTCTAGTTTAGTTCCTTAATAATTTTAGTTGATAATAAGATTATCTCGGAGTGTGAAATCCCCAATTTCAGGAAATTCCTCCATAATTATAAAGTATGTTAGCTTAAATTGAAAAATAAGTAGATATGAGAATTATGAAGTATGAAGGATGCATGAAACATGGAAGAAGTAATGAAATGGAAAGTCAAATAGTCAAGGAATTTAATGGACATCAGGAAAATAATTGAGGTATGAGAAAAGAATTAATATCAGATTTTCATAATTTAATGAATATGAAGTTTAATGTATGAGTGATGTATGCATGATGTATGGAAGAAATAAGAAAGTGAATGTCAATTAGTCAAATGATTTAATGTTGATATCAGAAATATTATTGGAGATTAAATGGATGAGTCATATGGAAGAGGAATTAAATGGACTAATGGTCTTGAGTCAAAGGGATAAAGTTGGCTGAGATTGATGACGGGATAAGAAGCAATTAATGAAATGGCTTGACTCATCACCCTCATCAGTCATCACCCTACGCCAGCCTCTCTTCCAGCTCTCTCCCTCTCGTTCCATCCAAGCTTCCAAGTCTTCTTCCATAGCTACCTTGACAAGCTACCTTATTTCTCCATCGATCCCTTTAGCTAGTTGAACGAAAAACGATCCTTGTCACTAGACTAAGCTATATCCGAAGTTTGGTGGATTGATTCCAAGTATTGGAAGAGATCTCAAAGTTTGAGATTTTGATCTCTAGTGAAGGTAAGAGAAGAAGATGATTTGTTCAATTATGTTCATGATATGGAGTTGTATGGAGTTGATATGATATGTGTATGTTGTTTAATTTAAGGTTTGATTTGGTATGGTGATTTCAGATTTGAAGGAGTAAAAGCTAGGGTTACGCTCCAAGTGATTTCGCGTTTCCAAAGGAATTAAGGTAAGAAATTTATGTAACGGACGTAAGGCGGCTATGTCCGCATGTTTTATGATGTTTTTACATGTTTTGGAGAGAAGCACCAGTTGATTTTGTGCAGGAAAAGATGCATTTTCGGACTTGTCTCCTAGTACCAATTAGGCTAGGGGCAGCCGACTGCCATAAAGGGAAGTCGATTGCCTAGAGACAACCAAAACGTCGTTTTTCGAAAACCGATGCAAACCAGTCGACTGCTATTTACCCAGTAAGCATTCTGTTTCAATCCAGTCGACTGCTATATGGGACAGTCGACTGCTATTTTCCAAAATGCATTCTGTTTCAAACCAGTCGACTGCTATATGAGACAGTCAACTGCTATTTGCCAAATTACATTCTGTTTGAAAACCAGTCGACTGCTATATGAGACAGTCAACTGCTATTTGCCAAATTACATTCTGTTTGAAAACCAGTCGACTGCTATATGGACCAGTCAACTGCCCCTATGTATTTTCAAAGATGAAAATATCGAAATTTTAAAATGAAAATAATTTCAATAAATGAAATTATGAAGCAGCAGCCGACTGCCCTATGAGGCCAGTCGACTGCCCTGTTTTGAAAAGAGATTTTTACACCTATTTTCAGAAAGTATGAAATGTCATGACAATAAGCTATATGGCATATGTTTTAAGATTATGCACTTTCATGTTTATAGTAGGGGCTCTGATCAAGTCCTGAAATGATGTAATGTATGTTATGGGCTGAGGAACCATAAGTCAAGCCTCAGTCGCTACAGAAGGACACCTGACTAGTGTTAACTGTAGCCACCCGCAGTTGGCCAATCTGTTTATATTTCATGTTCGGCTAAGGGAGGATTCCTGGCCCTACGGGGTACGCCACATGATAATGATGATGATGATGATGCAGTGCATAACTCCACAAAAGTACAACTAGTTTTATGTTATCAAAACTATATGTATATGCGATTTCTAAGAATAAAGAAATCGAAAGTACTTGATTTACTGGTACAAGAAGTTTGAAGAGAAGTATATGATGTATGATTTCAAGAAAGTATAAGATGTTTTAAGAGAAGTATGTATGTATGTATGTATGTATGCAAATGATATTTGAAAGAAGTACTTGAAAAATGTTTTGAAGAAGTATACGAAACGTGCTACGTTATAACAGCATGTAAAGTATGTTTTAAAGAAGTATATGAAGTATGATGTTTTAAAGAAAGTATAAGAAGAAGAAGTATGATGCATGTTTTATATGTTTTAAAGAAAGTATGTTTGCTTAAACCATTTAAAAGAAATATGCATGGTTGCAAACAATGCATGAAAGATGCTTATGATGCATGCTTTATAATGGTTTACATGACATTATAGAGCCAAGTAGGAAAAATGCATATAGAGGCATAGCACACTCTTTTACATATTTTTCTTACTGAGCGTAAACTCACCCTTTTACGAACATTTTTCATACAGACTATCTGAGGTAATCCCTCGCTCTCGATAGAAGAGTCTACGAGTGGATCTTGAAAGTTTACCTTCGAAAGACGCTTCCCAAGTAGTATAGAAGGTATACTTATGTAATTATGCAAAGTAAATTGTAATTCAGCTATGGTACAGTACAACTAACATTAATGTATATAAGATGTCGGGGACTTAAGTTAAGATGATGTATGAGATCCTGTGGAAACGGATGATACATATATACATGTATCATTAGTCTGTTTTATTGAAATTGAATTATTCATACTGAGCTGTTAGATATTAAGCTTAAGAAAAAAAGGTATGATTGACATTGACAAGCAAATCTAATCAAGTTAAGTGAAAAAGGAATAAATTAAATGGTAAGATGTAGTGACGGGGACGTCACACGGAGTTAGAAAGATGTGCCAATTTTTGGCATTTAGATTTTGTTTGGTAGAAAGGATGGAAAGAGGTCCAAGATGAAAATTTTGTCAATCTAATGATTAGGTTTCGTAACTATTTTCCTATTTTGTAGCTTAACCATTAGATTAGCAAATTCTTCAGCTTCACCTCTTTTCATCCTTTCTACCAAGCAAAACCTTGCAGAAGAAGAGCAAGACAATATTGAAGCGAATTGAAATTAATTGAGAGCAGTATCCACGAAAGAACAATGTTGGGATGTAAGTAAGATCTATATTGATTGTCACTTTAACAAAGATGTGATGGTGAGTATGTTTTGGGTAGTATGGAAACTGGTAGTGAAGCCTTAAATTTTCCCTAAGCCTAATTGTATAATTAATGTGAAATTGGAAGTTCAATTAGAGTTTAGTTCATAAGTGGTATTGGATGAACAGGAATTTTGACCCTTTGGTATTGTCTCAGTTATAACTGAAAATTTAGAAATCCAATTGGCAAACCATAAAATTTATTTAAAAGTTAACTCAATTATCTTTCCAGGCATATAAAACACATCTCCTAATTCAATGTGAGTAAATACTAACAATTTTTCAAATTTGGCCTCTATGCAGCCACGTATAGGCAACCTAATCAGCCAACCTACATGAAGTGTATCGCTCAAAACTCATAATAGGAAGCTCCAATTAGGTTAATTCAAATCCATTTGAAAGCTAGCTTAACTACCTTTTCAAGCATATATTATGCACTGTCTAACTCATCGTAAATTAATTTCTATGAATTTTAAAATTGAACATATGTGCATGATGCCTCGCCAGTGAGTAGTCAGCTAAGAAATTTAGATCTCTCATGCTAGGGAGCTCCAAATTGAGTGATTTCAATTTTTCTGGAAAGTTAACTCAATTCCCTTTCAGACCATATGTGGCTCGTCGCTAATTTCATGTACATATGATTTTTTCAGAGTTATGTCATATGCTGAGTAGTTGGAAAAGTGGATAAAATGGGATTCACTGTGGCCAAGTATATGAGATTGAATACTAGCCATACATTTGAGAAGTGATATTAACAAATTAATTTACGAAGCTTAGTGTGCTCATGATATAATTAATATCACATTATATAATTAACAGGAGACATAATTTAGTCTTAATCTATGGTGGATAACTAGTAGCCACATGATTTATTAAGTTAATATAGGTTTAATAGCCAAATGTACCTTCAAATCTTTTGCATAAAATAGAATTAAGCCTTTAACATTTTATCACGTGAAAATCAATCCATAACATTTTATTTATTGTAAATAAAACTTTAAACTTTCCAAATTATGTAATTAACTTCAGATATGTTAAATGACAGTAACTAATATTTAAACATTTTATGTGGAAACTGACGCGAATAGTTTAGTTGACAGTCACTTGACATGCCATGTGTGTAATACTAATAGAAGTTAGTGTAATTTAATATTTTTGGACTTAATTACATGATTTTGAAAAGTTGAAAATCTATTTATAGTAAAATAAATATTTATGGACTAATTTTTATGCAATAAAATGTTGAGGGCTTATATTTATTTTGTGCAAAAGATTGAAGGTATATTTGGTTAGTATGTCGTTAATATAGTATCAATTAGTAGAAGACTTTAGTGGAATATGCCATAAGAATCTTCCTACATATTAACAATTAAAGAAGTAAGAAAGCAAAATTTAAATTTATGGATTTGCATGGGACACTCGGCATTAAGCAAAAGACGAGAGAAATAAACTTGAAACAAGTGGAACTTGTATGGTGATACATGACATTAGGGAAAATAGAAGCAACCAACACATGTGCTTAGTGGAACTAACGTGGGATTATGCATAGACAACAAACATGCATGATTGACACCTAACAAACTAAGTGGAAATATGCATGAAACACATGGCAATAGTGAGAAACCAAAGAAACACCACCTTAACATGTGTAAAAGAGAATGAAAACGTGGTGGCCTTACCATTTTTACCATCCAAAATAAAATAAGTGATTGAAGAGAAATTGACCTTAGTGGAATGCAAGAAAAAACACCATTTCATGCTTAAAATCTAAACAATTAAGGAAATCAATTTGTAAATTGGTTTGAGAGCAAACCGTGGGTGGCCTTTGTGTATCGTTATTAACCTCATGTTTTGGATTGAGAATGGGGAAGGAAAAGAAAAGGAAAAGAATATTAATTTAAACGAGGAAAGGTTGAAAATTTTTTTAACTAAAGAAAGAAAAGAGAAAGAGAGTGAATACCCATTGCTTTTCATTAACTTAATTTTTTTTTAAAAATTTTAATTTAGAGTAAACGAGAAGAAAAGGAAACTTAAAAAAATTTAATAGGTAAAATATATGATTTAGCTTTATTATGTTATAAAATTTATAACATAAAAAGTTATAATTGGAAAAAATTATAATAAATCATTTTCTTTCTTTTTCCTTACTTAACCATACAAAAGTAGTTAGAATTACTTTCTTTTCTTTTATTTATTTTAACTATCCAAACAAAAGATATATGTATCTTTTTCTTTTCTCTCCTTTTCTTTTTACATTCCTTTTCTTTCCTTTAATAATGTCTTCCAAACATAATGTACAGGAGAAAACAAATACCAAGTGAGAACAAAGCAAGAGAGTGATAGGCAAGTGAGTGAAATCTTTCACCATTTCCATGAGCTTAAGAGAAAACAAAACATAAATTAGAGAGGAAAGTGAGAGAACTCTCGGGTCTCAGGAAAATTACGAGAGAAACACATAAAATTGAGGGAAACCGAGAGGTAGAGAGTTATTGTGTTCGAATCTAGCAAGGATGCTTTGCATGCAAAGAATTGGCATGATCTTGGTGAATTAGTTTCGGCCACACCAAGGATTTAAGGTAAAAAATCTTGGTGTCTTGTCTTGATTTTAATGTATGAGTGATATGTGATGAAGTTGAGATGAATTCTTGTGTTAAATTGCAGAAATTTTCCAAGGCGAAAATGAGGGAGTTTCGGCCTAAGAATTGATTTTACGGGTAAGGATGGTTGTGTGGTGAATTTATAAATTTTATTTAAGTATATGTTGTAAGCTAAGTGTGGTGTGTGTATAATTCGTTTGTAGAAAGGACACAAGAAAGGGCTTGGTGGACTCACGGCCTAAAGTGGAATTTTGGTGAAATTGATCTTTTAGCTACGTTAAATTTAGCATTTTGTTATTGAAATTAGCTTGAGACTGATTTTGGGTGTTAATTGTAATGGACTGTGAAAATTGGTGATTTTAGCGTTTTGACTTAGGCGTATGCATACGTTGAATGCGGTAGACTTTGTTTGGTAGGAAAGATGGAAATAGGTGATAATAAAATATTTGCTAATCTAATAATCAATATTAAGAATAATTATTTATTTTTCAAATAATAGGAAAAAAAGAATAAAAATAGAAATAGGAAAAATTAAAAATATAAGATTTCCAAAAGTAGGTGTGTAAAACCAGCAAAAATCCGAGAGCCAGTTCATTAAATCCACAGTTTTTTTTTTTTAATTTCTTTCATTTTTCTTTCTCACTCCCTCTTTTTTTCAGCCCAATTTGTTCATTCTCTCTATCATCTATTCACCTCTTCGAATGGCCAGAAAAAACAATTTAACTTTCATGTATTTACACCCTTAGTTTAACACAAAAAGAGAAAAAGAAACGGGTTTTTTTATCAATTACATTTCTTTTGATTAATTTTTTTTGTGGGAATTTGATGCCATTTTTCTTTGAATAAATAATGATCAACCCCTTTGAGTTTATATATCAAATTATGAATTATACTTTACGTTAGTTTAGTCATTGAATTGATGTTTACTTTGCTTCTGAAGTTTGTGTTGGATTAAAATTATTAAATTTGTTTAATTTGGATTTATTGTTGTTAGAATATAATGAATTGAGATTGGGCTCCTGCTTCTGATTTATTTAAGAGTTACATAAGTTTAATAGTGATTGGCTGGTGTATGCTTCTTGGTTTTCTCTAAGCTACTGTCCTTGGATGAAGCTTTTGCTCATTGTTATATTACTTTGCTTAGAGGCCGGCACATTTCTATTTCCTCTCATTTATTGGGAAGGCATGTGAAAAATTAACTTTTTAATGAATAAAAACCAAACCATAGGACAAAGAAAGGATGACAGAAATGAAAATTTTGATGATATAGAATATAATAGTAGATGATGAGGTAAATGCTAAAATTAGTTGAAGGAACTGAAGAAGACAATAACAAATATGGTTATATTTCTCTGTATTTGCAGTACAAGTTTCGCCCCTTTATATAGTGTACAAAGCTTTATATTTGTAAGGAAATAGAGAATATCACAGCTATCGATTAGGCTAAACTTTTGCTGGTTGAATCCCCTTTATCATGAGATGTGGTTGGTGTGATTGGTCAACTCCTAAGATTTTGCTATCATAGATGGAAGGTAGATCATTGCCTTGATTTTCTTCAAGAGTTGACGATTCTGCAGATTTTGTTCTATCACTCCCCTTCAAGTTGGAGAGGGAGACTTGTTGAACTCCCAGCTTGAATCGAAGAGAATTGAAGTGTTGTCAAGATAGAGGCTTAGTCAATATATCTGCAAGCTGACTTGAACTAGGAACAAATCGGGTGACTAGAGCACCGGTGGCAACCTTCTCTCGAACAAAGTGATAATCTAGTTCAATATGTTTTGTGCGAGCATGAAAGACCGGGTTAATGGACATATAAAGTGCACTCATGTTGTCACAGAACAATTGAGGAGGATTAGTGAGAGGTATGCCAATGTCACGTAACAAATAAGTAATCCATACCAACTCAGTTGTAGCAGAGGCCATGGCTCTGTATTCTGCCTCTGTAGTGGATCGAGCGACAGTAGGCTGTTTCTTGGATGCCCAAGAAATGCAATTGGCACCTAAGAAGATGCAAAAACTAGTGGTGCTCCTCCTAGTAAGAGAGCAATTTGCCCAATCAGCATCACAGAAAGCAGATAAAGAGAGTGGGCAATTTGAAAGAAAATGAGTGCCATAATTAGGTGTCCCTTTAATGTAACGCAAGATGCGTATAACTTGTCGAAGATTAGCCTTAGTAGGAGTTTGCATATGCTGGCATACACGGTTCACTGCATGTGTAATGTCAATTCTGGTGACAGTTAGATACTGTAAAGCTCCCACAATGCTACGGTAAGCAGTGGCATCAACAAGTTCATTATCATCAGTTTTACTAGGTTCCTTGAGAGTAAGAGGTGTAGAAGTAGACGAAGCCTCCAACATAGAGGCTCGAATGAGAATATCACGAGCATATTTTGCTTAAGAGATAAATATACCACTATGGAAAGGTGTGACCTCAATGCCAAGGAAGTATAGCAAAGGGCCCAAATCCTTAACTGCAAACTCCTTACTGAGATTATCAATAATGTTTTGGAGAAGAGTGCCATCATTGGCTGTAAGAATTATATCATCTACATAAAGTAGAAGAAGAGCTATACCTTGAGGGCAATGCAAAACAAACAAAGTAGAGTCAGCTTGACTACAAGAAAATCCCATATATAGAAGATGCAAGGTAAAGCGATCAAACCAAGCGCGAGGAGCCTGTTTTAGTCCATATATCGTACAATTAAGGTGGCACACATAATCTGGGTGGTTGGAGTCAACAAAACCAGGTGGTTGTGCCATGTAAACTGTCTCTTTGAGATGTCCATGCAAAAAAGCATTTTTCACATCAAGTTGTCGTAATGGCCAAGACAACATAGTTGACAGTGCAAGGACCAAGCGGAGAGTGGTTGGCTTAAGAACGGGACTAAATGTTTCATCAAAGTCTACACTAGGAACTTGGGAAAATCCTTTTGCAACTAACCGGGCCTTATATCTCTCTATTGAGCCATCTAACTTAAGCTTTGTTTTGAATATCCATTTTGATCTAACAACATTTGCACCAGCCGGACATTGAACCAAATCCCATGTTTTGTTATGTTGCAAAGCAGTCAATTCTTCAACCATGGCAGCATGCCAATAAGGGATTTGAAGTGCTTTCCGAATAGATTTGGGTTCTACAATATCAACTCCTGCGACACGTCGTGTGGAAGAAAGTAATGCCTGAGGAGGACTCTTAAACTGTGTTTGAACATGTCCGGTATGTTTTCCTGTCTGAGTTCGAGTCAACATTGGATGAGTGGACACTGAGGTGGAGTTATGTGTAGGCGGTTGCACACCAGCGGGTTGTGGTTCAGAAGTATCCATTGGAGATGTTTGAGTTTCATTTGAAGATGATGAGGCTGGCGTGATAGGAACAACTTGTGGAGGTTGTGGAAGCTCAATAATATGTTCCACTGGAGAGGCTTCACTTTGTTCAACTTGAGCAATTGTAGTGACCTCGTTGTGATCAGCTATTATGGTTGTCTCTCTCACAACTTGGCTCGTTGGTGAAGATGGTGTTGATTCTATTATTATAGAACGCCTGTGACTTATCTCAGAGTGAGGCTGAATATTTGAAGAAGATGGTTGCAATTGAGGTGCTTGAATCCATTCATCTGAGTCAGGATAAACACTAAACTCCCCCTACAATTCAGTACTTTGAGATTTATTAGTAAGATTAGTGTAAGAAAGGAAATGTTCATCAAAAACAACATGGTGAGATATATACACCCTTTGTGTTGATGGATGTAGACACCTATACCCTTTATGAATGGGACTATACCCAATGAATACACAGGGTAATGAGCGAGGCTAAAGTTTATTTGAAGCATAGTTCCTTAAATAAGGAAAGCATCGACAACTAAAGACCTTGAGCATAGAATAATCCGGTTGTTTACCAAATAGTAGTTGAAAAGGTGTTTCCATGTCAAGAACCGGTGTGGGCAGTCTGTTGATTAAGAAAGTAGCAGTTGAAAAACTTTCAACCCAAAACCTCATTGGCGTATTGGCATGAAGAAGCATTGTAAGTCCTGTTTCGACAATATGGCGATGTTTTCGTTTCGCGACACCATTTTGCTCAGGAGTTGTTGGACAGGAGACTTGTTGCTTGATGCCACATTGAGCTAAGTACTCAAGAAATTCTGTCTTTGAGAATTCTCCCCCTCCATCACATTGGAAGATCTTGACTGTTTTCTCAAATTGATTTTCTATCATCCTTTGAAATTTTTGAAAGCAACTAAAGAAGTCAGATTTCTTTTTAAGTGGATAAAACCAAGTAAATCTACTATAATCATCTATGAAGATAGCATAATAAACAAAGTGCTGAAAAGATTGCACCGGAGATGGCCCCCATAAATCACAATGGATTTTATGAAAAGGAAATTTTGATTTTTCATTATTTCTAGCAAAAGGAAGTTTGTAGCTTTTTCCCATTTGACAACTAGTGCATAGTCTGAATGGTTTAGTCCAAGAAGATACTTTGATAACATTTCTTGATGCTAAGGATTTTAAAATGCGAGAATGAGGATGCCCCAAGCGTTGGTGCCAAAGTGAATCATCTGCCTTTCCTTTTGTAAGCATTGATAAAGCATGTCCAACTTCTTCATCCAATGCATAGAACTTACCTTTCTTGGTTCCTTTAGCTAGGACGCGGTTTGTTATTGGATCCTTTATCAAAACACCAGAATGTGAGAACTCAAAAATGCAAGCATTTTCTTTAGTAAATTGACTAATAAAAAGCAAGTTTTTCTTTAATGCAGGTAACACTAACACTTCATTCAATTCAATAGGTCCAACAGATGCAGATCCAGTGTATGTAATAGGAAGAGGTGTGCCATCGCCAGTATATACTTTCATATTACCTCGATACGGAGATATAAAATTATGAATACCTGGATTGCATGTCATATGAGTTGTTGCAGCAGTATCAGCATAAAAGTTTGGATCTTTGTCATCAGGTAAAGACAGTGCTGCAAAGGCTTGAGGCAAGTCTTCACTTTGGTATGCATGATCAAACATGTACCAACACTTTAAAGCATTATGACCAGTGATGCCACAAATTTGACAAGAAATTGCACCTTGAGTGTTGTGTGGATTCTGCAGATTCTTTGCTTGAAAGCTTCCTTGTGGTCTTGGATTATTGTTGTTAAGAAAGTTTCTATTGCTTCCACTTCTTTGGTTGCTATAAGTTCCAGTTTGAACAAAGCCTCTTCCTCTGGAATTAAAAGTACGTCCTCCAAAGCTTCTACCACGACCCCCTCTTCCTCTTTGTGCAATGAAGGCATGAGCATAATTTGGTACCTGTGCTTTCTCTTCTTCATCTGCTAAATTCAGTTGCTGTTCAAAACCTTGTAAGCCCAGGCTATATTGATTAAAGGTAGGGTATGGTGGTTTTGATAGCACAGCAAGATTGTATGGTTGGTACCGAGTTCCCAAAACTCTTGAAAGTTGAAAAACTTTGTCGACATTCTCTAAAGGTTGTTGAATAGCAGCAAGACTATCACAAGTGTGCTTGAATTTTCTGATGAAGTCATCCAATGACTGATTTCCCTTCTTTATTGCCAATTGGTTTTTAAGTTGTATTTCCTTTTCTTTTGTAGAGGCAAGGAAATGTTGCTCAAGGCAATCCCAGATCTGTTTTGCTGTATTGCATCCAACCACTAAGCTAAGTACTTCTTTACCCATGGTTCCAAGAAGCCAACTAGTGAGAAGTCCATCATTGTTGATCCAGATATTATAATCTGGATTTTCTTCTTCGATGACTTCTTCTCCCTTCTGTTTGTGAATCATTACTGCAAGAGCTGTTTCCTCAATATGATGGAGGAGCTGTGCACTACGAATAAGAGGATGGATTTGTGATTGCCACAATAAAAAATTGGTAGAACAAAGTTTGATTGAAATTAAGCTTGCCATCTGATGAAAGCTTTGAATTGTTAGGATAGATTTGTTCTTGGCCATGATGTAGAGAATGAAAAGAGACGAGAAAAAAAATTGGCTGATCAGATGTAGAAAACACCCTGCTCCGATACCATGAAGAAGACAATAACAAATATGGTTATATTTCTCTGTATTTGCAGTACAAGTTTCGCCCCTTTATATAGTGTACAAAGCTTTATATTTGTAAGGAAATAGAGAATATCACAGCTATAGATTAGGGTAAACTTTTGTTGGTTGAATCCCCTTTATCATGGGATGTGGTTGGTGTGATTGGTCAACTCCTAAGATTTTGCTATCATGGATGGAAAGTAGATCAATGCCTTGATTTTCTTCAAGAGTTGACGATTCTGCAGATTTTGTTCTATTAGGAACATGGTCTAAGAAAATTATGGTTTTTAATGGGTGTTAAAGGATGAGTAATAATGCAGATAACTCTGAACTATTAATTAAAAGTTTACCCATATGAAATCTGAAACTAATAATAATAATAATAGCGCTGACTTGCTGGCTGGATTGAATTAGAAATTTTTTGCCCATTTAGATGCAAGCTGAAATGCACAAGGTCGTTTAAGCTCAAGTCCATGTGGGCCAAACTTGGTTAGGCCTCTTCGTCCGTTTTACATCCCTTTCCAAAGGTAATGAGAAGGAATAAAACAACTTATTTTTTTTTCGTAAAATACAAAATAAATTCGATGATGGAACCTTTTCTAGAGAAACGAATGGATTTCCTCGTATACTTTCTAAGTGAAGAAACTTTCTCAAGCTTCTACTAGAATTATGGAAAACTCAAAGAGATTTTCCAATTTAAAATATGTATTTTTAAATTTAATTTTAGTTAACACCTTTTGAGGCAACATAAGATAATATATCTTTACATGTAATTGTACTTTCGAATCTAAGTTTTAAAAATTAGACTATCACTTATCTCAAAACCAGACTATCGCTTATCTTCGTGAGACGAGTAAGTCTTAAATAAAGAAAAAATTGGTGGTGACTCTTTTTTATGTTTCATGTTGAGTAGTCGAATTCCTGGATCATAGCGAATATATCTTGAATAAAAATATTTCAACCATTTGCATTTAAATTTAAAAAAGTTTAATTAACCGAAATTGTAATCCCAACAGAAAAGAAAAAGAAACCAAAATGAACATCAAAGTTTTAATTCTCGTCACATCATATTTCAAACAAACTAAAATAAACAGATCAAGATGTAGTTTCAAAGAACAAGTTTAAAAGCTGCTATTAAACAATACAATAAAACATACTCTAAATTTTTTGGTTCACAACCTTTTTGTAAATTTATTTTAAATATTTGACAATTTTCAAGCAGTCGATCAATTGGTGATCCATAACAACTAGGGAGTTTAGCGAGGCATGGCCTTTGATCCAGAATTTTCCCGATTATTATCAGTGTTATACTTGTTTTTTACTGCAATGAAATTCAAGAAAAAACGTAATCAACAACAACAAATAGTACTAAACCTAAAACCAAAATTAATGTTGTAATGAAACGTACCATTGGCATGTTTTGCTAGAAGCATTCTTAGATGTGGATCAACCGGTAATCCCATAGCTGCATAAGATGGATCATACACTTTGTTCTTGATAATTTTGGATCTGTGGATAGAATTTTCAACAATTTTAATTTTTTTAAAAGATATCCTGAAAGTGAAAGAAAAATTGTTCAAATATGTTGATCCAAATACAATTGTTGTTAAATTTGTGTTTGGGTAAAACACTTTGATCATCATCATCATCAAAACCTTTATTTCAATATTGGGGTAAGTTACATAAATTAATTATATGAACTCACACTAAGTTATCAATACATAATTTCATTTACATTGATAATAAGTAGAGTTAAATCTATATGTTCACTACTCTCAAGATGTTTAAACTAGATATCTACGAAGGATAAGGATGTTATATGATAAAATGTGTAGCTAATATTGATAACATAGTACCTTGAACCAGAAGCAGTAGGAACACTATCGTTCTGGCCTCGATTTCCTTCTCTTGGTGACACTGACATCCAATCAATAAAAGGAAGATTTGGGGTTGGTGGAGTGTCATCTTGCCAAGTCATTTTCCTCTGCATCAAAAATATTAAACAATTTGGACATCATATTAAAGTAGGTTTTAAAAATTGAAGTGTAAATAACTACAAGAAAAAACCCCTTAAATACCTTATTAGGTTTGCTAGGAATGTCATCCAATTGAACAGGACTTGATACTCCAATAGCGCTGGACCCAACTCTCTGTAAAAAATGGACAATAATCTATACAGATATTTCTTTAATTACCGTGCCTAGTATTTTTTTTTCTTTTATTTAAGAAAAAGAAAGAAGAAAAAGAGATGGTAATGCTACAAATGATGTGTGCGAGAGTATTTATATATAAATATACTTGTTGGATTGGCCTGTCATCTTTCATATGAAAGTTATCTGACGCCATAGGTTGATTCAACAATGCTTGGAATCCAAATTCTTGTGACCTTTGGAAGGAAAGCAAAAATGTCTATATTAAATTTAAGTTAATGATCTAAATGTCAAAAATCTGACGAAAAATAGTAGAGTTATGTCATAACCCAAATGAGAATGGGTAATTTTCATAACGTTTAGAAAGTAATATGGAGCAAAAAAACAAGAGAACGGTAGTCCTCTTACTGCATATTAACAGCTGCAGGTATGATATTACTTGAAAAATAATATGCTAAAAGCAAAAGGAAAAAAATACAAAGCCAGCAAAGGTTTAAGTACCCCAATTTTAGATCAGGTTCATGGGTAGTTATTTCAGGAAAGGGCTGCCAATTTGTCTTGTCCAAAGAGGATCCACTCGTCCAATTTCGTTGTTGTGTCTACACAAATGAATAATGGAAGGGGAGAAAAATGTTAATATTATTATTTTCAATGTATAATTGATTTCTTGTACACTTAATTTTCTACTACTTTAAACTTCATAGATTTTCATTTGCAAATGTGTGATCAAATAAACCTGAGGAACTTCATTTCTAGAAGAGAAACTCAAACGAAACTCCGGTGGAATATTTGATATTGGAAGAGGATGCTCTTTGGAGGCTTTAACACTGTTCTTCGAACTTCCACTTGAGTGAGCGCTTTTTAATATACTTTCATCATTGGTTGTTTGCATTGCTTTAGACCTAATTAATTATCAAATAGAAAAGGAAATGTTTTGATTCATGCAATTATATATATCATGAGAAATAGTAATACACTTTCTCTTTAGACTTAATTACATTTATAACATACTTTCTCCTTAATTATATTTCACTTTTCAGATATATATATATATATATATATATATATAAATATATATAACAAAATTAAGCGTAAGAAAAATGACAATGTTTAACAGAATAAGAAAAAAAAACTTAAGTGTAAGTCAGATAAGTGATGCTGCATATATATATATATATATATATATATATATATATATATATATATATTAAATTCACGAAAGTAGATTTACTAAAGATATAGCAAGAAATTAATAAATGGTTGGCATAATAATTAGGATACTTAATTACTTAGCAATATATGACATACAGAAATTTATGTTCAACAACAACACTTTCTGATGAAGTTCGAATCCGTTTTCTATCATCAACATTGTCTTTTGCCTATCAAAATGTAAGGAATATACATTTTAGTAAGTAAAAGAATAGAGGAGTATAATACTCTGATACTAAAAATTTAATAATATTTAATACACCGTCAATGAAATTTTTTTAACTTCACAAGCGGTGTTAGAATGATTATACATATATTTTAAAAATATTAAGAAGATAAAAAAAATAAAATAGAACATTTGTTATTATTTTAATCCACTTGTGAAGTTAAAAAACTCTACTAATAATGTATTAGATAATTATCCAAAATTTAAATTTTACAAATGTGTTTATAGAATTACCATACTAGGTGAAGTTTTCCGTTCCTGCAAAGAATGAGTAGAGAGTGGTGAAATGGCTGAAGGCCTTCCAAATAGCTCTTCAGATCTGATATTATATATTTCACTTAGAAAATGTGAAATAAAATTAGATCTAAGAAGTTTCTTATGAAAGATAAATTAAGAATATATAAATATAAATATATTACTGTGCACCTTTGAACCATTGAAGTTGGGAATTTATTAAGATCTGGTTGATAGCATTCATCCAAGGAAGATGAGTCTCCTGCTTTTTCACTACCTTTTTTCATATCCTCCTGATCATAAATAACGACTAAAATTAATTCTCTTGAATAAATAATTAATTTCACATTTTTAATTTTAAACATACAAAAGAAATATTTGTATATATAAGCATTAATTTGGAACTTTAGGTGGTTTAATTCTTTTAGCTTTGCGCAGTTGTAATGAAATAATAAGGTAAAAGAAAAAAAAACGAGTTACATAAAACTAAGAAATCATAAAGAAATATTATGGATTAATATCCTATGCACCGTTAGTAGAGTTTTTTGATTTTACAAATAAAGTTAAGATGATGATATGCTTTTTAAAATATTAAAAAAATAAAAAAATAAATAAAATTAAACATGTATCATTATCTTAACCCTAATTGTAAAGTCAAAAAATTATCACTGATGATATATTGAATAATTATCCTAGGATTATATATGATAAATTTGGTCGCTAGGTTTATTTACCTGCTCATCATTGACTTTTTGTCTTAGTGCCTCTCTAACAAATGCTTCCATTGCATTATCTTCTTCAATCGGTGAAGACATGATATTAAAATTCGAAAATATACATAGACATGAAAGTTCCTAGAATATCAACGAAGGTAAAAATGACAGTAAATGATAAGGATATCAAGTTTGCATTGCATAGTGAAGTGATTGCATTAATAGCGGAAGACACTTTTCTTATTCCAAAGCGCTATCTATAATTTGCTAACACAATATACTTAACCATAAACAAAATAATATTGTAATCGTAAAAATGAACTCGATTATGAAATTTAAAACGTTTTTCACAAAAACATTCTTCTTACCAACCTTTTCAGGCAAAGACAATCACGGCTATTGATCTCAAAGAGTTTGGTGGCTGTTTCATTGTTATCTGTAGAAATATATATAGAATGCATCAATTATGGTAAAAACCTAATCATAATTGTGCAATAACCTTAAATAGGTTAAATAATGCTGGATAGATTTTTCTTTCTTTTTATTAATAAATTTGGGATAATTCGTGCGCTACTCTTATTTTTGAGAGGTTTCAAACAAAAATCAATTTGAACAAGCCAAAAATTTCAAAGGGTTGGTTGCAACATAGCAAATTCGGAGCAGTAATATATGCATATTGAATAATCATAATTTTTTGTTTTTAATAGATGTTCTTAGTGGTCCACTAAACACCAATGTGTTAAATTTAGACACAATTTTTCTAAAAATATATGTTAATTTTTTTTATTTTATAAAATCCCATATATCATTATAACTAAAAACATTTTCATAACTTGCCAATGAGACCTTGGCTTAGTGGCAAGGAGGATGCTCTGAGGCTTTGAGGTCTCAGGTTTGAGTCTCATCAAGTGTGAGTTTGAGTTAGTCTAGTTATTTACTAATTTGTTATAATTATTTACTAGTTTACCTAGTTTGAGTAATTTGATTTTCATATTTACCTATTCATGGAATGTAATATGCTGATTGTTATTGTAACTTCTAATGAAAATGTACTACTAAAAAAAACATTTTCATAACTTTCTTTCTCTTTAACTAAATTTAATTTTTCTACCAATAGATGTGGGCTGAGAAAAAAAACTAATAAAACCGAAAAACCGACTCGAATCGGGATTTCGGATCGGTTCGGTTCGGATAATAAACTGTGAAATCCCCAATTCCATGTAATTCCTCCATGTTTGTAAAGTATTACAAGCTGAAATGATTATGTGAATATGAAAGTTTGATGTATGAATGATATATGGGACATGAATAGAATTAGAACAATTGAATAATCAAATGTTAAAGAGGTCAATTAGTCAAAGAAATTATGTGATATCAGAAAAATATTAAGAGTATGAGACAAGAAATAAAATCAGATATTGGTAATTAAATAGATGAGTCATATGGAAGAGGAAGTAAATTAAATGGTCAAATAGTCAATTAAATGATTAATGACTGAGATGATGATGGGATAAAGAAGCATTTAATGCATTTTGCATGACTCATCATCCCCATCATCCATAACCCACGGCAACCCCTCCTAGCTCTCCCTTATGTTTTTCTCCAAGTTTCCATAAGTTTCCATTCCAAGCACCTTGACAAACCACCTCATTCTTCCATCGATTCGTTAAGTTTGATAAACGAAAATCGATCCTTGTTGCTAGACTAGATTATATCCGAAGTTTGGTAGATTGAATCCAAGTATTGGAGGAGATCTCTAAATCTGAAGAAGTGGTCACTAGCAAAGGTAAGAGAAGAAATGGTTTTAATCAATTTCGTTCATAGTTTGGAGTTGTAATGAGTAGGTATAGCTTGTGTATGATGATTGTTTAAAGATTTGATTTGATATGATGTAACAGCTTTGAAGAAGTGAAGTGGAAGGCTAAGTTGATGCAAGTGATTTCGTGTTCTCGAAGAAATCGAGGTAAGGAATTTTTGTAACGGACGTAAGGTAGCTATGTCCGCATGTTTTAATGTGATTTTGACTGTTTTGGGAGAGAAACACCAGTTGGTTTATGTAGGAAAAGTTGCATTTTCGGACCTTACTCCTAGTGCCAATTAGGCTAGGAGCAGCCGACTGCCTTAAGTAGCAGCCGGCTGCCTATAGACAACCAAAACGTAATTTTTCGAAAACTAATCAAACCAGTCGACTACTATGTAAGCCAATCGACTGCTATTTACCCAGAAGCATTCTGTTTCAAATAAAGACCAGTCGACTGCCATTTTTCCAGAAGCATTCTGTTTCAAAAACAGTTCATTGCTATATGACCAGTCGACTGCTATTTCTTAAGAAGCATTCTATTTGAAAACCAATCGACTGCTATATGGACCAGTCGACTGCCCCATGTGTTTTCAGAAATGAAAAATATCGAAATTTTAAAAAGAAATAATTTCGATAAATGAAGTTATGAAGCAGCAGCCAACTGCCCTATGAGGCCAGTCGACTGCCCTGTATGAAAAGAGATTTCAAAGCCAAATGGGTTTAAACACAAAAGTGTTTTCTCAACAAGTATATGATAAATGTTTTGAGACTATGGACTGCGTGATGATCATGCATCCCTTGTAACATCCCAATTCCCATTATATAACATGTTACTCACTTATATCTTACACTTACTACCGGTTGGGCTGTCAGTGATGCTTATCAACTCCTATCACTTTAATAAGAATAATTAAATCATTTTCTATAGATATATATACATTCCCTTATATTTAAAGTAGTACTGTACAACTTTACTGAATACATAAAAGAACACAATATACCTTCGATATCCAATCTCAGGAAGGTAAGTCTCTTAGTTCAGATCAGTTATCTGTGGAGTGGAAAAAGAAGGAGTGAGCGACAATATGCTCAGTAAGGAAGGTGTATGCTGCTTTAAAAATAAAAGCTATAATTGCGAAACCATTTAATCATCCTAACGATCACACTCATCAGGAAATAATAAATACAGTTAACATGAAACAAGATTCACCAGATCCTTTCATAAATCTTTTAATTGAGACTAGGCGACAATTTAATTCATGCAAATAACACAAGTCATCCGTTTTTGGGGTGCACCCGTAGGCCATCGCCCCTCACGGCTATCTCATCTAGATGTATGGCCATAATCTATAGGTGGTCCTCGGGTCCACTTGCCAAGTGACCTCGAGACCGCTGAAGACTTGGCAGGTCCATCAGCCCTGTGACGCCCTAGGGTGCACTCATTGGTCTATTTGAACCGAGCCATCGCCCTATTTGGGTCACGCAAAGTACATGAATGATAATGCATGAACTCATGGCCTAATGTCTCAAAATCAAGTTATCATATGTATCATTTCCATAAAATGATTTGGTTTCCAAAAGGGTTTATAACTAGTAAAACAACCCTCAAATTCAACATTTTCTATGAAAGAAAGGTACGTTTGGAGCTGGTTCGCCCACGGCTAGTTCGCCCAGGGTCAGCTCGCCTATTGGCCAATTCGCCCAATGATCAACTCGCCCAAGGGTCTACTCGCCCAAGACTCTACTCGCCCAAGGGTTTACTCGCCCAAAAATTTCACATTTTCTATTTTTCAAAAATATTAGTTGAAAATTTATTTATTTATTTATTTAATTTTCTTTTAGAAAACAACTTATAAATCAGTTCGCCCACTGGTCAATTCGCCAAGGCGGCGAATTATTAGTCGCCCGCCTCATACTTAAAACAAGAGTCGCCCGCCCCTACGACATAAAAAAATTCTCAACTTTTAAAACAAAGGCTCTCGCCAGGTTCTCATAAAGTAGAACTCGCCACTTGGCTAGCACGAGTTTAAACTTAGAACAAAACGACTCGCCCGCCCTCAGTAGCTCGTTCATCAAAACAACATATGGCGACTTGTAGCTCGCCCGAAACCAAAACAGTTTATCAACCTATGCATGTCAGAAATGAAACAATTTCTAATATTTTCTTAACATTTTTACTCCACAGGACATGCATTGCATCACATACTACTTCCTTACCTCATCTGATACAGCTTTGCCTCTCGCCCGCCTTCCTCAATTCCCGTCTGCAAGTAAAATTTTAATTTCATTAATATTTTCTTTTCTTAGCAATTTATTTCTAAAACTATTTTCAACCACTTTGGTGAGGTAACAGCTCGCCATTCGCCTAACATAGCTCGCTATCTATTAGCGGCTCATTAATGGGAGTTCGCCCAACATGGAAGCTAAACTCGTCATGCTTATCAATTCAATTAGCCATTCGTGGCTTTTCATTCATAAATGGCCTCGCCTGTGAATTGGATAATGCCTGGCCACCTCGCCCTCTTGAACAACACTTTGGCGAGTTCTCGATTACCTACTCGCCTCATTGGCGATCACTGGTCCTCGCCCTTACTTCCACATTCCAGATTATCTATAATGATTGGCGAACATGTTCTCGCCTAGTCATGTATTGCAGTGTACTCGCCTCACTCTTCGGGCGAATACTCATTGCTCGACTATTGTTTTTCTTATTCATTTCCATCTAATTTCTTTATATATTCAACAATATTCAACTACAACCAGGCTATATCTATGATTAAATATCAAGAGAACTATAAAAGCTATGAAACTCACCTTTACTGAGCTGCTCTTCCAACAACCGAATGCTTTCTTGCCTTTCTTAGCTTTACTTCTCTTGTTCCTTAGTTCTTCAACACTTTAGAAGAGTTTGGCTAACTAAAAGATGAAATTGTATGGCTCATTTATGAGAAAAACGAAGGAATGAAAGATGAATTCGTAGAGAAACAGAATGGGCGAGAATGATTCTGAGGGAAATGAAGTTTGTTTCCATCGATCTTTCCTCATGAACTCTCCTTATATAGCCCAATATAACCTGTTAGAAGCAACAACCTGTTTCCTTATCTTGTTATCTGTTATCATTGCACGTCTTTCATGCAATTAAAACCCAGAGGATTTGGTGACAAAAGGAACGGCAGTAAGCTTCCTGTTGCAGTCCGTTTCTTCCTTGCTTTTTGACAAATTTCACTTGCCATTTATTGCTTAATCCCCTTGTCAGGATAGGCAATTGGCGAGAAGTACTTTTTCGTCCCTTTCCTTGACTTTTCTCTTTTCTTTTCTTCCCTTCTCCACGCCAACACCTCTTCCAGCCAACGTTGATTGGCTAACATCTCATCCTTTTCTTCATTTTGTCCTATATCATTACTCTTCTCATTTAATGCTTTCATACTTTTCTTAAATGATTAAATCCCATCTACTCTTTATACATCATATGTACATTATAACATAAAATGAAAAGTGGAAATTCACATTCAGTTATTCTTTGATTTTACTAAAATAATTCATTTCCACTGTAAAAAATGTACACATACATTATACAGTATAATAAAATTCGGATTTTACATCCCTGATGGCTGAGAGACTCTGATCAAGTCCTCAATATTATGTATGTTGAGTGAGGAACCTTAGTTCGATCCTCAATACCACGGACGACACCTGACTAGTGTTGACTGTGGATTACTAAAGGCAGGAGAGAATCCCTGACCTCTACATGGTGCACCCCTGTACTAATGCATGATTCGAATCATATAAATGGGTATAAATGATTTATATGATGATGCAATCGCTTGAATAAATGTACATAGTCTCCATCTAATTTAAAGTATAAGATGTATGTTTCAAAGAAGTATATGATGTATGTTTTGAAGTAAGTTATGAAGTATGATGTTTTAAAGAAAGAAAATGATGCATGTTTTAAAGAAAGTAAGTTTGCCTACACCATTTGAAAGAAATATGCATAGTTGCAAACAATGTATGAAAGAAGTATACGATGAATGCATGCTTTATAATGATTTACATGACATTATAGAGCCAAGTAGGAAAAATGCATATAGAGGCATAGTACGCTCTTTTACATATTTTTCTTACTGAGCGTAAACTCACCTTTTTACGAACATTTTTCCTACAGATTATCTGAAGTGAACTTCGCTCTGAATAGAGGAGCTTACTTTGAGATATTAGAGCATACCTTCGAGAGACGCTTCCCAATTAGCATAGAAGGTATACTTGTGTACTTATGTAAAGTAAATCGTAATTCAGCTATGGTACAGTACAAGTAGCATTTATGTATATAAGATGTTGGGGATTTAAGTTAAGATGATGTGTAAGATCCTGTGGAATGGAATGATATTTATATATATCATTAGTCTGTTTTTATTGGAACTGAATTGTTCATATTAAGCTGCTAGATATTAAGCTTAAGAAGGAAAAGAATGAATGACATTGATGAACCAAATCAAATCAAGTTGTATAAGATAATAAGAAATAAGAAAAAGTTAGATGGTATGATGTAGTGACGAGGACGTCATAGATTGGTATCAGAGCGATTTGATTGGTGTCAGTCAGTGTCCAGAAGCTAGAAATATAGTATATCCCCAATTGTATTGTACTTGTCTGAATGCATATGCAAAGTATAACTGTTTATGGTTATACTAAAGAGCTCAATTGTGATTATATTGATAGCATGAGCTCACGTAGAAGAGGTACAAGTAGAGGAAGAGGACGGGGTCGTGAAGAACAGCCCCCAATACAGTGTCCTTGTGAAATCACCAATTTTCATGTAATTCCCCCATGTTTGTAAAGTATTTCAATTCCATATGATTAAATAAACATGAAGTTGATATGTAAGTGAGGTATGAATGATGTATGGAATATAGAAGAAATAATAAAATTGAATGTCAATAAGTCAAATAAATTATGTTGACATCAGGAAAATAATTGAAGTATGAAAGAAAATAAAATCAGATTTTTATTTGGTAATTAAATTGTGATGAGAATGAGGAAAAGAGGAAATTAAATAAGGGTCAAATGGTCTTAAGTTAAAGGAAGCATGGCTGAGATGATTAAAGAGATAGGGAGGCATTTAATGCAAGTGCATGAGTCATCTTCATCAGTCATCACCTTACGCCAGCTTCTCTTCCAGCCCTCTCCCTCTCGTTCCATCTCCAAGCTTCCATAGTTTTCCATTCCAAGCTCTGTGATAAACCACCTCACTCTTCCATCAATCCATTAAGTTCATTAAACGAAAAACGATCCTTGTCGTTAGACTAAGAGATATCCAAAGTTTGGTGGATTGATTTCAAGTATTGGAAGAGATCTCAAAGTTTGAGATTTTGGTCTTCAGCAAAGGTAAGGGAAGAAGATGATTCTTGCAATTTCGTTCATGGTTTGGAGTTGTAGTGAGTCAGTATGATATGTGTATAGTGATAGATTAAAGGTTTAAATTGATATGATGATTTTAGGTTTGAAGAAGTGAAAAGCTAAGGTTGGCGCACCAAGTGATTTTTGTGTTTCCGAAGGAATCGAGGTAAGAAATTTATGTAACGGACGTAAGGCGGCTATGTCCGCATGTTTTATAATGTTTTGATGTGGTTTGGAGAGATGTACTAGTTGTTTTGTGCAGGAAAAATGACATTTTCGGACTTGTCTCCTAGTGCCAATTAGGTTAGGAGCAGTCGACTGCCTTAAGTAGCAGCCGACTGCCTAGAGACAACTAAAACGCCGTTTTTCGAAAATTGGTTCAAACCAGTCGACTGCTATGTAAGCCAGTCAACTACTGTTTACCCAGAAGCATTCTGTTTCAAACCAATCGACTGCTATATGGGACAGTCGACTGCTATTTGCTAAAATGCATTCTGTTTCAAAACCAGCCGACTGCCTATAGGACCAGTCGACTGCTAATTTTCCAAAAGCATTCTGTTTGAAAACCAGTCGACTGCTATATGGACCAGTCGACTACCCCCATGTATTTTTTGAAATGAAAATAATTTTGAGAAATGAAGTTATAAAGCAGCAGCCGACTGCCCTGTGAGGCCAGTCGACTGCCATGTATGAAAAGAGCTTTCAAAGCTTATTTGATTTAAACACAAAAGTGTTTCCTGAAAAAGTATATTATAAATGTTTTGAGACTATGGACTGCGTGATGATTATGCATTTCTGATGGCTGAGGGACTCTGATCAAGTCCTCAGTAATATGTATGTTAAGCGAGGAACCCTAGTTCGGTCTTCAAGACCATAAGTGACACATGACTAGTGTTCACTGTGGTATTATTAAGGTAGGAGAGAATCCCTGACCTCTACATGGTATACCACTGTACTAATGCATAATTAGAGTCATATAAATGGGAATGAAAGGTTTATATGACGATGAAATCGCTTAAATATTTGTACATAGTCTCCATCTATTTCAAAGTACAAGATGTATGTATGAAGAAGTATATGATATATGTTTTAAAGTATGTTATGAAGTATGTTTTGAAGTAAAGAAGCATGATGTATGTTTTAAGAATACAATGTATGTTTCGAAGCAAGTTTATGAAGTATGCCTGTAAATTATATTTTGAAGAAATATATGACTTATGCTATATTTAAGGAAGCATACAAAGTAAGTTATGAAGTATGATGTTTTAAAGAAAGAAGTTATGCATGATGTTTTCAAGAAAGTATGTTTGCCTATACCATTTGAAACAAATATGCATGGTTGCAAACAATGCATGAAAGATGTTTATGATGCATGCTTTATAATGTTTTACATGACATTATAGAGCCAAGTAGGAAAAATGCATATAGAGACATAGTACGCTCTTTTACATATTTTTCTTACTGAGCGTAAACTCACCCCTTTACGACCATTTTTCCTACAGATTACCTGAAGTGAGCCTCGCTCCAAGTAGAGGAGCTTGATTTTGAAAGGTTGCAGTGTACCTTCTCGATACACTTCCCAATTAGCATAGAAGGTATACTTATATACTTATGTACAGTAAATTGTAATTCAGCTACGGTATAGTGCAAGTTACAATTATATATATAAAATGTCGGGGATGTAAGATAAGATGATGTATGAGATCTTGTGGAAATGGAATGATATTTTATATATCATTTTTATGCTTATGGAAAGTGAATAAAATTTTAGGAGCTATTAGAAAATCAGCTTAAGGGTAAGGAATGATTGGCATTGATGAACTAAATCAAGTAATGTCGGATAAGATAATAAGAAAAAGTTAGATGATAAGATGGAGTGACGGGGACGTCACAGAATCGTATCAGAGCGATTTGATTGGTAGTTTGTCAGTGTTAAGAAGCTAGAAATAGAGTACATCCCCAATTGTACTGTACTTGTCTGAATACAAATGCATAGTATAACTGTTTAGGGTTATACTAAAGAGCTCAATGATGATTATACTTACAGCATGGGCTCACGAAGAAGAGGTACCAGTAGAGGAAGAGGACGGGGTCGTGGAGAACAACCCCCAGTTTCGTCTCCTCATCCATCTCCACCGCATAGCCCGAATACTCGACTAACTAAAATGGAGAAGCACATGGAGAATATGGCCACGATGTTTACACAGTTCATGTCTAACTTCCCGAATGTGGCCACGAGTACCCCAAGCAGGTACACCTGCTATTCCTTCTACCGAAGTAACCCCACCAGCCCCAACTACGGAAAGGCGGGATCCTAGAGCCTATTGTAGTGTGTCATTGATAAAAGAATTCAAGAAGTTGGATCCGCCCAAGTTTAAGGGGGAAAGAGATCTGCTGACCGCAGAGAACTGGATGAAAGCGGTCTTGAAATCCTTCGAGTACATGCCTTGCTCTGAAAGGGAGAAAGTAGGCTTGGCTGCCTATCTGTTGATTGATGATGCTGAATATTGGTGGCAAGCCACTCGGACCGTGTTAGAGGCCCGATATGATAAGGTTACGTGGGATAGATTTGTAGAGGCTTTCAATGAGTAGTACATCCCACGCACGGATCAGAATAGACTGAAGATCGAGTTCCTAAGTTTGACTCAAGGTACGATGATGGTGAATCAGTATGAATCTAAGTTCACCACCTTCAGTAGATGCTATCCAGAGGTCCGAAGAGATGAAGGGCATAAGATCTACAGGTTCATCAAGGGATTGAAGTCCCCGATTAGATCTAAACTGTATCCGATGGATATCACCACCTATGGAGAAGCTGTCCGTAAGGCTCAGTTGTGTGAGCAGGACTATGATCTACATCATGCTGACTTCCGAGCCAAGGGTAAAGGCAAGGAACCGATGAAGCGAAAGTTGGATGAGAAAGCTCCGAGTGATAGGTATCCATTCCGGAGAAGTAGACGATCTGAAGGAGTTTCTATAGGTAAGTAAAGTATAGAAAGATGATCTTTAAATTAATTTAATGGTTATATGGAATTATATTGAAATTAGAGTTATGATGATGATGACGATGATATAGGTACTCCTAAAGCTACCGGGATCAAGATAAGGGATGAGCGATCCCGATATCCAGTTGGAAGTACCGCTAGCTCACCGAAGAGTACAATGCAAAGATGTGAGCAATACGGGAAGTTTCATGGATCGCAGCCATGTCGGTTGGCAAGTGGCGCATGTTTCAGATGTGGTGAGAAGGGACACATGATTAGGGATTGCCCTAAGAGAGATCCGAGGATGCCTGATAAATCTGATAAGACCCCTAAACCGCAACATAAGGCCACCGCTGCCGAGAAAGGAAAGAAAGCTGTGACCCAAGGACGAGTGTTTGCCATCGACGAAGAGTCTACCGATGCCTCGTCCAAAGTGATTAAAGGTAAGATTTACTTGTTTGACGTGAATGTCATAGCATTGTTTGATCTAGGCTCTACACATTCTTTTGTGTCTCCTAAGTTTGCTATGAAAATACCTGTTGAGCCTGAGACTTTAGAACACTTATTAAAGATAAGCACACCTCTTAAGGAATCACAAATGACAGAGTTAGTGTATAGAAATTGTAAGCTACGGGTAGGAGAAAGAGAATCTAAGGCTGACCTAATCCTACTGAATATGTATGGGTTTGATGTTAGGGTATGGATTAGTTAGCTAATAATCATGTTATAGTATACTGTTATGCTAAGAGCATAACCTTCTCTTCACCCGTTAGCTATGTCGTAAATTTTGCAAGTGATTAATATGAAGTCTGTTTGGTTCTTGATTTGAGTTCATATGAAAGTAATGAGAAGCATGTATGGTTGTATGAAGGATTTATTGCTTATGTGGAGGACGTAGATCAGGAACGTCCCGGACTCAAGGATATTCCTGTAGTCCAAGATTTTCCTGTAGTCCAAGATTTTCCTGAGGTATTTCCGGATGATCTTCCAGGACTTCCTCCGGATAGGGAAGTGGAGTTTACAATTGATTTGGTGCCAGGGACTGAGCCCATTTCGAGATCTCCCTACCGGATGTCTTTGGTAGAATTGGAAGAACTGAAGAAGCAGCTTCAGGAGTTGCTAGACAAGGGATTCATACGACCCAGCGTATCCCCTGGGGGTGCTCCTGTGCTTTTTGTCCGGAAGAAGGACAGTAGTATGAGGTTGTGCATTGACTACCGATGGTTGAACAAAGTGACGATCAAGAATAAGTATCCTCTTCCCAGGATAGACGACCTCTTTGATCAGTTAAAGGGTGCGCAAGTCTTTTCCAAGATAGACTTAAGGTCAGGATATCATCAGTTGAAGATTCGAAACAAAGATATCCCTAAGACTGCATTCAGAACACGATATGGTCACTACGAGTTTTTAGTGATGCCGTTTGGTCTGACCAATGCACCTGCAGCCTTCATGAACTTGATGAACAATGTGTTCAAGGCATACCTAGACCAGTTTGTCATTGTTTTCATCGATGACATCTTGGTGTACTCAAGGTCTTGGGAAGAGCATGAGCAGCAATTGAAGATAGTTCTGTAAACCCTCAAGGATAGAGGATTGTATGCCAAGCTAAGTAAGTGTGATTTCTGGTTGAACCAAATCTCCTTCTTAGGTCACATTATCAGTAAAGATGGAGTCTCGGTTGATCCATCGAAGATTAAAGCGGTGGTCCAATGGGAAAGACCGAAGACAGTGACAGAGATTAATAGTTTCTTGGGTTTAGCTGGCTACTATAGAAGATTTGTAGAGGGTTTCTCGAAGCTAGCTGCTCCACTGATGCGCTTGACGCGTAAAGAGGTGAAATATGAGTGAAATGAAGCCTGTGAAAGTAGCTTCCAAGAGTTGAAGCACAGGCTAACAACTGCACCAATCCTCACCATCCCTAGTGGTTCAGGTGGATTTGCGGTATATAGTGATGCCTCAGGGCAAGGTTTGGGATGTGTGTTAATGCAGCATGGTAAGGTAGTAGCCTATGGTTCTCGACAGCTAAAGGACCATGAAAAGAACTACCCGATTCATGATTTGGAGTTAGCTGCAGTAGTATTTGCTCTAAAAATATGGAGGCATTACTTATATGGTGAGAGATTTCAGATTTATACGGATCACAAAAGTCTGAAATATTTGTTCTCTCAAAGAGAATTGAACATGAGGCAAAGAAGATGGCTCGAGCTTTTAAAAGATTATGATTGTGAGATCTTGTACCTCCCGGGGAAAGCTAATGTGGTGGCGGATGCTCTGAGCCGGAAGCATGTAAGTATGGTGTCTTATATGATGATAAAAGAGTAGCTAATCGAGCAGTTTGCAAGCTTCAACCTTGATGTTAAGCCTAATGAGCAATTTGGAATGATAGCTAGTTTGAGGATTGAGCCAGAGTTAATGGACAGAATCCAAAGTGCTCAAAAGGAAGATGATAAATGCATTGAGGCTATGAATCAGATGCAGTCAGGTATGACTTTAGAATTTGATGTTAGTAGTGATGGAATTTTGAGGTTTAGGAGTCGTATATGTGTTCCTAATGATGATGAATTGAAGAAGTTGATTTTGAATGAAGCTCATGCCACTAAGTACACGTTGCATCTAGGAAATACGAAGATGTATCACAATCTTCGCAAAGTGTATTGGTGGACTGGCATGAAGAGAGACATAGCTGATTTTGTGGCAAAGTGTCTCACATGTCAACAGGTTAAGGTAGAGCACCAAAAGCCAGCAGGATTACTGCATCCTCTACCTATACCTATGTGGAAGTGGGAGCACATTACGATGGACTTTATTATGAGATTGCCCAGAACCACGAGGAATCATGATGGTATTTGGGTGATCGTTGATAGATTGACGAAGTCAGCTCACTTCCTGCCTATGAAGTCAATAGACACGCTTAGCACTTTGGCAGACTTGTATGTAAAAGATGTCGTAAGACTACACGAGATTCCAGTGAGCATCACTTCTGATAGAGATTCCAGGTTTACCTCTCATTTTTGGGAGCATTTTCAGGAAGCCATGGGATCTAAGCTCAATTTCAGCACAGCTTTTCATTCGCAGACTGATGGACAGTCCGAGCACACGATTCAGACGCTCGAGGATATGTTGAGGGCTTGTGCTATGGACTTTAAAGGCTCCTGGGATGACCATCTGCCATTGGCTGAGTTTGCATACAATAATAGCTATCATGCAAGTATCGGGATGGCACCATATGAAGCTCTGTATGGAAGAAGGTGTCGATCTCCGATTGGGTGGGAAGAAGTGGGCGAGCGCAAGTTGTTGGCTCCAGATTTAGTCGAGCAGGCCTCAGAAGATGTTAAGTTGATTTGTCAGAGGCTTAAGACAGCACAAAGTAGACAAAAGAGCTATGCAGATGCTCGACGGAGACCACTTGAGTTTATGGTTGGAGATTATGTATTTCTGAAAGTTTCTCCATCCACAGGAATTATGAGATTTGGCCGACGAGGTAAGTTAAGTCCTCGTTACATCGGTCCATTTGAGGTCTTAGATCAAGTAGGCGATGTTGCCTATAGATTGGCATTGCCTCCGGAGCTATCGGGAGTGCATAATGTGTTTCTTGTATCGATGCTTCAGAAATATAATCTGGATCTGTCTCATGTTATTGAGTATGAACCATTGGAGATAAGGGAAGATATGAGCTATGTAGAGAAGCCGATTCAGATTTTGGATAGAAAAGAAAAAGTTTTGAGGTCTAAAACGATCCCATTAGTGAAAGTTCTCTGGCAATACCATACGATGGAAGAAGCTACATGGGAGTTAGAGAGCTTAATGAAGGAAAGGTATCTAGAGTTGTTTACATGATAAGCTAATCCAAATTTGGAGGACCAAATTTTCTAAGGTGGGGAGGATGTGAAATCCCCAATTTTCATGTAATTCCCCCATGTTTGTAAAGTATTTCAATTCCATATGATTAAATAAACATGAAGTTGATATGTAAGTGAGGTATGAATGATGTATGGAATATAGAAGAAATAATAAAATTGAATGTCAATAAGTCAAATAAATTATGTTGACATCAGGAAAATAATTGAAGTATGAAAGAAAATAAAATCAGATTTTTATTTGGTAATTAAATTGTGATGAGAAGGAGGAAAAGAGGAAATTAAATAAGGGTCAAATGGTCTTGAGTTAAAGGAAGCATGGCTGAGATGATTAAAGAGATAGGGAGGCATTTAATGCAAGTGCATGAGTCATCTTCATCAGTCATCACCTTACGCCAGCTTCTCTTCCAGCCATCTCCCTCTCGTTCCATCTCCAAGCTTCCATAGTTTTCCATTCCAAGCTCTGTGATAAACCACCTCACTCTTCCATCAATCCATTAAGTTCATTAAACGAAAAACGATCCTTGTCGTTAGACTAAGAGATATCCAAAGTTTGGTGGATTGATTTCAAGTATTGGAAGAGATCTCAAAGTTTGAGATTTTGGTCTTCAGCAAAGGTAAGGGAAGAAGATGATTCTTGCAATTTCGTTCATGGTTTGGAGTTGTAGTGAGTCAGTATGATATGTGTATAGTGATAGATTAAAGGTTTAAATTGATATGATGATTTTAGGTTTGAAGAAGTGAAAAGCTAAGGTTGGCGCACCAAGTGATTTTTGCGTTTCCGAAGGAATCGAGGTAAGAAATTTATGTAACGGACGTAAGGCGGCTATGTCCGCATGTTTTATGATGTTTTGATGTGGTTTGGAGAGATGTACTAGTTGTTTTGTGTAGGAAAACTGACATTTTCGGACTTGTCTCCTAGTGCCAATTAGGTTAGGAGCAGCCGACTGCCTTAAGTAGCAGCCGACTGCCTAGAGACAACCAAAACGCCGTTTTTCGAAAACTGGTTCAAACCAGTTGACTGCTATGTAAGCCAATCGACTACTATTTACCCAGAAGCATTCTGTTTCAAACCAGTCGACTGCTATTTGCTAAAATGCATTCTGTTTCAAAACCAGTCGACTGCCTATAGGACCAGTCGACTGCTAATTTTCCAAAAGCATTCTGTTTGAAAACCAGTCGACTGCTATATGGACCAGTCGACTGCCCCCATGTATTTTTTGAAATGAAAATAATTTTGAGAAATGAAGTTATAAAGCAGCAGCCGACTGCCCTGTGAGGCCAGTCGACTGTCATGTATGAAAAGAGCTTTCAAAGCTTATTTGATTTAAACACAAAAGTGTTTCCTGAAAAAGTATATTATAAATGTTTTGAGACTATGGACTGCGTGATGATTATGCATTTCTGATGGCTGAGGGACTCTGATCAAGTCCTCAGTAATATGTATGTTAAGCGAGGAACCCTAGTCCGGTCCTCAAGAACATAAGTGACACCTGACTAGTGCTCACTGTGGTATTATTAAGGCAAGAGAGAATCCCTGACCTCTACATGCTATACCACTGTACTAATGCATAATTAGAGTCATATAAATGGGAATGAACAGTTTATATGACGATGAAATCGCTTAAATATTTGTACATAGTCTCCATCTATTTCAAAGTACAAGATGTATGTATGAAGAAGTATATGATATATGTTTTAAAGTATGTTATGAAGTATGTTTTGAAGTAAAGAAGCTTGATGTATGTTTTAAGAATACAATGTATGTTTCGAAGCAAGTTTATGAAGTATGCCTGTAAATTATATTTTGAAGAAATATATGACTTATGCTATATTTAAGGAAGCATACAAAGTAATTATGAAGTATGATGTTTTAAAGAAAGAAGTTATGCATGATGTTTTCAAGAAAGTATGTTTTCCTATACCATTTGAAACAAATATGCATGGTTGCAAACAATGCATGAAAGATGTTTATGATGCATGCTTTATAATGCTTTACATGACATTATAGAGCCAAGTAGGAAAAATGCATATAGAGGCATAGTACGCTCTTTTACATATTTTTCTTACTGAGCGTAAACTCACCCCTTTACGTCCATTTTTCCTACAGATTACCTGAAGTGAGCCTCGCTCCAAATAGAGGAGCTTGATTTTGAAAGGTTGCAGTGTACCTTCTCGATACGCTTCCCAGTTAGCATAGAAGGTATACTTATATACTTATGTACAGTAAATTGTAATTTAGCTACGGTACAGTACAAGTTACAATTATATATATAAAATGTCGGGGATGTAAGATAAGATGATGTATGAGATCCTGTGGAAATGGAATGATATTTTATATATCATTTTTATGCTTATGGAAAGTGAATAAAATTTTAGGAGCTATTAGAAAATCAGCTTAAGGGTAAGGAATGATTGGCACTGATGAACTAAATCAAATAATGTCGGATAAGATAATAAGAAAAAGTTAGATGATAAGATGGAGTGACGGGGACGTCACAGTCCTCTTCCATCTCCACCGCAAAGCCCGAATACTAGGCTAGCAAAAATGGAAAAGCACATGGAGAATATGGCCACGATGTTCACACAGTTCATGTCAAACTTCCCTAATGTAGCCACAAGTACGCCAGCAGCTACACCTGTTGTCCCTTCTCCAGAGTTACCCCCACCAGTCCCAGTTACGGGAAGGCGAGATCCTAAGGCCTATTGTAGTGTGACCTTGATCAAAGAGTTCAAGAAGTTGGATCCACCTAAGTTTAAAGGGGATAAAGATCTGTTGGCCGTAGAGAACTGAATGAAAGCGATCATAAAGTCTTTTGAGTATATGACCTGCTCCGAAAGGGAGAAGCTAGGTCTAGCTGATTATCTGTTGATAGATGATGCCGAGCATTGGTGATAGGCCAGTCAGACAGTATCGGAGGCCCGATATGATGAGGTCACGTGGGATTGGTTTGTAGAAGCTTTTAATGAGCAGTACATCCCACGCACTGATCGGAATAGGCTGAAGATAGAGTTTCTGAGTTTAACTCAAGGTACAATGACGGTAAATCAGTATGAATCAAAGTTTGTTACCTTGAGTAGATTCGATCCAGAGGTCCTAAGAGATGAAGGACACAAGATCTATCGGTTCATAGAGGGATTGAAGTTCTCGATCCGATCTAAGTTGTACCCTATGGATATCACCACTTATGGAGAGGCGGTTCGTAAGGCTCAATTGTGTGAGCAGGACTATGTCCTTCATCACACTGACTTCCGAGCCAAGGGTAAAGGCAAAGAATCGATGAAGCGAAAGTCGGATGAGAAAGCTCCGAGTGATAGGTATCCTTATAGGAGAAGTAGACGATCTGAAGGAGTTTCTATACGTAAGTAAATGAATTAAAAGAAAACAATCCTTATTTCAATTACATGGTTATATGACAATATATTGAATTTGGAGTTATGATGATGATAATGATACAGGAACTCCTAGAGCTACCGGGATCAAGATAAGTGATGAGAGATCCCGATATCCAGCAGGTAGTACCGCTAGCTCACCGAAGAATACGATACAAAGGTGTGAGCAATGCAGAAAGTTTCATGGATCGCAGCCATGTCGGTTGGCAAGTGGCGCATGTTTCAGATGTGGTGAGCAGGGACACATGATTAGGGATTGCCCTAAGAGAAACCAGAGGGTGCCCGAGGAATCTGATAAGACCCCTCAACCACAGCTTAAGGCCACTGCTGCCGAGAAGGGAAAGAAAGCTGTGACCCAAGGACGAGTGTTTGCTATCGATGAAGAGTCTGCCGATGCCTCGTCCAAAGTGATTAAAGGTAAGATTTACCTCTTTGATATAAGTGTTACAGCATTGTTTGATCCAGGCTCTACGCATTCATTTATGTCTCCTATGATTGCTATGAAAGTGCCTGTTGAGCTTGAGCCTTTAGGACACTTATTGCAAATAAGCACACCTTTTAAGGAATCACAAATGACAGAAATAGTGTATAGAAATTGTAAGCTACGGGTAGGAGAAAGAGAATCAATAGCTGACCTAATCCTACTAAATATGTATGGATTTGATGTTATCTAGAGTATGGATTGGTTAGCTAAGAATCATGTCATATTAGATTGTTATGCTAAGAGTGTAACCTTCTCTTCACCCGTTAGCTATGTTGTAAATTTTGTAAGTGATTAATGCAAAAGCATATGTATTATTTAATTTGGTTACAAGTGAAAGTGATGAAAAGTATGTATGGTTATGTGAAGGATTTATTGTTTATATGGAGGACGTAGATCAAAAACGTCCCGGACTTCCTGAAATTCCTGTAGTCAAGGATTTTTCCGAGGTATTTTAGGATGATCTTCCAGGACTTCCTCCAGATAGGGAAGTAGAGTTTACGATCGATTTGGTGCCAGGGACTGAGCCCATTTCGAGATCTCCCTATTGGATGGCCTTAGTGGAATTGGAAGAATTGAAGAAGCAGCTTCAGGAGTTACTGGATAAGGTATTCATACGACCCAGCGTATCCCCTTGGGGTGCTCCTGTGCTCTTTGTCTGGGAAGAAAGACGGTAGTATAAGGTTGTGTATAGACTACCGATGGCTGAATAAGGTGACCATCAAGAACAAGTATCCTCTTCCCAGGATTGATGACCTCTTTGATCAGCTCAAGGGTGCACAAGTCTTTTCTAAGATAGACTTGAGGTCGGGATATCATCAGTTGAAGATTCGAGATGAAGATTCCCTAAGACTGCATTCAGGACACGGTATGGTCACTATGAGTTTCTAGTGATGCCGTTTGGTTTGACCAATGCACCCGTAGCCTTCATGAACTCGATGAATGATGTGTTCAAACAGTACTTGGACTAGTTTGTCATTGTCTTCATCGATGACATCTTGGTGTACTCAAGGTCTCGGGAAGAGCATGAGCAGCACTTGCGGATAGTTCTGCAGACCCTCAAAGATCGAGGATTGTATGCCAAGCTAGGTAAGTGTGATTTCTGGCTAGATCATATCTCCTTTTTGGGTTATGTTATCAGTAAAGATGGAGTTTCGGTTGATCCATCGAAGATTGAAGCAGTGGTTCAATGGGAGAGACCGAAGATAGTGACGAAGATAAGGAGTTTCTTGGGTTTAGTTGGCTACTATAGAATATTTGTAGAGGGTTTCTGAAAGTTAGTTGCTCCATTTGCGCTTAACGCGCAAAGAGGTGAAGTATGAATGGAATGAGGCCTGTGAGCGCAGTTTTCAAGAGTTGAAGCGCAGGCTGACGATTGCACCTATCCTCACCATACCTAGTGGTTCAGGAGGATTTGCAGTATATAACAATGCCTCAGGTCAAGGCTTGGGGTGTGTACTATTGCAGCATGGTAAGGTAGTAGCATATGGTTCTCGACAATTAAAGGACCATGAGAAGAACTACCCCACTCATGATTTGGAGTTAGCTACAGTAGTGTTTGCTTTGAAAATATAAAGGCATTACTTGTATGGTGAGAGATTTCAAATTTTTACGGATCACAAAAGTCTGAAATACTTGTTCTCCCAAAGAGAGTTGAATATGAGACAAAGAAGATGGCTCGAGCTTCTGAAGGACTATGATTGTGAGATCTTGTACCACCCGGGGAAAGCTAATGTGGTGGCGGATGCTCTGAGTTGGAAGCATGTAGGAATGGTAACCTATATGATGATGAAAAAGCATGAACTGATTGAACAGTTTGTAAGCCTCAGTTTAAATGTTATGCCTCATGAGCAATTTGGAATGATGGCTAGTTTGAGGATTGAGCCAAAGTTGATGGACAGAATATGGATTGCTCAAAAGGAAGATGATAGATGTATTGAGGCTATGAATAAGATTCAATCAGGTATGCCCTCAAAGTTCAATATAAGTAATCATGAAATTTTGAGGTTTAATAACCGTATATGTGTTCCCAAGGATGATGAGTTAAGAAAGTTGATTTTGACTGAAGCACATGCCACTAAATACACGTTACATCCAGGAAACACGAAGATGTATCATAATCTTCGTAAGGTGTATTGGTGGAATGGCATGAAGAGAGACATAGCTGAGTTTGTAGCAAAGTGTCTCACATGTCAACAGGTTAAGGTAGAGCACCAGAAGCCAACAGGATTGTTACATCCTCTACCTATACCTATGTGGAAGTGGGAACACATTACGATGGATTTCATTATGGGATTGCCCAGAACCAAGAGGAATCATGATGGTATTTGGGTGATCATGGACAGGCTAACAAAGTCAGCTCACTTCCTGCCTATGAAGTCTACGAATACGCTTAGCGCTTTGGCAGATTTGTATGTAAGAGAAGTTGTAAGACTATACGGTGTTCCAGTGAGCATCACATCTGATAGAGATTCCATGTTTACTTCTCATTTTTTGGAACATTTTTAGGAAGCCATGGGTTCTCAGCTGAATTTTAGCACAGCTTTTCATTCGCAGACTAATGGGCAGTCTAAGCGCACTATTCAGACACTCGAGTATAAGTTGAGAGCTTGTGCTTTGGATTTTAAAGGCTCATGGGATGACCATCTGCCATTGGCTGAGTATGCATACAATAATAGCTATCATGCAAGTATTAAGATGGCACCATATGAAGCTTTATATGGGAGAAGGTGTCGATCTCCGATTGGGTGGGAAGAAGTAGGCGAACGAAAGTTGTTGGCTCCAGATCTAGTCGAGAAAGCATCTGAGGATGTTAAGATAATTTGTCAAAGACTCAAGACAGCTCAGAATCGACAAAAGAGTTATGCGGATGCTCGACGGAGACCACTCGAGTTTATGGTTGGAAATTTTGTGCTTCTGAAAGTTTCTCCATCCAAAGGGGTCATGAGATTTGGCCGACAAGGTAAGCTGAGGCCTCGCTACATCGGTCCATTTGAGGTCTTAGATCGAGTTGGAGATGTCGCCTATAGGTTGGCATTGCCTCCGGAGCTATCAGGAGTACACAATGTCTTTCGTATGTCAATGCTTCGGAAGTATAATCCGGATCCATCCCATTTTATAGAGTATGAGCCCTTGGAGATAAGGGAAGATATGAGCTATGTAGAGAAGCTGATTCGGATTTTGGACAGAAAAGAGAAAGTTTTGAGGTCTAAGACGATCCCATTAGTGAAAGTTCTCTTGCAACACCATACGACGGAAGAAGCTACATGGGAGCTAGAGAGCTTGATGAAAGAAAAGTATCTGGAGTTATTTACTTGATAACCTAATTTGAATTTGGATGACCAAATTCTCTAAGGTGGGGAGGATGTGAAATCCCCAATTCCATGTAATTCCTCCATGTTTGTAAAGTATTACAAGCTGAAATGATTATGTGAATATGAAAGTTTGATGTATGAATTATGTATGGGACATGAATGGAATTAGAACAATTGAATAATCAAATGTTAAAGAGGTCAATTAGTCAAAGAAATTATGTGATATCAGAAAAATATTAAGAGTATGAGATAAGATATAAAATCAGATATTGGCAATTAAATAGATGAGTCATATGGAAGAGGAAGTAAATTAAATGGTCAAATAGTCAATTAAATGATTAATGGCTAAGATGATGATGGGATAAAGAAGCATTTAATGCATTTTGCATGACTCATCATCCCCATCATCCATCACCCACGGCAGCCCCTCCCAGCTCTCCCTCACGTTTTTCTCCAAGTTTTCATAAGTTTCCATTCCAAGCACCTTGACAAACCACCTCATTCTTCCATCGATTCGTTAAGTTTGATAAACGAAAATCGATCCTTGTCGCTAGACTAAATTATATCCGAAGTTTGGTAGATTGAATCCAAGTATTGGAAGAGATCTCAAAATCCGAAGAATTGGTCACTAGCAAAGGTAAGAGAAGAAATGGTTTTAATCAATTTCGTTCATAGTTTGGAGTTGTAATGAGTAGGTATAGCTTGTGTATAATGATTGTTTAAAGATTTGATTTGATATGATGTAACAGCTTTGAAGAAGTGAAGTGGAAGGCTAAGTTGATGCAAGTGATTTCGTGTTCTCAAAGAAATCGAGGTAAGGAATTTATGTAACAGACGTAAGGCGGCTATGTGCGCATGTTTTAATGTGATTTTGATTGTTTTGGGAGAGAAACACCAGTTGGTTTATGCAGGAAAAGTTGCATTTTCGGACCTTACTCCTAGTGCCAATTAGGCTGAAGCAGCCGACTGCCTTAAGTAGCAACTGACTACTTAGAGACAACCAAAACGTAGTTTTTCGAAAACCGATACAAACCAGTCGACTACTACGTAAGCCAGTCAACTACTATTTACCCAGAAGCATTCTGTTTCAAAACCAGTCGACTACTAAGGGACAATCGACTGCTTTTACAAGAAAAGCATTCTGTTTCAAAACCAGCCAACTGCCTATAAGACCAGCGACTGCCATTTTTCCAAAAGCATTCTGTTTCAAAAATAGTAGACTGCTATATGACTAGTTGACTACTATTTCTTAAGAAGCATTCTATTTGAAAACCAATCGACTGCTATATGGACCAATCGACTACCCCATGTGTTTTCAAAAATGAAAAATATCGAAATTTTAAAAAAAAATTCGATAAATGAAGTTATGAAGCAGCAGCCGACTGCCCTATGAGACCAGTCGACTGCCCTGTATGAAAAGAGATTTCAAAGCCAAATGGGTTTAAACACAAAAGTGTTTTCTGAACAAGTATATGATAAATGTTTTAAGACTATGGACTGCGTGGTGATCATGCATCCCTGATAGCTGAGAGACTCTGATCAAGTCCTCAATATTATGTATGTTGAGCGAGGAACCCTAGTCCGATCCTTAATACCACGGATGACACCTGACTAGTGTTCACTGTGGATTATTAAAGGTAGGAGAGAATCCCTGACCTCTACATGGTGCATCCCTGTACTAATGCATGATTTGAATCATATAAAAGGGTATAAATGATTTATATGATGATGCAATCGCTTGAATAAATGTACATAGTCTCCATCTAATTTAAAGTATAAGATGTATGTTTCAAAGAAGTATATGATGTATGTTTCAAAGAAGTATATAATGTATGTTTTGAAGTAAGTTATGAAGTATGATGTTTTAAAGAAAGAAGATGATGCATGTTTTAAAGAAAGTATGTTTGCCTACACCATTTGAAAGAAATATGCATAATTGCAAACAATGTATGAAAGAAGTATACGATGTATGCATGCTTTATAATGATTTACATGACATTATAGAGTCAAGTAGGAAAAATACATATAGAGGCATAGTACGCTCTTTTACATATTTTTCTTACTAAGCGTAAACTCACCCTTTTATGAACATTTTTCCTATAGATTATCTGAAGTGAACTTCGCTCCGAATAGAGGAGCTTACTTTGATATATTAGAGCATACCTTCGAGAGACGCTTCCCAGTTAGCATAGAAGGTATACTTGTGTACTTATGTAAAGTAAATCGTAATTCAGCTATGGTATAGCACAAGTAGCATTTATGTATATAAGATGTCGGGGATTTAAGTTAAGATGATGTGTAAGATCCTGTGAAATGGAATGATATTTATATATATCATTAGTCTGTTTTTATTAGAACTGAATTGTTCATATTAAGCTGTTAGATATTAAGCTTAAGAAGGAAAAGAATGAATGACATTGATGAACCAAATCAAATCAAGTCGTATAAGATAATAAGAAATAAGAAAAAGTTAGATGGTAAGATATAGTGACGGGGACGTCACATAAACGAATTCGGTTTGGATTCGGATCGTGGCATCATTGAACCGAATAAAATCGGATCGAATCGGGTTCGGATACGGATAATATCCGAACACTTTATTATTTAGTATTTTGTAATTTTTACTATTTAAATTAAAAGCTCAAGTTTTATATTTAATTAAAAATCCTAAGGAAAAATTGAAATAAAATCCAAAAGTGCTTAAATGCCCAAAAAAATTGAAATAAAAATTAAAATTACATAAACAAAAATACCAAATGAAATATTCGAATATTTTGTTATTTAGTATTTTGTAATTTTTACTATTTAAATTAAAAGATCAAGTTTTATATTTAATTAAAAATCCTAAGAAAAAATTGAAAAAAAGTCCAAAAGTGCTTAAATGCCCTAAAAAATTGAAATAAAATTTAAAATTACATAAATAAAAAAACCAAATGACCGATCTGATCTGTATAAATTCGGATCAGATCGGATATTTTTTCTATACGGATCGGATACGGATCATAAGATGAAAAAACCATTTAGTTTGGATCGAATCGGGTTTTCGCAAAAATCCGATCCGATCCGTTATCAACCCTAGATGTGGGATCGTTTGGTGATCGATACGTACAAAAAAATTCAGTCGGATATAATAAATTCAATTATTTACAAAAACAGTTAGATATTCTTAAATTATTTTATTACTTTTTTGATGAGATACTAATTTATATGTTACCACGGTTGCATAACATATTGGAATGTTCATAGGTAGATCCATTTTGTTATGTTTGGTCTTAAATGTGCATGAGAATAACAAACGATTAATGAAATAATTCAAAAAATATTATATAAAATAATCAACCATTGGTAGGAAATAAATCTAGCTTTTAAGGCCTGTGGTAGGAAAAATGTCTTTCTAGAACAGAGGAAGAAACTTTAACAGCAAGGGTGTTAGTAAGCTTCATGGCTACTGCGACTAGAGGTGGCAAACAAGCCGGTTCAGGCAGGTTCAGTTCAAGTTGTTTTTTAGTTCAGATTATTTCAGATTTAAGTTATTATGGACTTGAGCCATTTCGGATTCAGGTATTTTCAAGTTCAAGTTTTTTCGGATTCAAGTTTTTCGAGTTCGGACTTTTTCGATTTAGAGTTTGTTTTAGGTTCAGTCCGATTTTAACCGAACAAATTTAGCGGGTTTAGTTCAAATTATTTTGAAACTTTATAAGCCATAAATATTTTTATAATTTTGAATGTAATAATTAATTTAATTTTTTATGTAGTAAAATAATTATATAATAGAAATGCTAAACTAAAGTTAAAATTTAATAAATATTTATATAAATATAAATTTTTATATTTTAATATTTTTATTACTTGACAATGATTAGTTATTTTTTTAAATATATAGTAAAACAAAAAGAAAGTAAAAATCCAAAAATATTAGCTACAATACATTAAAAAAATAATTATTTCAAATAAATAACTAACAAATTATAAATAAATCACATTAAACAATTAAACATTTAGGCTAAAATATTATACTCTTAAGTCTTAAGTTAAACCAATAACTCATTGGGTTATTGTATTTTTTTTAAGTCAAAATTGGGCTATTGGAATTTGGACACTCTTAGTCCAATATTTTTTTATTTTGTTTTATTACCTTTTTTAATAATTATATTATATTTTTAATAAAATTTTAAATTTTTAAGAATTTTGGTACTTTTATTTTGTTTTTTAAATACCAACATAATTAGTAATTACATTAAATCTAACTGTATAATTAGTTAACTAATTGTTCAATTATAATGTTGAATAATACTATAATATACATTAAAAAAATACTTAATATTATGAATAAATAATAATTGGTCAACTAATTAGCTCAATTTTATATTTATTTTATTTTTGGTTTGTGCACATAATATTAATATTATTACATTAAATATAATCGTACACACTAATTAATCAAATATCTCATTAAAAAATTGAAAAGTTGAATTAAAAAAAGTATTAGATCAAGATGGCATGATTTTAATGTCATTATTATTATTTTATTAAAATTTTTATTATTTAAATTCTTATATGATTATTTTTAATAAATTTTATTAGTTGAAGAAGATGAAACATTGGAATTTGGAAAGAGTGTTGCACTAAAATTGTGAGAACCGTGTATTTAGGTACTGTTTCACATGTAAGGACACTCACACTGTCCATTTTTTGTGAATTTCGCAAATACGAGCCAATACAGTGTGGTGGGCCCCACAGGTTATACAGTGCCAGATGGACGTGAGACCGGACAGATAATACACAGAGTCTCTAATAAATATACGGTATGAATTTTAAGTCTAAATTTCCTCATTTAGATTATTTTTGAAGAGTATGGAAACAAATTAGGAAATGACGTTTAAGTCCATAGCCCGGTGGCATTTTCGTAAATTGAGGTCAAAATAAATGGGAATTTAATCTAGTGATTAAAGAATGATATTCTATATGAAAATAAGTCCTGGGTTATGTAAATAGATATACTGAATTGGTAGTCAAATTAGAATTCTACGCGATTTACCCGGTAAGGATATTTTTGTAATTTCACCTTCTCGGTAAGGTTAAACCCGAGCCAAACCCCAACCATTTATCAAAATACACTTAATATGAATTTTTGGTGATGGAAAATAAATTTTTGGAGTTCAACTACCTAGTGATAAAAATTTCGGAAGAAAAGATCGAAAAACCTATCATTAATGGCATTTTTGTAATTCTTAGCATTTTAAAATAACTACTGTGATAACCGTAAATTTTTCAATTATTGGAAATAATAAATATTGAAAATAAATATTAAAGAAAATAGATAAGAGGAAATAAATAAATAAAAGTAAATAAATAAAATTTATTTACGAGATGGGAATATCGTTGAAATTCCCGAAATTAAGGAAAGTGAGGAATTTAAAATTTGATAAATTGGAAATAAGGGAAGGATAAAATTATGGGAAATAATGAAGAGAAAAATTTAATTTAGAGAATGAAAATCCAAAATTTAATAAGAGAATAAGAAAATAAATGAAATATATTTATATAATTATATATTATTATATAAATGTATTTTTATACCAATACATATGTATTCAAAATATTATATAGTATATTTTAAAATACGTTGTTATATATATAGAAATATATATATACTATTTCATAAATTCAAATAATACATATGTATATAAATATAATGTTTTATGTGTATATATAATTATGTAAATACATATAGAAGAAAAGTAAGTATGATTTTATATTAAAGTTTATATGTATAAATATTTTATTATAACATTTATATAATTTATATATATAAATGTTACTTAATTTTAAGTATATATATAAATATACACATATATACTAGACATGTATTTTGTAATGTACAATATGTATTTTGTATATAATATATATTGTATAATATTATGTATGAAATAATGTATGTATAACATATAATATATATTATATGTATAAAATATAAAATATAGTGTATAATATATAGTGTATTTTATACCAAATATAGAAAGAGAACAAAAACATAAAAGGAAATAAAACAGAAAAGGAAAAGAGAAGGCGGGAAGGACCCGATCCTCCCTCCCAGCCAGATCGCCGGTGGCGGAGCTGCCACCGTCGGCGAGGGGAAAACGAAGGCGAGACGCCACCGGCCAGAGAAAAGGAAGACGCTGCTGGCGGCGTGAAGAGACAGAAACAGATTCGACGGAAAACAGAAGCAAACGCCGGAAGAGAAAAGGAAAATGGCCGACGGCGATGCCGGCCGAATCGGTGGCTGCCACCACCACCAAAGCTTCACCGGAGGAAGAGGAAGCTGATGGAGGCCACCGGAGACGCAATGGACGGCGGAGGAACGCCGGCGAAGAGGAAGAAGAACCGAGGCAAAACCGCCTCGATCCGCCGCCGTGCCGCCGATCCAGGGCAAACGGAGGGCACCGACAAGTTCGTCATGCAGCCGGCCAACTGAGGGACGCCTGAACCACCGGAGAACCGGCCACCGGCGAGGAACCGGCGAGGAAAGGAGCTGGACCGGTCTGACCGGGAAAGGAAGAAGAAAAAAGAAAAGAAAAAGAAAAAAGAAAAAGAAAAGAAAGAAAGAAAAGAAAAAGAGGAAAAAGGAAGAAAAAGAGAAAAAAGAGGAAAAAAAGAGAATTTCGGGAATTCAGAAAATTCCCGAAAATTCGACAACCCGGGATTTTACAAATTCGGTAAGAAATTTTCCGAGAATTTAATTTTAGAAAAAAATTAAATAAATTATGAAAAATTCTAAAAAATTAGAATTTTAATTCCAGAAATTATTTTCAGCAATCGGGATAAGGAATCGGGAGAAATGGAGTGCGGGCGCGATCGATAAGCAGAATTCACCGACCCGGAAAAAGGTAAGGGAGGCATGTGCAGCACTGTAAGGATACTCAGTCTGCATAATTTAATTGAAATATTTTATGCAATTATTTTATGAAAATTATTATGATGCATGATTTGCTGAAAAGAATTTGGGAAGAAGTACTGGCTGAAAGATTTTAAACTGTATTTTCCGTGTAGGAGGTTAGTAAATCGGCAGCCGTTATGCTGCCGAAAATTTTAGAAAAACTTTATAAAATCATATTAAATGATTTTTTTTCCGAATTTCGATAGTAAATCACGAAACATTAGGAAATTACTAAATTTCATAAAACATGAATATAATGAGATGAAATTTTAAGATATTCATGTATTCGAGAATGGTGATAATGAAACCACCGAAAATTCTCGGAATAGATAAATTACACGAATTACGAGACGAAAGATGAAGTGAAATATAGTGAGGATTCTTATGAATATTTTTATAAATATTCACTAAAGGATTTTAACCCTTATGGTTTAAATCATGGAATTATATATTTATATAAATTCCATAAAGGTATATTTTATGATGAGAATTACGGTTTTGAGATTGGTTGGTATTCTTATCATGCTGATGCATGATATGTGATATGTTTAGTCCCGGTGGACATCTAATCAGTGATCCACCGAGGACAATATAGGTTATGATCATAGATTTGATCGGTGTACTTCCTTACCCTCCGAGGTATACAGTATGATAAGATTGATGTCTATCTTAGACTCCATAAATGATAGGTAATATGTTTTCAAAAGGAAGAAATGATAATTCTAATATTCTTTCTATGGTCTCAAATGAAATATTAGATCATAAGTACTACATGAGATCTGATAAGACAGTGGAAAATACATATGGCATAAAGGCCAATCCGAGCAGAGACTCGATGATTGAACCGTGGGAGCCACCTCTAGAGTCCTTTGGGAACTAAGTGCTACACGTGTTCTGATGTTTCAATACATGCCATACCGAGCAGAGACTCGATGATTGAATCGTGGGAGCCACCTCTAGAGTCCTTCGGGAACTAAGTGCTACACGTGTTCTGATGTTTCAATGCAGGCCATACCGAGCAGAGACTCGATGATTGAACCGTGGGAGCCACCTCTAGAGTCCTTCGGGAACTAAGTGCTTCTGATGTTTCAATACAGGCCATACCGAGGAGAGACTCGATGATTGAACCGTGGGAGCCACCTCTAGAGTCCTTCGGGAACTAAGTGCTACACGTGTTCCGACGTTTTAGTAAAGGCCAAACCGAGCAGAGACTCGATGACTAAACTGTGGGAGCCACCTCTAGAGTCCTTCGGGAACTAAGTGCTACACGTGTTCCGATGTTAGTATGAGAAATCGTAGGATATTGTGACGATAAGTAAGTGATTGTGATTCGTGAATTCGACAAATGTCAAAGGATGAAATAGATCTGGTGCATATGACATATGATGTGTGTGATATATCGGATGAGTAAGGCACTGGGGTGGTAAATCCCTGGTTAACAGAGATCCAGGCACTCCCGGTCCTTACAATAAGTTCGTTTCTTTCACACTTAATCATACTGATAAAAAGAATGATGCCTTGTGAACTTAAGAATGGAATAGATTTTAATAGCTTATTTTGCTTTTTAAAGGACGGAACTAATTAAGAGAGTACATTAAAACATGAAATAAGTTTTAAAGAAATAAGATGATGATTTAACTAATATTCTTTTCAAGGAATATACGAATATTAATTATTTTATTTAAATGCTTTGTTTCGTAGAAGCATTATTTTGAAAAGCATATGAAAAAGGTTATGAAAGTTTGAAAGAGAAAAGGATTTATTAATTCAAAACGAAATGAAAATTTTCCCTACAGTTGCTTCTAGGTTCCGTAACAAGTATGGTATTCTAAAATACCTACCTTACTCTATTCGGATCCCTAGCCGACTGTAGTATCTTTCCTACATGCGAGCCTAGAGCCCATAGGAAAAATGAAAAAGATTTTCAGCATATAGGAAGCTGAGTATCAAGTGAGGCATATAATTCTCTTACTGAGCCGTGGTTTTGCTCACCCCTTAATTTTCAACATTTCAGGTTTTTGATGAATGTGAGTTCAGTGGATCGTGGATTCTGGCTGTACATGAAGGACAATGTGTCAGACCGACTGATTATTTGAGGTATGATCATTTATTCTCTGTATTTAGACACGTCAACAGTACTACTTATCTGATTTATTACGATAGGGGATGTGTATAATATAAACAATTAAACAATACATTGTAAAATTGTTTAACAGTCAGTACAAGTGAAGTATCACAGACAGCCCAACCGGTTAAGTTGTGTATAAGAAGATGAAAAATGTGGTCACGGGTCGTGACAACTACAAACTATTTTATTAATTGTTTTGCTGCTGCCGGCCACTGTTGCAGTTCCTTCTTCTCTTCAATCCCGTAACCTCCATGGAAGAACAATAGAAAGAAAGTGAAAGCTTCCAAAACTCACCAAAAAACACCGAATTTCTACTAAGCTATTTCTACCAAAATTACTCTACTCATCTTCTTCTCTCAAAACATACCAATAGCCCCTTGATTAAGTGGCTAAATCAAGAGAAATCCTCTTTCTCAATTTCGGTTAAGGTAACCCATTTCCATGCTTTGTTATTTCTTGAATTTTATTGATTCATTTTAGCATGATTAAGTTTCCTAAGCATGAATTAAGGGATTATTTTGATTGATTTTGATTAAATCCAATTCAAGCAATTCAATAGGGTTTCGGTCATAAGAAGATTTTGGTGAATTTCTATGGTTTGATGTTTAAAAATAGGATTAGGATGATGATTAAGCTTAATTAAACAAGGTATATTAGTTAAATTGTGGAAAAATCACAAAAATGGCAAGAAGCCATTTTCGGTCAAGGTGAGATGGGAGGATTTAATGCTTCATGTTATGATGTTAGGATGTTAAGAGACTTTAGAAATTATAAGAAGACTGATGGTAAAGTCGGATTTCGATTTGGAGCTAAATTGGCGAAGTTAGGTTTTAGCACCGATGCGAATTATACCAGTTTAATATTTTCTACTAAAAATATAGTAGAATTTAATTTAAGAAAAATTATTAGAATTTTAATTATGGTGAATAATGGTCTTGGGTGAATTTTATTGCAGCCCGGGAGTGGTGAATTGTACGTGGTGTTATCGAGCGACTAGATTTCATCAGACAGGTAAGGGATGCGTGTGTGAGCCGTAAGGATACTATAAATGCATGGTTTGGTTCACACTATTTTTATAAAATAATTTGGATATAAATTGCCTTGAGATTGGTGAAAATTTGGTGGAATTGTGGTTGTTGTTGAAATATTAAACTGTAATTTTCGTGCAGGGAGGCTTGGTTAGAAATAACCGTTACTCTGCCGAAAATTACAGAAATAATTGAGAAACATTTCTAGTATTTTTCAAAAGTGAAATTTTGAGAAATTTCCATGAAATTCATTAAATTGCATAATTTTATAGTTTATCGAAAAACTATATTTAAATATTCATGTTAAGAAATTTTATTTATGTGAAAGTACCAGCGTGTGATTTATACTATTCTACAAATATCTAGAACATTTTCTAGAATGATTGTTACAGTATGAATATTTTATGAATTTTTATTCATAAAATGAATATATTTTCATCTTAAATATTTATAGATTGATTGAAAATATATTCGGTGGAATTGATTTCATAACTGGTGTTTATATCACGTGTTTATTGTTTTGAGACTGTTAGGCCCCGTATCATGCTCACGTGTCACGTGTTATTGCTGATAGATACTGATCCTATTGTCAGCGTCTCCAGTGGGCACCTAATCTGTGCACACTATGGACCTCATAGACTATGGCCATAGATCTCATGTGTTTCCCCTATTTGGGATGATATTATAGCATGATATATTTAGGGTGTTGCCTAGTCTCTATGATACTGTACTGATGATTGTACTTTTCACTGAACTTTTAGCTGGTACTAAATTAATTGCAACCGCGGAGCTTTTAATATACTACGTGTTGAACTGAATGTTATACGGTGTTTTACAAGTGTGAAAATGAATATCTTTTTGAAAGGAATATTAATTCCTCATTTATTTACTTAAGTGTTTTATCATATGAATATCAATTATTTTTAGCATATAGATTTTATAGTATCAGTTTCGCATACAATTCTCTTACTGAGCGCGTTAGCTCACTCCTTTATTTTCTCACACCACAGACTATCTTCAGTGATTCTGTTCCATAGATTTGGCTGCGTCGTAGTTGACCCCGAGGCAGCACTTAGTGGATCCTGGAGGTAGCATTTCTTTTATATGTTTTCAGACATAGTTGTACAGTACTACTTTTGTATAATTCTTGTACCGGGGATATAGAACACTTGTATATACTGTATATATATTGTAGTAAATATTCTCATCGACTACTGATTTAATTTAAGCATAATAGTAGTTACTGTTTTCATAAGTGAGTGACAAAGGCATCGCAGACAGCCCAACCGTCACGTGTGGTATTATAATATGGTAAAAACTGTACAATTTGGGATGTGACAAAAATAAAGTTGGATTAGTTGTCTTATGGAGAGGATTAAGAGCTTCTAACTGCAATATATGTTGATATTCTACATTTTACTAGTTTTATTGATAAAAATTTAAAATTTTTTATTAAGAATAATTAATTGTGATTGATTTGGTTATAATTTACATGATTCAATCTGGATGTTGGAATGACTTGTTGATCTTGATGTATTATATTCTTACTTTTTAGGAATGCGAAAACTTTTATTCGTTTGATTTTATGAATTGAAGGATATCTTTATGGATAATTATTCAATGAACTGCTGAAGAGTTTTTTTACTCTATAAGCGGTAGTAGGATCATTACACATGTCCAATAAAAATATTAAAAAATATAAAATAAATAAAATAGGACATGTGTCATGATCTTAACCCTACTTGTGGAGTAAAAAAAACTTCACCAATGGTATATGGAATAATTATCCTATTTTTATTTGAATTTATTTTGTTTGGACATTGTAGTTGTATTGTTTAATTTAATTACATAACTTTTTTTTAATCTTAAAAACCTAAAATTTTAATTTTAAGATTAGGTTTTTATTTTTAAGTAAATGTAATATCTTTTCATACTTGAAACTTTAAAAAAAATATAGTTTAAATTTAATTTTCTTAATAATGTTCTTAATGTATTGCACAAATTATCAAATTCAAAGTTTTAAACAAATGTTGATATTATATAATGATTTTTTTGTATATTTGATTTACTGTTGTATTAAAATTAAAATTAAAATTTTAATATGAAATAAAAATAATAAAATATTATAATTTTTTATAATAAAATTAAATATAAAATTAATAATATATTTATTATTATAAATACAATAAGTATAATATTAAATATTATTTTTATGGTGTTTTAAATTAATTTCATTTTATAATTGAATTAAAAAGATTCACTGTTTATTTTGTTGATGATATAATTGTACAATAAATAATAATTTTTTTCAAAATTTTAAAATTTTTTATTAAAAAAATGTATTAATTATTTATTTTATTTTAAATAATAATAATCATATAATTATAATTCGAGTTTTTTTTGTTATAAATTCGAATTTTTACGAATTTTGGAACGGTTCAATTTTGGTTTTAGATTGTATCGGGTTCAGGTTATTTGAGTTCGGTTTGTGTTGAATTTGAGATTTTTGAAGTTTAGATTGTTTCGGGTTTGAAATTTTTTGGGTTTGACTTTTTTGGATTCGGACGTTTGACTTTTTTAGTCAATTGAGTTGGTTCGGGTTCAATCTCAGATGAGTTCAAATGAATTTTCAGGCTCGGGCTAGCTTTTACCAACTCTAACTACGATAGAACTGGCCCCAAGAAAGATGCTCAACCAAGCGGAAGCTTCTTAATATGCCAAGCTTTAGATAGCCCCTTCTCACTTAATAGCACTCCACCCTTTACAGTGCCTTTTCACCAAACATTGACTCAGCGTACCACCTTCCATGCAACTACAAAAGCAAACCACGCAAGCACGCCTTCAGCAAAATATCTTGCATAGAGCAGCATTTATCCCCACACAAGCCATGCTCTAGACTTTAGCCTTAATCCAAGAGCATTTAAAAGCAAACCTCACTCAAAGATAACAACATGGGAGATGCAAAACCATGATTGTAGAGTTCCTCCTTAATTATTTAGATGTAACTTAAACTTAAGATCACCCATACCTTCCGTATCTCAATGTCACATTATCAGATAGTGATGCAAGCAGCTAAAAAAATCAGTAAAACAACACTAATTTTGCGAACCCCAATATAAATAAAGAAAAAAGAGAGCCTAATGATTCATTATCAAGCTCAATCAACCCAATAATTGTATGATAAGTACTTCATTCATGCCAAATGTCAACCCAAGCCATTAGCTCACTTCCTATAACATATCGATCCTTGATTATTGAATCCTCAATATGACAACTTTGCAGCTAATTCACCAATATCCTTTGGTATATTTTCACCATCAACAACAAATTATAACTTTCAGGTTGAACTTCTCAAGATAGATTCTACAGCAATCTTATGAATTGGACCATGTAGTAGCTCAACCGGAGTAGTTTGTAAATCCCTTACATCGTTGACTGTGACCCTGCATGCGGCCAAAATTTCAAACTAATGTTCCTTGCCTTCTAGCTTCGGTTCATCCGCCTCCTATGGGGAGCACTCTTGGTTTTGAAGTTCTGGAGAAGCAATACAAACTTTACATTGATTCCCCACATCCATGTGAGTTTATTGAGTTCACTACAATTTTTACTGTAACCTTCCTTGCTTCAGATTCGAAAACTCTGGCTATGATTGATTTCCTACCACATTTCAAGCTTAATGACCTTGTTTATTCTTTCAACTTGGTTCGTCATAATTAGTATTCCCCTTTTGCTGAAGTCACTGAGATTCAAAGTGGTGCTATTGATGAATAGAAAATCCCCCCTATAAGTTTGGTTATATTTGTAAAAGTGGATTGGTTTCAAACATGAATAGAAACTCTTATGATTGAGACCCAGGTGTTTTTGCTTCAAAATTCCAAATCATCAGACTACTGCATAATGACTTCAAGCCACGACCAACTTTGGTTCTTTAATTTGAGAAAAAATCTACCTCTTCAGAGGAAATCAAAAAGTGCTTACCCAAGATTCTTATAACAAGAACGTCATCCATCCTCTGGCTTTTAAAAACATCTATAACGAGGTTAGGTTCAAAATAGACCTTGGCTGTGCCCACTAAACACCTTTCAAGATTATGTAGGGTGTAGACACCTAATTTTGTCCGAGCAGTTTCAAAATAAAAAAAATAAAAATTAAAAAAAAAATAAAAAAATAAAAGAATAACAATAATGAAGGAGATAATTAAGGTGAAATTAAATATGAAAATTCATTGCCTAAAGTAAAAAAAATTGAAAAGGAAACAAATTAAAAAAGGTCAAACAAAAATAAATGATAAAATAAAGATCCCATGATTTTGGGATCAATGCATTAAAATCAAATTTTTCTTTCTTAAATAAAGGAGGGAGTTTTGGTTTAAAAAAAGAAGGCCCTGGGAAAAAAAAAAACAGAAAGAGGAACCCTAGAGAGAAAACCCTAGAAGAAAAACCCTAAAAAAGAACCTACACAAGGGGAGTAAAAAAAACGGGGAAGAGAAACAAAAAACCCTAAAAAATTTTTTTGCTAGAGCTCTTAGCCACTCGGGCCACTTCTACTGTGATCATCTTCACCACCATTTATTTTCATCTTCATCATTGTACTGCTATATGGCCGCGTGAAGTCAGCCCCTGCATCATCATCATCACCGTCCCTGCTCAGCCCAACGTTGTTCTTCTCTGTCACTCCACTGTTGTCTTGTTGGTTCGATGCCCATTGCTGCGCTGCCCATTGTTCTTTGCTCCATTGCTGCACGTTGCTTCATCATCCTACCACTGGTTTTCTTTCCTTCTTTGTCGTGCGCCTTGCACTATCCTCACTGCTTTGCATCATCGCTCAGTGGCCTGCGCCGCACATCCCTTTGTTGCATCCTCGTTGTTGTTCCTTATTGTTGTGCACTGCTGCTGCCTTGGGACACAACACACGGGCAAATAAAAAAACCTGGAAATCTTGGAGGGCAGCTGTCTTTTTCGGAGACTTTGAGAAGCTTATTGCCGCCTCTTAGCCACGCACCTTGCTGCTGACCACAAAGCTCCACCACCAACGTTGCTACCTTGTCCATCTTGCTGCACTAGTGGCTGCCACTGAGACCAACAGCGGCATATCATCATTATCGCTTTTGTCAGCATCCACACCGCTTCTTCAGGTGTCTTTGTTCTGCCGTTCATCCAAGTACCGGGCCTTGCCCTTTGTCCGTTGCATCTTGCATACCATCATTGATCATCACGCGGTGCACTATAGCTTTGCAGTCGAGCCAATCACCATCCAGTTCTATCTCGTTCCTACACCAGCTTTTACACCATCGCACCATCCGCTGCCTTGCCTGTTGTATCATTTGCACGAGGCCAACCTGATTCACGCAATTAAAGAAGACACAAATTGAGCCAGCAGCCTCTTGCATTGCCCACGTTTGCCACCGCCCCCTATTCTGTTATGTGCACCAGCCCCCTGCTTTTCCTGGCCTGCATGCGTTCCTTTCCACTACGCCGCTCCATACCTTATTGTATCATCTTCATCGCTGCACCGAGCATCATCATCATTGCTTGCTGTCGAGCTCCGCTAGAAAAAGGGAAGGTGTAAACATTTTGGTCTTGTTAAGGTTCGTTCCCCACTTGCAGACTTTGTTCTCATTTATCTCTGCCATAAAAAATATAATAATAATGATATATAAAAAGTAAAGTAAAACAGCAAAGGTCTTTATGTGTTTGTACGTATAAAAGGTTGATAAAAGACTTTGTGTATTTTTTTTATTTATTAAAAGATTTCGTTTGTATTTTTTAGGATATTGAAAGGAATTTCATACATAAACTTTAATGTTATTAGAAGATTTTTTTTTAATAATAACTAAATGAATAATAAACAATGAAAATAGATAGATAAAAAGATAAATGCAAATAATAAATTTGAATTTCCGATGATAAGATTTCGAAGAAATCACAAGTAGTGATTCTTCAACAATCTTTAGGGTCGAGAAAAATCTTTAGATGTTACCAGCGTATTGGAACATTTAATTGGTTTTATCTCGATTTCAAAATTCTTTAAATAAATTAATATAAAAAATAGAAATAAATTAATCAAATATAAAATTTAAAATGAATAAATATAAATATGAATTATAAATAAATAAATAAAATATAAATTTAAAAGAATATCCCCGATGATAGGATTTCATAGAAATCACAAGTAGTGATTCTTTTGATAATCCTTAGGGTCGAAATGAAATATTTGAATATTACCAGCGTATTGGGGTATTCAAGTAATTTTAGTCGATATTAAGATTTTTAATAAAATTAACTTTTATAAAATAAATTAATGTAAAAAAAATAAATAATAAATAAATAATAATAACAATTAAAAGTAAGTAAATAAGATATAAATAATTTCCGATGACGAGATGTTATGGAATTCACAAGTAGTGATTCCTAACTGATCTCTAGGTGAGAGAAATATGCTTAATGTTACCAGCGTATTGGAATATTTAGTATAATTTTTCAATAAAAATAAAATTTTATAAATATAAATAAATTTAATAAAATAAAATATTTCTCATGTGCATCGTATATATTTTGTTTGCATCATTTGCATTCATAAAATTCTAAAATAGGTGTGAATCTCCTGAGGATGGGATCTATAGAAATCGCAAGTAGCGATTCTTAAGAAATCTCTAAGTGAGGAAATTATCCGAAAAGCTACCAAGAGTATTGGGGTACTTCGGAATAATTTTCAATACAAAAGATTCTCATTTATTTCAAATAAAATTTAATATTTCAAAAAATAAATAAATGATTTCAAAATAAATGGAATTCTTTTTAAATGTTTAATTAAGACCATTTTACTAAGATCATTTTATTAAGATTGAAAGATAAGACATGATTAAGTGGTACCGCTTTTTAACGGGCGTTGTGGGGGTGCTAATCCTTCCCCACACGTAACTGAACTCCCAAACCCAAACTTTGTTTTCGCAGACCAAAAATTATTTTTTGATAAAACTTAATTAATTTTAAGGCTTTATTAAAAAGATAAATAATTTTAGGTGGCCAATCACACCTAGCCAAAAAAGATTGGTGGCGACTCCTCCTTTTCTTGTGTTTTCATAATCGTCTAGCGATTGAGTCCCCGGACGAAAATCGTTACGACAGCTTTGGCGACTCCGCTGGGGACGTTAGAGAGTCGAACCATAATTAATCATGTCTTATCCAAAATCTTAATTAATGGTCTTAATAAATATTTAATAAAACTCTTCATAAAAAATAAAAAAAAAAGCAAAAAATAATACAAACAAAAAAAATGTGTGAATCATTTTCATCATTTGTGTTTTGTTGGGATGCATCTTAAATTTCATTCCTTTGCATACATGACATATTCATTGCATACATCAACCCTACACCCGGGTTTGTCCCTTTTAGGAGAGAGTATAGTACCTTTGCTCTCATGAGGTGATAACCTCCGCAATGGCAAGTGAAATACTCTCACTCAAGTTGAACCCTTTCCGTCTGTAGCCTATCATGGGTGAGGATTGGGGTGCCTTACTAGTCTAGTGTGGACGTCAGTAAGGAACAATTTGGGAACCTTTTGTCCTTTAGAACTCCAAAGCATACATATAGTAAACTTAAGAGGACCAACTTGGGATAGAGTCATGTTAACCCTATTACTTAGGACATATCTTTGATCATGTATGTTTGCTTTTGTTTGACATGTGAGACACTAATAGGGAATCATAGGTTTTTAGCAAAACATTTCCATGCATGATTTTTTCCAAACACATGTAGCATTTTGTTCATCCATTCATCTTCATTCATTTTTTTTTCTTCAAGCATCACCACATGTGAAATGATAAATTCTTAATTGTGGTAATAAAGATTTGAAGATAGCTCGACCAAAAGTTCATTCACACAACACTCGTTATCGAGCTAAGATCATGGAAGAAGAATCAAGCATGCGCATGGAGAAGATGGAAAAAGCTCAAGAGGAAATGAGGGGGCAACTGGCCCAAATTACAGAATTATTGAAAAATCTGAGCAAGGGCAAAGGTGTAGTAGAGGAAGCTGCAGTCCAAGAAGGGGTTCAACAACATAGTATGGAAGATCCTATCTATCCTCTTGGATTCGGTCCATTTCCAAGTCAAACATCTCAAGAAAGAAGATATCCACCTGCTTACGCTGCTATACCCCAAGTGTTTGGACAAGCTCAATTCCAAGGACCCGCCCATCCTTCCCAAGGTGTAAAATCTACTGATCCCATTGAGGTGCCCGACTTAGATGACCCAAGGGAAGTTGAAAAGTTGAAAGCCAAACAAGTAGAGGAGAAAGATGAGGCGAAGTCGCAACAAAAGATCAATATGTTGGAGGAAAGGATTCGAGCTATTGAAGGCTTAGACTTTTATGGTTCCATGGATGCTACTGGTTTGTGGTTGGTGTCAGACCTGGTTATTCCACCCAAGTTCAAAGCACCAGAGTTTGAGAAGTACAATGGAACTTCTTGCCCTAGGTCTCATCTTATTATGTATTGTCGAAAGATGGCTGCTTTTGCTCAAGATGATAAGCTCCTTATTCACATTTTTCAAGAAAGTCTCACTGGATCTGCTGCCAAGTGGTACAATCAATTAGACAAAATCCGGATTACCACATGGAATGACTTAGCAAGGGCGTTCACGGCCCAATATCGACATGTTGCTGATATGGCCCCTGACCGTTTATCAGTTCAAAACATGGAGATGAAAGCCAATGAAAGCTTCAAGCAATATGCGCAAAGGTGGCGCGATGTAGCCGCAGAAGTGCAACCTCCTCTTTCAGAAAAGGAGCTCACCATCCTATTTGTGAACACTTTAAAGGCTCCATATTATGATAGGATGATAGGCAATGCCACCAAGAATTTTGCTGATATGGTGTTATCCGGGGAGATTATTGAGAATGCGATCAAGCGTGGCAAGATTGAAGTTCCTAACAATACTGAGAAGAAAGGAGGAGCCAACAGATGGAGGGAAGAGGATGCCCATGCTGTTATAAATGGGGGGCAACATGGACAATACACTCCACGACACTCTTATCCCATGCCACAACCATATTATCCTGTTCAATACCCTTACCAGTCATATCCGCAAATTAATGCTCAGCCTAACTTTCACCCTCAAACACCCGCACCAAATACCCAATCAGTTGCCCAATCCAACAAACAAGAAAGCAATCCTAGGGGGCATGGCCAAAACAACAAAAAGCTCCCATCGATCCAATTCCCATAACCTATACCGAGTTGTACCCAAAACTAATCAAAGAGCAACTCATTGCCCCAATTTATGCGGAACCTCTCAAGCCTCCATATCCAAAATGGTATAATGAGAATGCTCGATGTGAGTATCATTTTGGGAATTCGGGTCACTCCTTGGAGAATTGCACTGCTTTAAAGTATAGGGTGCAAGGTTTGATAAAAGCCGGCATATTGCACTTTGAAAAAAAGGGGAACCAACTGTGAATGCGAATCCATTGCCCAACCATGGAAATGAGGGATGATTCTTTTGAGGTGAAAGGAGTTTAAGCCATGCAAGTCTGGAGATTTATCAGAATTTTTTTTTAGTAATGCAAGACAGTTTTTTTTAAAGTGCTTAAGCCCATAAGCACGAAATAAAGTTTTATGTATGGGCCAACTTTTATTTATTTCCCTTTCAATAAAGCGACTAGTGTGATGCACTGTCAATTTCTCATTCATTCTATTCATTTGCAATTTCTCACATACTCACCATATCTTTCATTCACAAGTATCCAAATAATGAACATGATGATAATGATGTCAATAAATCTGGGATTCAAATTTGAAAGAACCACTTTTGCTGATGGATTATCAATCTGCCAAGGTGTCCAAGTAAGAAAGAAGAAAATTTGTTCACAATTTTCACCCAATTTGATGGTATAAGAAAAGGTGAATCTCTTATAGAAGTTTCTAACAAGTTTGTATTTGTTCAGTAAATGATCTTCAAGGAGAATATTTGCATTTGAAATGATAAATGGCCTTCTTTCACTATCCTTCAAGCATGAGTAAAATTATCCTTTGATTACCCCTTTTGAGCCTATTATATTTTTGTAATATAACCCACCAAGGATCACCCTCCACATTGGAGGCAAGGAAGATGAAATAAAAAAATTTTTGGGGGCAAAAATGAAAGTGTTCATGATGAATCAAGGGGCAAAAAAAAAAGCCCATTTTTGTGAAAAAAAGAAAAAAGGAAAAGGGTTTGAATTCAAAAAGAAAACCCAAAAAAAAAAAGCAAGAAGGGGCAAAATGCTTAAATGATTTACTTCATAAGAAAGTGATCCTTTGGTTTGTAAACCTTGAAACACATTTTGGGCCTATTTGATCCTTTTCTTGTAAACCCTCACCTGAGCCTACATTACGTACTTTTAAAAGCCCATTTTGATCAAATGTAAATGCTTGAATTGAAGAATCATGCGTTGAATGAAAACATACTTGTACAATGAGATAATGATCCTTTGAAGGAAGTAGATCAAGTTGAACGAAGAAACCCATGAGCTTTGGAAGATATCTGTTAGATCAAAAGCAAGAATGACTTTTGGGGGGCATGAATTTGGATTGAAAACAAAAGGCTGAAATTTGTCAAAGCTAATGGAGTTTAAAAAAAAAAGATGAAAAAAGAAAAAAAAGGAAAAAAAGGAAAAAGAAAAAAAGAAAAAGAAAAAAGGAGGATTCAAATTGAAAACCTGAAAAGGCAGTTTGGATCAAAAGAAGGGAACCTAAGTTGAAAACCTGAAAAGGCAACTTAGGAAAAGATCATCACCAAGAGTTTTGATATAGAAGCAAGATTGGCAGGCCCAACATGGATGAACATATCAATAAAAGTGGGTTTTTGGAAAAGAATTCTAGATTGACTTGATTGAAATTGTCAGAATGTTTATTAAATGGATACTGAAAACCATATTCCAAACAAACTGGCCCATTGATTTTTCTTGATTTCATGTTCCTTTTCTAAGAATGAATACCCATATTTCTCATGATTATTTTAAATTCATTCCATCCCTATAATAAATTGAGAAGATGTATGAGTGCATTACATTAGTGGTCGAATTGGAAGGAAAATAAATAAATGTTGGTAACCTTTTCTTGGGTAAATTTTTGAAAAAAATATTCTTTTGAGAAATCTTGCATTACTAAAAGAGAGAAAGAAACAAAAATAAAAAAAATGATGAAAACATAACTTTGAAAGCATGATGGCAAGTCTTCAAGCATAATGGGACCAAGACTCATTAGAAGGTGGGATGAGAAGTGGAGATAGAAGATTTCAATAAGAAGAATCCAGCAGATATGTGGAACTTGAGGAAAATGAGATGAGTTTGAGAATCTTGTTACCACAATTGAGAATGCATTTGCATACATTCATGGAATAATTTAGGGGGCATGACATTGACATGCGCATAACATTCATAGCATCCATGGTATTCATGACATTCATTAAATTCATGACATGCATGACATTTCATTAGTGCATTTTTGACGTCGAACTATTTTCTTAAGACATTAGGATAAGAAGTTCTGAATGATTAAATTTTGAGGAAAAGAGAAAATATAAGAGATGGTAATTTGAAAAAATGATGAGGAACGAGAAAATGATGAGAAAAATACTTTTTTGAAAAACCTTAGATGAGAGGAAAGCCCAATTTAGCTGGCACCTTAAAGGAGGATGAAGCCCAATATTGTTGGCATCAAAATGAAAGTTAAGCCCAGTCAAACCCATGCTAACTGGCATTCTGAATGAAATCTTTATTTTTCAAAAAGTCTCATTGCCTCTGTTGAGAGGAGCTCTTTATTTTTCAAAAAGTCTCATTGCCTCTGTTGAGAGGAGCTCTTTATTTTTCAAAAAGTTTCACTGCCTCTGTTGAGAGGAGCCCTTTATTTTTCAAAGTTTCACTGCCTCTGTTGAGAGGAGCCCTTTTGTTTTCGGAAGTCTCATTGCCTCTGTTGAGAGGAGCTTTATTTTTCAAAGTCTCATTGCCTCTGTTGAGAGGAGTTTTTGTTTCAAAAGTCTTATAACCTCTAGTGAGAGGAGCTTTTATTTCATTCACTTTGCATTCCTTAGTCTTATGATAGAAGAGACTAGGAATTTCACTTTGCACTCCTTAATCTTGTGATAGAAAGGATTAGGAAATCCCATTCATTTTGTTTTCCTTACTCTTATGATAGGAAAGACCAGGAAATTTCATTTTTGCATTCCTTAATCTTGTGATAGAAAAGATTAGGAAAATTCATGTTTGCATTGCTTAGTCTTATGATAGGAGAGACTAGGAATTTCACTTTGCATTCCTAAATCTTGTGATGGAGAGACTAAGAAAATTTCATTTTGCATTCCTTAGTCTTGTGATAGGAGAGACTAGGAATTATCATGTTTTACAAAAAAAAAAATCATTGATAGGTCTTGCATTCAGACAAAATGGTTGTCTATGTCTTTGCACCATTGCTGTTTCACAGCAAAGCGCAAAAGAGGGGTAGCTGTAGACACCTAATTTTGTCCGAGAAGTTTCAAAATAAAAAATAAAAATTAAAAAAAAATAAAAAAATAAAAAAATAAAAGAATAACAATAATGAAGGAGATAATTAAGGTGAAATTAAATATGAAAATTCATTGCCTAAAGTAAAAAAAATTGAAAAGGAAACAAATTAAAAAAGGTCAAACAAAAATAAATGATAAAATAAAGATCCCATGATTTTGGGATCAATGCATTAAAATCAAATTTTTCTTTCTTAAATAAAGGAGGGAGTTTTGGTTTAAAAAAAGAAGGCCCTGGGAAAAAAAAAACAGAGAGAGGAACCCTAGAGAGAAAACCCTAGAAGAAAAACCCTAAAAAAGAACCTACACAAGGGGAGTAAAAAAAACGGGGAAGAGAAACAAAAAACCCTAAAAAAATTTTTTGCTAGAGCTCTTAGCCACTCGGGCCACTTCTACTGTGATCATCTTCACCACCATTTATTTTCATCTTCATCATTGTACTGCTATATGGCCGCGTGAAGTCAGCCCCTGCATCATCATCATCACCGTCCCTGCTCAGCCCAACGTTGTTCTTCTCTGTCACTCCACTGTTGTCTTGTTGGTTCGACGCCCATTGCTGCGCTGCCCATTGTTCTTTGCTCCATTGCTGCACGTTGCTTCATCACCCTACCACTGGTTTTCTTTCCTTCTTTGTCGTGCGCCTTGCACTATCCTCACTGCTTTGCATCATCGCTCAGTGGCCTGCGCCGCACATCCCTTTGTTGCTTTGACGTCCCAGTCACCATACCTTTCCTGTTTACCTTTTTCCCCTTTTTCACTTAACTTGATTAGATTTGCTTGTCAATGTCAATCATACTTTTCTTTAATTCTTAAGCTTAACATCTAACAGCTCAATATGAATAATTCAATTTCAATAAAACAGACTAATGATACATGTATATATGTATCATCCGTTTCCACAGGATCTCATGCATCATTTTAAACTTAAATCCCCGACATCTTACATACCTAAATGTTAGCTGTACTGTACCATAGCTGAATTACAATTTACTTTGCATAATTACATAAGTATACCTTCTATACTACTTGGGAAGCGTCTTTCGAAGGTAAACTTTCAAAATCCACTCAGAGGCTCTTCTATTGAGAGCGAGGGATTACTTCAGATAGTCTGTATGAAAAATGTTCGTAAAAGGGTGAGTTTACGCTCAGTAAGAAAAATATGTAAAAGAGCGTGCTATGCCTCTATATGCATTTTTCCTACTTGGCTCTATAATGTCATGTAAAGCATTATAAAGCATGCATCATAAACCTCTTTCATGCATTGTTTGCAACCATGCATATTTATTTCAAATGGTGTAGGCAAACATACTTTCTTGAAATCATCAAACATAACTTCTTTCTTGAAAACATCATACTTCTTTACTTCAAAACATACTTCATCTTCTATCTTTAAAACATACTTTACATGCTTTTATAACATAGCATGTTTCGTATACTTCTTCAAAACATATTTCAAGTACTTCTTTGAAATATCATTTACATATATACATACATACTTTCTTTAAAACATCTTATACTTCTTTTGAAACTTCTTGTACAAGTAAACCAAGTACTTTCGATATTCTTTATTCTTTGAAATCGCATATACATATAGTTTTTGATAACATAAAAACTATTCGTACTTTTGTGGAGTTATGCACTGCATCATCATCATCATCATCATCATTATCATGTGGCGTACCCCGTAGGGCCAGGAATTCTCCCTTAGCCGAACATGAAATATAAACAGATTGGCCAACTGCGGGTGGCTACAGTTAACACTAGTCAGGTGTCCTTTTGTAGCAACTGAGGCCTGACTTATGGTTCCTCAGCCCATAACATACATTACATCATTTCAGGACTTGATCAGAGCCCCTACTATAAACATGAAAGTGCATAATCTCAAAACATATGCCATATAGCTTCTTGCCATGACACTTCATACTTTCTGAAAATAGGTGTAAAATTCTCTTTTCAAAACAGGGCAGTCGACTGGCCTCATAGGGCAGTCGGCTGCTGCTTCATAATTTCATTTATCGAAATTATTTTCATTTTAAAATTCCGATATTTTCATCTTTGAAAATACATGGGAGCAGTCGACTGGTCCATATAGCAGTCGACTGGTTTTCAAACAGAATGCTTCTTAAGAAATAGCAGTCGACTGGTCCATATAGCAGTCGACTGTTTTTGAAACAGAATGCAATTTGGTAAATAGCAGTCGACTGGTCCATATAGCAGTCGACTAGTTTGAAACAGAATGCTTCTGGGAAAATAGCAGTCGACTGGCTTACATAGCAGTCGACTGGTTTGCATCGGTTTTTGGAAAAACGGCGTTTTGGTTGTCTCTAGGCAGTCGGCTGCTACTTAAGGCAGTCGGCTGCTCCTAACCTAATTGGTACTAGGAGACAAGTCCGAAATTGCATCTTTTCCTGCACAAAATCAACTGGTGCTTCTCTCCAAAACATGTAAAAACATCATAAAACATGCGGACATAGCCGCCTTACGTCCGTTACATAAATTCCTTACCTTAATTCCTTCGGAAACGCGAAATCACTTGGCGCGTAACCCTAGCTTTTCATTTCTTCAAATCTGAAATCATCAAATCAATTTAAACCTTTAAACAATCATCATACATACATCATATCAACTTACTACAACTCCAAACCATGAACTAAATTGACTAAATCATCTTTTTCTCTTACCTTTTGCTAGTGTCCAAAATCTCAACTTTGAGATCTCTTCCAATACTTGGAATCAATCCACCAAACTTCAGATATAACCTCGTCTAGTGACTATGATCGTTTTTCGTCTAACAAACTTAACGATTTGGTTACTAAACAAGGGTGTTTGTCAAGGTAGCTATGGAAGAAAACTTATGGAAACTTGGAGAACACGAGGGAGAGGGCTGGAAAAGTTGCTGCCGTGGGGTGATGGTTGGAGATGACTCATGCACTTGCATTAAATGCCTCCCTATCTCTTTAATCATCTCAGCCATGCTTCCTTTTGACCATGCTTTTTTGACCCTTCTTTGACCAGTAATTCTCTTCTTCCCTTTTCATATCAGCCACATCTCATTACACCAATTAAAATTTGATATTTATTTTCTTTCCTACTTCAATTATTTTTCCTGATATCAACATAATAAATCATTTGTCTTATTGACTATCAACTTTCTTATTTCTTCCATACATCATGCATACATCATTCATATATTAAACTTCATATTCATTTAATTGGTCTTCTTTCTCCCATATAACACTTGTCTTTACTTACAAAATTTTCTAATATTAATTCTTTGCTCATACCTCCATTATTCTTATAACATCAATTTAATTTCCTTGACTATTTAATCTTTCATCTCATTACTTCTTCCATGTTTCATACATCCTTCATACTTCAAAATTGTCATATCTACTTATTTTTCAATTTAAGCTAACATACTTTATAATTATGGAGGATTTTCCTGAAATTGGGGATTTCACAGTTGCATCCTCGTTGTTGTTCCTTATTGTTGTGCACTGCTGCTGCCTTGGGACACAACACACGGGCAAATAAAAAAACCTGGAAATCTTGGAGGGCAGCTGTCTTTTTCGGAGACTTTGAGAAGCTTATTGCCGCCTCTTAGCCACGCACCTTGCTGCTGACCACAAAGCTCCACCGCCAACGTTGCTACCTTGTCCATCTTGCTGCACTAGTGGCTGCCACTGAGACCAACAGCGGCATATCATCATTATCGCTTTTGTAAGCATCCACACCGCTTCTTCAGGTGTCTTTGTTCTGCCGTTCATCCAAGTACCGGGCCTTGCCCTTTGTCCGTTGCATCTTGCATACCATCATTGATCATCACGCGGTGCACTATAGCTTTGCAGTCGAGCCAATCACCATCCAGTTCTATCTCGTTCCTACACCAGCTTTTACACCATCGCACCATCCGCTGCCTTGCCTGTTGTATCATTTGCACGAGGCCAACCTGATTCACGCAATTAAAGAAGACACAAATTGAGCCAGCAGCCTCTTGCATTGCCCACGTTTGCCACTGCCCCCTATTCTGTTATGTGCACCAGCCCCCTGCTTTTCCTGGCCTGCATGCGTTCCTTTCCACTACGCCGCTCCATACCTTATTGTATCATCTTCATCGCTGCACCGAGCATCATCATCATTGCTTGCTGTCGAGCTCCGCTAGAAAAAGGGAAGGTGTAAACATTTTGGTCTTGTTAAGGTACGTTCCCCACTTGCAGACTTTGTTCTCATTTATCTCTGCCATAAAAAATATAATAATAATGATATATAAAAAGTAAAGTAAAACAGCAAAGGTCTTTATGTGTTTGTACGTATAAAAGGTTGATAAAAGACTTTGTGTATTTTTTTTATTTATTAAAAGATTCCGTTTGTATTTTTTAGGATATTGAAAGGAATTTCATACATAAACTTTAATGTTATTAGAAGATTTTTTTTAATAATAACTAAATGAATAATAAACAATGAAAATAGATAGATAAAAAGATAAATGCAAATAATAAATTTGAATTTCCGATGATAAGATTTTGAAGAAATCACAAGTAGTGATTCTTCAACAATCTTTAGGGTCGAGAAAAATCTTTAGATGTTACCAGCGTATTGGAACATTTAATTGGTTTTATCTCGATTTCAAAATTCTTTAAATAAATTAATATAAAAAATAGAAATAAATTAATCAAATTTAAAATTTAAAATGAATAAATATAAATATAAATATGAATTATAAATAAATAAATAAAATATAAATTTAAAAGAATATCCCCGTTGATAGGATTTCATAGAAATCACAAGTAGTGATTCTTTTGATAATCCTTAGGGTCGAAATGAAATATTTGAATATTACCAGCGTATTGGGGTATTCAAGTAATTTTAGTCGATATTAAGATTTTTAATAAAATTAACTTTTATAAAATAAATTAATGTAAAAAAAATAAATAATAAATAAATAATAATAACAATTAAAAGTAAGTAAATAAGATATAAATAATTTTCGATGACGAGATGTTATGGAATTCACAAGTAGTGATTCCTAACTGATCTCTAGGTAAGAGAAATATGCTTAATGTTACCAGCGTATTGGAATATTTAGTATAATTTTTCAATAAAAATAAAATTTTATAAATATAAATAAATTTAATAAAATAAAATATTTCTCATGTGCATCATATATATTTTGTTTGCATCATTTGCATTCATAAAATTCTAAAATAGGTGTGAATCTCCTGAGGATGGGATTCTATAGAAATCGCAGGTAGCGATTCTTAAGAAATCTCTAAGTGAGGAAATTATCCGAAATGCTACCAAGAGTATTGGGGTACTTCGGAATAATTTTCAATATAAAAGATTCTCATTTATTTCAAATAAAATTTAATATTTCAAAAAATAAATAAATGATTTCAAAATAAATGGAATTCTTTTTAAATGTTTAATTAAGACCATTTTACTAAGATCATTTTATTAAGATTGAAAGATAAGACATGATTAAGTGGTACCGCTTTTTAACGGGCGTTGTGGGGGTGCTAATCCTTCCCCACACGTAACTGAACTCCCGAACCCAAACTTTGTTTTCGCAGACCAAAAATTATTTTTTGATAAAACTTAATTAATTTTAAGGTTTTATTAAAAAGATAAATAATTTTAGGTGACCAATCACACCTAGCCAAAAAAGATTGGTGGCGACTCCTCCTTTTCTTGTGTTTTCATAATCGTCTAGCAATCGAGTCCCCGGACGAAAATCGTTACGACATAGGGCATCCTCACAACCCTTCCTAAAAAAACTTTCAAACCTTTATTCTCCAAGTGTATGGCGGTTATTTCATTGAAACCAGGGGTTACTTCCTTGTTAAACAAAGCCTCTTTATATGTTCTCTTTTGAGCAGCATGTTCAGGATAGACAGTTTTAGGGGTAGAAAACCGTTTGCTAGAATACAACTTTACAGGGTTTTTGTTACCATTAAAATCTCATGAGTTGAGTCTCCTCCAGTATATGGTTTTCGCATTGAACTTTGCGAGATTGACTCCTATTCTGTGGTCCAAAAGCCAAGCTCCATTTAACTTGGTGACAACATTTTTTGCGTCCTAATGATTACTGATGCTTACAAAACCAAACTTGTCCACCCCCCCCCCCCCCCCCCCCCCCTCAAGTTTCTTTTCTATGGAACAAAGGTGTTAACAACCTGCCATGGTGGTTGAAGACTTGTCATAACCATTTCCAGTGGATGTTTGGAGGGAGATTATTGATGAAGACAAAGAACATCATTAACGAAAACATAGAAAAAATGCCACTCTACAAAATCTTTTAATAAGCCATTCCTAAATCCTCTCGATCTTGATCTCCACCGCTATGTCATTCACTACGATGAAAGGACTATAGTGGTTAGAGACCTCTTCAATAATGACAAAAATCTTGTGGATTCAGACTGAGTCTATACGCAAAAAATGAGTTGTCTCTAGGTCAATCGTCAAAATACAAACTCAACCAACTATTCAGTAAAAGTCAAAAGGCTTCTAAGATTAGAAAATCTCAAGGTTATGAAATTAAAGGGATTCCCAAATGAAAAAGAAGAGATTACATTAGCAACTTAAAGCTACTTTCTTAGAATTGGGCAGTGCATTGGATAAACAGTAGGAATTGTGGGAATTATTTCGGATATAGGATATTAGGAAAATTTATTTCAGGGTTCTCAAGACGAAAAAAGCAGAATTGGTCAAATTCTATGAGCCAAGTTAATTTGTTAAAATATTGCTCAAGCTATTGAAAGAACGAAGGGGGATCAATCTTAAGAACTATTGGCATTCAGAAAATGTTACAATGGCAAAGGCTGCAACATACATGTTATAAAAGTTGCAGACTTTATAAAAAGGATATTCGATCAATTTTCATAGAGTACCACATCTTCAATTCTTCATTTATTGCAACAAAAGGGGAACGAACACTTGTAACAGATATTTGCTACCATGTAATTACTGAACTAGACTTTGACGAAAGCATCATAACCTAGCATCTTGTTACAGATATTTGCTACCAAGTACTTGAAAGTTCCTAGAATCAACAAAGGTAAAAATGTTAACAACTCATAATAGTATACCATAAAAAATTATACATAAATCACAAAAGAAACTTATGAAAATTTTGTTTTTTAATCTACCATGTATTTGGAATAATAAAGATATCAAGTTTGCAATGGGTAATGAAGTGATTGCATTAATATGAAAACTCCGAAGTAACTTTACAAGTGCAAGACATTTTCTTATTCCAAAGCACTATCCTAATTTTCTATCACAATATACTTAACCATATATAGAATAATACTGCAATCGTAAATCTGAACTCGATTATGAAATTTAAAACGCTTTTGACAAAAACATTCTTCTTAGTAACCTTTTCAGACAAAGAGGATCACAGTTATTGATCTCAAAAAGTTTGATGGTTGTTTCATTGTAATCTGTAAAAATATATAAAGGATGGAACGGTTATGGTAAAAACCTAATCATAGTTGTGTAGTAACCTTAAATAGGTTGAATAATGCTGGAAGATTTTTCTTTCTTTTTATTAATAAATTTGAGTAATTCGTGCGCAGCTTTTATTTTTGAGAGGTTTCAAATAAAAATCAATTTGAACAAGCCAACAATTTCAAAGGGGTTGGTAACAACATAGCAAAGTGGGAGCAGTAACATATACATATTGAATAATTATAATATTTTTGTTTTCGATTAGTGTTCATAGTGGTCCACAAAACACCAATGTGTTAAATTTAGACACAATTTTAGCCAAAAATATAGGTCAACTTTTTTTTTTATAAAATCCCCTCATCATTTGAAAAAATTTATCATTATAATTAAAAACATTTTCATAACTTTCTTTCTCTTTAACTAAATTTCATTTTTTTCTATTTTATGTTCTATATAAAAACAATTGATGTGGGATGGTTCGGTACATAAAAAAAATTCAGTTGGATAGAATAAATTCAACTAATATATATACACAGTTAGATATTCTTAAATTATTTTATTGTTTAGATGCTAATTTATATGTTGCTGCGGTTTCATAACAAATTGGAATGTTCATATGTAGATCCCTTTTTTTTTTTTTATGTTTGGGTCTTGAATGTGCGCATAACAACAATAAGAGATCAGCAAAAATAATTCAAAAAAAGTTATATAAAACAATTAGCAATTGGTAGCACCGTTATATCAAAAACACAAAAAACCAAAACTTAGTCTAGTAGTTGTTACCTCTTCATAAAAGGAATAGATCTAAAATTCGATTCCCCTCTTCTCCTTGTATACCTCCTATGAACAAAAAAAAAAAAATTAAAAACACAACAATTGCAACCACGCCTTTAGCAAAACATCTTGCATAGAGCAGCACATACGTAGCTAAATTCATCCCCACACAGGCCATGCTTCAGACTTTAGCCTTAATCCAAGCACATTTAAAGCAAACCTCGCAAAGATAACAACACAAGAGATGCACAACCTCAGCTGCAAAGATCCTCCTTAATTCTTTAGATGTAACATAAATTTAAGATCACCCATACCTTACACAGCTTAATCTTACATTATCATATAGTGATGCAAGCTGCTAAAAATATATCAGCTAAACAATCCCAAATTTGCAGACCCCAATATGAATGAAGAAAAAAGACTGCATAATGAATCATTATCGAGCTCAGTCAACCAAATAATTGTATAATAAGCACTTCATTCATGCCAAATGTAAACCCAAGTCATCAGCTCACTTCCCATAACATTTCAATCCTTGATTATTGAATCCTCAATATGATGACTTTATAGCTAATTCCCCCATATCCTTTGCTATATTTTCACCATCAACAACAAATTCTAACTTTTCAAGCTTAAGATAGATTCCACAGCTATGAAAACCGTTTTTAGCAGACCACAAACACACTGTGGAACCTAGGAATAAAGGTTAAAGACTTTCTTAGCATCAAATCACCCATCAAGGATCATGGGTTTTCCTAATTAAATCCTTACTACACTTAGTCACCTAAAAAAATGGAACAAAATATGTACTTTCCTCAATGACATAAAAACATATAAAGAGAAACACACTTCGACATTTCACAATAAGCTTCCAACTCCTTTGACTAACCTCACCAATGCCAATTCATCATCTTCATCACAATTTAAAATCAACTTCAATTAACATTACCAAACCCCTTATTGAACAAGATCCTATTATGATTGAAAAATATCCAAACATGGCTGAAGAGTTAAATAGATTCCTAAATTCCCCGAAAGTCGAATTAAGAAAACATAGGAATGAAAGGAAAAAATTCATTCTTAATCTCTAGCTTCCACGATTATTAGTTCTTCCACAATTTGTTCTTCATTAAGATTTGTTTTGAACCCCATCATTTTACCTAATTTTCAGGTTTCACAGGCCATTTTCTCCAACACCTTTCTTCTATTAATAGTCCTTATTAGACAAAGACTCATTGGTAGTCCTCTCTATGCTTGAATCAGCTCTCTTTGGTTGTTTCCTTTTCAAATTTTTTTTAATTTTTTTTCTTGTCCTTCGGGAAGTCTTCAATATTAGAGAGTCATCAATATCATCTAAAAATTTAAATTTTCTTGCCTAAGTTTGAAAATTTACCTGAAAGTGACCCATTCTTCCTTATACTGGTAGCAGGCAGATTAACATATTGACATCCTTATTGCAGTGTTCCAGACTGTCAACTTCCATCTCTTGGTCACTCTCTTTGTCCATTAGATCCTGCTTCGTACAGATCTAATCCTCCTTTCTTTTGTCGTCTGTTTGAAATTGAGACTTCTTTGCTATGGTAAGAGACGGAATATAGGTGTTGACCTCTTGATCACTTTGTTCACCTTTTTCGGTTTCTAAGCATTAGTCTTTTATATTGTCTAATTGAACAGAGCTTCTACATGAAAGGTCAGACTTCATTTTGCCTTCATCATTAAAATCATGTATCTCCTTTATAGATAAATCAGACTATTGTTGTCCTTGCTCTGCACTTTCAAGACAATCGGGATATCAAATTTATTAGTCACCATTTCCATGCTACTTGTGCTCGAAGCAACCTTATGAATAGGACCATGCAATAGCTCAACTAAAGTAGTTTGTATATCCCCTGTATCATTGACTGTGACCATGCATGCAGCCAAATTTTCAGACTAATGGTCCTTGCGTTCCAGCTTCAATTTATCCTCCTCCCACAGGGAGCACTCCTGGTTTGAAGTTGTGGAGAAGCAATACCAACTTTACATTGACTGTGATGTTTATAGTAACCTTTCTTATTTGTTTTAAATTCGAAAACTCTAGCTATGACTAATTTCCTTCCACATTCAAGCTTAATGACCTTGTTTATTCTTTTAACTTGGCTTTTAAAAACACCCATAACTAGGTTAGGCTCGAAACAATCTTTGGTTATGCCCACTAAACACCTTTCAAGATTATGCAAGACATCTTCTTCAACCCCCATGAACAAACTTTCAAACCTTTCTTCTCCAAGTGTATAACAGATTTTTTCCTTGAAACCAGGGGTTACTTTCTTGTTGAACAGAGCTTCTTTATTTGCTATCTTTTGAGCAGCATGTTCAGGCCAGATAGCTTTAAGGGTAGAAAACCGTTTGCTAGAATGCAGCTATGTAGGGTCTTTGCTACCATTAAAACCTTTTGAGTTGGATCTCCTCCAATATGCGGTTCTCACATTGAACTTGGCGAGATTGATTCCTACTCTGTGGTCCAAAAGCCAAGCACCATTTAACTTGGTGATGACATTTTTTGCATCATGAAGATTATTAAAGCATACAAAACCAAACTTGTTCCCCCTTCAAGTTTCTTTACTGTGGAACAAAGGTGTCAACAACCCTACCATCGTGGTTGAAGACTTATCATAACCATTTCTAATGGATGTTTGAAGGGAGATTATTGATGAAGATAGAGAACATCATTGACAAAAATAGAGAACAAACGCCCCTTTACAAAATCTTCTAATAAGCCATTCTTGAATCCTCTCGGTCATGATTCTCGTCGCTATGTCATGCACTACGGTGCAGGGACAGTAGCTCTTGGAGGCTTCTTCAATAATGACAAAAAATTTGGTGGATTCGAACAAAGTTTATACCCAGAAAATGAGTTTTCTCTAGGTCTAGTCTTCAAAATACAAACACAACCATCTGCTCAGTAAAAGTCACAAGGCTTCCAAGATTAGAAGATCTCAAGGTTGTGAAATTGGAGGGATTCCCAAATGAAAAGTAAGAGATTACACTAGCAAGGTAAAGCTACTTTCTTTGAATTGGGTAGTGCATTCGATTAACAGTAGGAATTGTGGGAATCGTTTCGGATACAGGATATTGGGAAAATTCATTTCGTGGTTCTCAAGAATGAAAAAACAGAATTGGATAAATTCTATTGGGCAATTTAATTCGTTTGAATATTGCTCAAGCTATAGAAAGGAGGATGGGCAATCAATCCTAAGAACGACTGGCATTCAGAAATTTTTACAAAGGAAAAGGCTCCAACATACAGATTATAAAAAGGTGCCAAACTTTATCAAAAAGATATTCGATCAATTTTCATTGAGTACCACATCTTCATTCATCGCAACAAGAAGGGAAGGAACACTTGACTCCCATAATTTAAATGAACTAAGATGGATTACTGAACTAGACTTTGATGAAAGCAACATAACCTGGCACCTTGTAAAAGATATTTACTACCATGAAGTTGGTTCAATTGCAAATAACGATGATGTCAAAATGGATGACAAGAAGAGAGTTGATGGCATTAGCTCTGCTATGAAAAAAGACCATGATGTATCTCTTGGTGATGTAACCTGATATGATTCTACTAAATTACCACAAAGATTTTTGATTTAGCCATATTAGTGAAACTATTGGTGGATTTTTTTAAGTTTATCCAATGTTATTATCGAATGGGCAAAAGCATTAACTTTTGCAAAAATAGTATAGTGAAAGATTAAAATCAAGTGGACACGAAACCTTAGATCTGGAAAGAAACACATGAGAAATTGTCCTAACATTGCTTGGAACACAATAGCATCACATAGTCAATGTTCAATCAACAAATTAGCAATGAATAAACTTATAACCAAATAATCAAAATTCGACAACACTTTTCTTTATTTCTAAGCCATGGAAATCAGAGAGGAAGAACAAACAACACCACCATAGAGAACAACCAATGACAACACAAAAATGGAACTCAAAGCAAATAGGGCTTCCAATAAAAAAATTAAAAAAAAAAAAAGGAAAAACATGCCGATGAAAGCAAGAGCTAAAAAAATATACTAAATAATACATTATTGCAAAAAAAGGCAAACATAATAAAAAAAAAGGAACAAGAATCAGTAAAAGCTAAAGAAAAGCATAAAAAAGAACGACAAACAAAAGGAACATGAACCATACTGTACTTAATAAAATATTAGATAACATCTAGTCAATCTAATTCATGCCTTTTACCATGTGGCTCATTGTTTAATCTTCCCAGATTCAAGCACATTGTAAATCATTTTAGTTTTAACTTTTCAGGCAAGGTTGCTGCACCATCATTGATGAAGAGAGATTTTGCTATTTGAATAAATCAAAGTATGGTTTTATTTATTAATAGGCTACAGTTTAGGCTTTAAAATGTAGTGTTTTGTTTCTGATACTTAATCATCTAAAATTCACGTACCTACAATATTGGAAAGGTCAATTTACAGATGTAGCGTTTCAGGCAAAAATGTTAAAATACTTAAAGTTTGAAGAGACATTTATCATCCATCACTTTACTCTGCACTTTCTCTTTCTCCTCTTCTCCTTCTCCAACAATTTAAGAATACATTTATTTTAATAAACATGTTGTTTGTTTTTCGTGTTTGTTTTTTTGTGTTATCATTTTAATTTTTTTTTTTTTTGCAAAATCATAAAGTTTATTAATCAAAAGAGGATGGTACAATCATGCTTCCCAAAATTAACCAGCTGGCATAGCAAAGACTCACAAAAATAACCCAAATCATCAAGCAAAATCATCAAAAGACCATGTTGAAAAAACCAGAAACAAACAGAAACAGGACACCCCAGCAGCTAAAGTTGAAAAAACCAGACTAACACACAGCTGCCATCTGATGCAACATTACCAATCAGAACTCAACCTAGGACAGAACAATCCCCAAACTCAATAAGAGCGGCCACCCACACTAGACTACCACCAAGCCATGAACATTTCATCTCTGTTGATGCCGGACTTAGCAAGAAAGTCAGCCATTCCATTCGATTCTCTGTAAATGTTGACCAACTGAACATGCTGCAATTCCCCCCCCCCCCATAACATATCAATTTTAAGAAACAAATCCCACAACCTCCATGGCCGAGACACCACATTTTGACACCATCCAACTGCAACTCTAAAATCTGACTCAACAATTAAACCACTGTTACGTTTCCAATCTGTTTTGGAAAATACCTCCAAAGCATAGTAAATCGCACATACTTCAGCAAAATTGGAGTCCTCAATACCAACCGTTCCGAAAACATAGCAACAATTACACCTTGCCCATTTCGCAGTATCCCTCCACACCCTGCAAGTCCTGGTTTTCCTTTGGAAGAAACATCAACGTTAAAATTTAAAAAACCCGTAGGAGGAGGAAGCCATTGTCTAAAAGGTCGACTGGAACAAGAAAGTTTTGAGGGAACACAGATAGTAGGATTAAACCACCAAGAATTTTCAGAAATAACAATGTCCTCCCAAGTCGCCTTAATCCAAATAAGAGATCTCAATTTAACCAAGAATACAATTTCCTCCATGGACAAAGATTTGTCAAAAACAAGATCATTCCGTGCCAACCACAATGACCAAAGTGCAGCAGAAACCGATGCAAGCCACCACGATTTCAATATACGACTAAAAGGGACATCAAGACAAAAGAGCAGAAACTCCCTAAGAGACTTAGGATGACACCAACAATGATTCCACCAGTTAAAAAATTTGTACCAGAAGGTACATACCCAAGAGCAACCAAAAAGAACGTGATCTGTAGTTTCCACTACCAATTTACACCAGGGACAAAGACTTTGAGCATGAGAGATTGGAATTCCTCTTTTCAACAAGAAACTTTTTGTTGGAATCCTGTCCACCACAACTAACCAAAGAAAGCATTGAACTTTTGGTGGCACCTTAATAACCCACAATCTGCAGAAATCAAATGAAGAAGTAGAGTTAAGAAAAAAGTTCATGAGAACTGATATCTTTTTAATAGAAAAGGCGCCGGCCACATCGTGTTCCCAAACAATTCTGTCGATTCTGCATGGAAACAACACAATCTTATCCACCTTCAAAACTACTTCTTTAAGCAAAACCTCCTCCCAATCGAACAAGTCTCTTCTAAAGAAATCCTTCCAATGACCATGGTTAAATCCACCATTTCTTGAATAATCAAACACCTTAGCATATTTATTAATAGCTAATGAGAACAACCTTGGATATAATGACATTACTTCCATCTTCGTTTCCTGTAATAAAACCATATTAACCTTATAACTACTAACAAGCTTCCTAACCACCCCTCGTTTTGCTAGACTTCCCAAACCTCGAACATTCCACGATAAAATCCTCATGATACTACAACCACCCAAATCACACCCTAAATGACTACACCTCGACAGAGAACAACATCTAGAATAAGCAATGATCCCTTCTTTCTAATTCTTGAAGCTTTTTAATTACTAACTCATCATCACAGTCAGCTCTCATACCCAATAACTTCCCAACCTCCCAGGTAGATACAGCCTCTTCTCTACAAAGAATTCTGCTTCTAGTTCTTAGATCTTCATCTGATAAAGAATCATTTACAATTCTTGTGACATCAATCCTATCCACCTAGAGCTTTTTACTTTTTCTTACATTTTTCCCTCTATTCTTTCCTTTCTTATCAATCTTTGACAGTAAATCCTCTTCAATCTCAGCAAGGCTTCTCGATTTTCTTTCTCTTCTCCTAACGGAGACCCTAAAACCAATATTATCAGTACTTAAATCCAACTTTCCCTCCAGTCTATCTTCAAGTGTTGGATTTGCCTCAACCTGATTAGTAGGCTCGATATTGAGCCCATCATCAAAATTCACTTGTGGCCCAACATTCTCCACAGAATCCTCCACCCTATTTTCAGCATCAGCTTCAAGGCCCTCGTCAACCTTACGTTTTGAATTTGAACTGAATGACCTTTCTACTGCTTCTGCCATATTCTCAACAATTAAAATGCCAGCTTCGAAAATATTCACCTCGAAATCCACCACATTGATTCTCTCAACCTCCATGCAAACCTCATCGGTCTCTGCCACCCTCTGACTTCCCAGCTCATCCATCCCAACCTCAATTATTGCATCGACCTTAGCCTGAAAAGATTGTTCCTCTTCCATATCATCGAATCCTCCATTACCATCACCAAGAAGAACATCATCGGATAAACCAGAGGACTTAAGGACTACCGCTCCTTGAGAACAACTTTGAGTATTTTGAACCACAGTTTCAAGGTTGACCTCTGTTTCAAAAACTCTAACAGAATAAATATAATTGCCACAGCTTAATTCAATCACTTCGTCGATCTTCTGGATTTGCTTCATTCTAATCTTAAAGCTTCCTTTTACAAAATCTTCAAATAACAAAGTACACTTATCAAAACATAGAAATTCTCCCCAAATATCCGCAATATTCTTAAAGGACTCTGCATTCCAAGCATGTAGAGGAACACCATAGCATGATAACCAAACATCTCATGAATATTCTTGAGGATCAATAGACCAATCCTCAATCTGGGCAAACCATTTTTTCAACCATGCCCAACCTGAATCTTTCATAGATTGTTTGATAGCAGGATCGCCAAATTCTATTAAAAATCGATCAGTTGAAATATTTTTAATAGAAATATCCTCAATCCCTTCCTTCTTGAACTCATCCATCAACGTTTTCTTGTCCATGTCACCAATTACAGACCCCACAAGGCACTCCTTCAACCGATGTAATGCCTCATTTTCAATGATCCCTGTACACCTCTTCATTGCCGATTCCACATGATCACTCAGATTCCTTGAATCATTTGTCTTATCATCAAGAAGATTAGGAGACACATCTTTCATCAAAACTTGACGATACGAACTTCTACTGCCATATTCTTCAAGCTTATTCTTATTACCACCTTCATTTGTAGAGTCCACAACTCTGACTTCTTCTTTTTTGGATTGATTGTTGGTTCCAACAAGACCCAAGTTTCTTCCTTGCTCCGGACAATTTCTGATTCTTCTCCAATATTCTATTCTTCTATTGAAACGAGCTACATTCACTCTAATGCGATAATTTAAGAACCAAGCACCGTTCAATTTTGAAGCCGCTTCCAAAGCTCCTCTGCTATCTGCAAATCTAACAAAACCAAACCGTTTCCCCAGTTTACTTCTTTTCTGTGGAATAAAAACATCCATTAATTTGCCAAATTGTTGAAAGACACACCTCAACCATGTCCAATGAATCTGCAATGGAATATTATTAACAAATACTGTAGAAATTTGTTCCCTCCTCCAATCCATAGATATTGCACCCACAACTGGAGCGCTTACTTTATTTGTGTGATTTACAACCTCCTTTTCACCCCCACCTTTTCAAAGTTATTATCATTTTAATTACAGTTTTCACTATAACCTTACTGTTTATTTTATGAAATTTGAATATTTAAACAATTTTTTCCTTGTTGAAACTCATTCACTCACTCGTTCGTATTCCATATTCTTTCTCATTAGCCTTTCCCGTAGAGCTTACCTCATCAGGGATTAAAAAAACCATCTCTCTTTCTTAACTGGCTTTTCCCTTTTGAGTTTGGAGTACCTTTTCTTTCTTAGAAGTTAAAGAAAATCTGATTCTTGCTAAAAAGATTCACTTTCCTTATTTGATTCTTGCATAAAGAGGTTTGGTGTAAGAAACCCTCATTTTTCTTAAAAACCCCCTTTCTCATTTCTAGGTTTTATTCTGTATTATTTTTGTTCTTCATTTTTGTTAGGCTTTTAAAATTACATATGATTTTGTTTAGTAGATTTGAAAGAGAAAGTTGTTTGTTTGCTCCCTTATCCGATTCCTATAAAGAAAAAGGTTTGGTTCCTATACTATGTTTTTTTCTAAGAAATTAAAATAATGTTAAAGTATGATAATCTATTTGTTGTACCTTAAGGGTATTTTAAATTTCTTTATGGGTAATAGGTTTTTGTAAAAAAATGTCACATCTTAGTTTTGACAGTTCAACATAACTTGCGAATCGTCGAAAAGCTTGTATGCAATTGTATTTTATATTAGGATGTTATTTATGTGTATATATATTTCTTGTTTCCTTTGGCAAATCTTTCTATGGTCTTTTGTCTGGATCAGGGTTTTTAGAAAGGAACTTGGATATATGAACCCAAGCTTGACCTTCATTATTTTTCGAGCATCTTGTGTAGGAAACATCTCAACTTCCTTGTGAAACTATTGGTATTCATGTAATAGAAAACTATGATGAACTTCAATAGATTCACAGAGAAACTCAAGTTGTCTTAGAAACAAGATAACCTAGAAATAATATCAAACTTGGGTTTACAAATCCAAATTCCTTGCTAGAAAACTTAATTCAGCCAAAAGACCATAACAATAATTAGTCAAAGAAACTAGAAACATGCACAAAAAACAACATCCTGACATATAATAAAATACTTGTGCTTAATAGAATTTGACAAGAAGCTCTTCTAGCCATCTACAAATGTCATCCTCAACAGGTACACGGTTTTCTTAATTAAATATATTTAGTTCTATTCATTATTCGTATCATTGGATCTCTTGTTACTTTTTTCATAAAAATTCTATAATTTAATTAATTATGTTTGAAATTTAATTGTTGCTAAAGTAATGTTATTGCTTTTTTATCTACAGATTGATCAAGTTGATTTCTAAACTAAAGCTAGGCTTTTTGGTCATTGCTTGCTAGTGATGAAGTTTAAGGGAAAATGTCCAAATTACTTTTGCATATTATATATATGTGTTCAAAATAGTTACTGTTATGAAAGATGTAATATTTTTATCAATTAATGTTAGGATAATTATCCAATACACCTTCAGTAGAGTTTTTTTTAACTCCACAAGCTGGAATAGAATGATTACACATGTTTTTTAAAATATTAAAAAATAAGAAATAAATAAAATAGAATATGTGTCATAATTCTAACACTCGTTTGAAGTCAAAAAACTCCATTGACAGTGTATTGGATATTAATATTTAATGTTATTATTATCAGACTTGTTTAATGACATATGGCTGATAAAATTTGATTTTTGCTGATTGTTTTAAATATTTTTTATTTTTGATTGTTATGGTTTGTGTATTGAAATTAAACGGGTGAATATTTGTATTTAATTATTTGTTAATTATTGGTATATAATAAAACAAACCACTATTTTAAAACAAAAAATGCAATCTAATTAAAGGATGAAAGGACTACATTTTTTCCCTAACCATTGTCTAATATCATAGTTCCTACCATGATCATAAAATGTAGCTTAATGTCATGTATTAGACTATATACAAAAAACTGTAATGTTTTATACTTGAGAAAAGACTACGCTAAAATAGAATACAGTTAGAAAAACATAATCTTTTACCTTAGACTATTCTTTTAAATGTAGTTTATGAGTTTTTCTAGTAGTAGACGAAACACAAACACAGAAAACATCACAAAAAGAATTTCCCACCATTTAAATTTAGTGCCAAATATTTAGTGATGCTATTATAAAATGAGATATTATGCAATTCATCACATATAAAGTGTTCACTTTATAACAAAAACACAAACATCACCAAAATTATTTAAAAAATCATTGAAAAATTATCGCCATTTATATTTGGTGATAAAATTTGGTGCCAAATATTCAGTGACGCTATCATGTGATGATTTTATCATGTGATGATTTTATGTTTCACCACAAAAATATCAAAAAATTAAAAAATTGTGACAAATTATCGTGTCACTTATATACTGTGTGATGAAATGTTATGTGTCACTTAGAAAAATGTCGCGACCCCAATTATACAAATATCAACTAACTTTTTCTTCACATAAGGTTTTGGTTAGGTTGTTTGTCAATGTTATCCTTTCTTCTTCTTATACTTTATATTTCATCACTTAATATAGTGATCTCAATTTCAAAAAAAGTATTTCTTTCATATATACATAAAAGTCTAATACACAGGATCTCACATAACTTACATAAGCTATATTCCCAAATGGTCTAATATACATCACTGTAGCACTATACTGTACAATAGCTGAAGTACATAATAAGTGAGTATACCTTCAAGAAATATTGAGAAGCGTATCTCAAAGGTACACTATAAAATCCCAAAAGTAAGCTCCTCTATCTGGAGCAGAATTCACTGCAAATAATCTGGATGAAAAAATGTTGTAAAGGGGTGAGTTTACTCTCAGTAAGAAACATATGTAAAATAGCGTACTATGCCACTATATGCAAGTTTCCTGCTTGGCTCTAGAATATCATGCAAAAGCGTATACCATATACTTTCTTCAATTAAGATATAAGTTCTTCAACTATCATATACACATAAAATTAATTAGATCAAATACTTTCAAATAATATCCATTCATTTGAAATCACATATACAAATAATCAAATAATTCAAATACTTTCACGTATCTCAAATCACGTGAAATCACGTATACAAATAACTTGAAATACTTCAAATAGGTGGAGATAGTTAACCTTCCAATAGAATCATGCACCAAATAAATCTCATAAGGGATAATAAATATATCCCGTAAGAGATGTCAAGTAAGTGCGTACCCACGTATGGGCCAAGGATCCTCCCCAAAGCCAAATACACATAAGAGACATGTGGCCATAGTCGATAGACCACAGTGAACACTAGTCAAGTGACAGCTATGGCATTGAGGACCGAACTAAGGTTCCTCAGCCAAGTACAAATACACATAATATGCATGATCACCAAAGGAGTTCACAGTCTCAAAAACATTTGTCATATACCTTTTTAAAATTACAATTATACTAGTATAAAATAGGCTTTGAAAACCTTCTTTCAAATAGGGCAGTCGACTGCTATGGCAAATATCACTTTATTATATTTCTTTTCTTTTTAAAATTCAAATATCTTATTTTTCGAAAACAATTAGGGCAGTCGACTGGTTCTCAAACAGAAAGTTTTTCGAGAAAATGCAATCAATTGACTCCTTAGTAGTCGACTGGTTTTACAAACAGAATGCTTCTGAAAACAGGGCAGTCGGCTAGCTCCATAGGCAATCGACTGGTTTCTCAAACAGAATGCCTTTGAAGAAAATGTAGTCAACTGGCTCATTAGTAGTTGACTGGTGTGAAAACATAGTACTTTTTAGAAAATAATAGACGACCGCTATATAAGGCAGTCGACTGGTTTGAGTCGATTCCGGAAAAACTACGTAACGGCTGTCTCTAGGCAGTCGATTGCTATTTAAGGTAGTCGGCAACCCCTAGCCAAATTGTAACTAGGAGTAAAATCGAAATTTACAATTTTCTGCACTTAAAACAGCCCTTATTTCACACCAAAACATGCAACCAAAACGAACATATTCACCCTACATCCGTTACACATAGTTCTTACCTCAATTAACACCAAAAGCGAAATCACTTGGTTGTAATTCAACACTTTTCCTTTCAACTCTTCAAAGCTGCAAATATTATAATAATTCCAACCTTTAAGAAACCTTTACAAATATGCTATACCAACTCAACATAACTCCAAACCACAGATAGAATTAAAGAAATCAACTTCATCTTTTACCTTTGTTAGTCACAAAAAATAACAGCAACAAGATCTCCTCAAATCCTTTGACTCAGCCCTTCATATTACGGCTATAGCTTTAGCTAGTGATGAGGAGTAATTTTCGTTAAGTAAGCTTAACAATTTGATGACAGGAGATGAATGTTTGTCAAGGTAAGTAGGATGAAACTTAGAGAATTTGGGAGGAAGAGCAAATATGGCTGCCGACTTTGACATGAAGGAGATGATGACAATGCATTTTCTCATTTAATGCACCTCTATCCATTTATCATTTCAGCCATTAACTATTTGACTATTTGACCATTTGATTATTCAATTGCTCTTATTCCATCCATGTCCCATATGTCATTCATACATCAACATTTCATATTTATTTAATTTTTCTAGCTTGGAATACTATATAAATAGGAGAAATTATAGGAAGTTGGGAATTTCACAAAAAATGGTCATAAATTGTTATATTTGTTGAAGTGCAGACATATTAATATTTCTTTTTTGCATTGGATGATCTTTTTATTAACATAAATTGTTTAAGCGCCTGTGCATGATAAAAAGTATGTCTAACATGATTAAATAGGAATCATTTATGAACACATATTATAAATGCTCTTATTATGAAATTCATATTTATAATGAATTTGAAGTAAGCATGTACTAGTTGATATATTTGTGAATTGCATGTTTATTAAATTTTTTAGGAATATAACTCATAAGATAGAAAATACTTTGAAATGCTTGAATTAATGAATAGTATTGTAACTGATTTACATAGTATCATTTTATAGAAGGAAAGAATTAATACTTGACTTATATGTTAATTATTCAAGTATTGCCATGATTTTATGATGCCTGTAAAATAATGATCATTAGACACTAAAATGGAAAATAAAGTTTATAAGATTATAGACAATGCTAGAGCCATGCATTTTGGTAAGGAAGGATTTTACACAAACATCTAATGATTACTTTGATATATATACACCAATGTCAGAATTAATTGCCGTAAATGAGAATGCATATTTCATTCGTATATATCAATTTACAAATTGGTATTAATTGCTATTTATAAATTGATGTTAATTCACAAAGGATGTGAAATTCACATGATTTTAAGAAGGTGAATTAGATAAAAGAGTGTATATATAATAACTTAAAAGGTAAATCATTGATTTCATGACAAGATTAAAAGGATGCAAATTAGTCGAGTTCTTAAACGAAATTAACAAAATCTTAAGCGGTGACATTATAATTTGATGAGGTAATTTTGACTCAGTATTTTATCTATGATAAGATCAACAAGATGTCATCATTTGACTAAATGAAGATGACATGTTAATTTTGAATAAGGTGCTTGGGAGAGGCAACTTGGAATATGATATTAGATTTTGCTTAGGTTTTCCTACTTAGATCTATACGATTAGTTGGATTTCCTGAGTAAACTAACTTTATAAACAGGTCGAGGAGAACAAGAGGTTGGTTTTTGAAACAATTTGCCGACTTCAAGCCATCATAGAGAGTGGTCGACAGTGGCTGATGAGGCGAACAGTGACCGAAAATCTTCTGCGTTTAGTAAGCCAGAGAGTGCGAGTAGTTGAGTTTTTGTGTGATGTAGACTGCTTGAAATCTAAAGAAAAAGGAGTAATTTTGGAATATGTATTGACTTAAAACGCCACAGTTTTGGTAGAAAGGTTCCAAGTTAAGAATGACGTCGTTCGCTTAAAATTTAGGTTGCAGCCCGCGACCCGCGAGAAGGATCTATGCGCCGCCCCATACCTGATCTGACTCGTATGTTTTTTTAGTTTTTTCTGTTTTATTTTATTTATTTGTTTTTAATTAATTAATTTTAGTTGTGCAGCAAGTTTATTAATCAGTTTTGTTCATTAGTTTAATTAATAAAATTTTAATAAATTAATTTATTAATTAGTTATGATTGATTATTTTATTAATTATTTTAGTAGAATATTAATTTGATCTATTAATTATTTTGTTAATTATTTTAGTAGAATAGTAATTAGTTTCATTAATTAGTTTAATTAATAAAATTTTAATAAATTAATTTATTAATTAGTTATGATTAATTATTTTGTTAATTATTTTAGTAGAATATTAATTTGAACTAGTTAAATTAATGTTTTGTTTAGTGTCTCATTTTGACTTATTTGTCTATGTTGTCTATTATAAAATGAATTCATCATAAAATGTAAATTAAAATTTAATAAATTTCTCGTAAATTAAAAAAATAAATTGAGCTTATACAGATGATGAAATTTCGAAGTATCACAAATGATTGACATTTTGAAAATTTCTAAGTAAAATATATTTTCTTTAAATTTCATCAGAATGATGAAATTTTAAAGAAAATTTTCGACATTAATAATCGATATGTATTTTCAAACTATGATAATAAATTATTAATAATTTAAGAATAAATAAATATTATTCCAATGATAGAATTTCAAGATGTCACTGGTAGTTGACATTTTGAAATTTTCTTAATTTTGAAAATTTTTAAGTGAGAAATTTTCTTTAAGTCTCACCAGAATGATGGAAAACTTAAAAGAAATTTTCAATATTAATAATTGGAATTTGTTTTCAAAAATAAAATAATATTAAATAAATAAAATTTGAGAAAAAATAACAGATAAAAAATGAAATAAAATTAAGATAATAAGGAAATAAAAATAAGATAAGAAAAAGACAAATAAAAGCATGAAATAGACAAATAATTAAAATTGGGTTAAGATAAATTAGGAGCCTTCCCTAAGATATTTAATGAATCTGGCAATGGAGTCTTACCAAGAATAATGAATAAAATTTCTCGAATACTCTTGAAGTAAGGATAAATTTTTAAGAATTTTGATGAGGATGGAGTTTCTTAGAAAATTTTCAATATTTAAATTTTAATCAAGAATAAAGATCATTTAGTTAAAAATCATTTTAGGATCTACAAAATTATTGTTATTGTTTTAAGATGAGCATTGTGAAAGTGCCAACACTTTCCTCACATATAACCATATACCCGAACTTGAATCTTTAAAAGTAGACCAGGTTCTTATCCTTATATTTAATTGGGTGACCAATCACATCTAGGTGGAATGATTAGTGATGACTCATTAGGTTTTGTGTCTAGCGGTCCAATTCTCATACCTAGATTTTATGACATATTCAATATATTGATCTCTTACATTATCTTTTTTATTTAATTAAAATTTTATTTTGGATGAAAATACATTAAGATTTTTTATTTCAATAACATTAACATCTATGTGATCATTATCTTTGTCATATTAAAATCCATGTTAAATATAAAATTCATGTTGAATTAAATGTTTATTTGACATACCATATTAGCATAAAAAACTTACTTATTTTATCATGTATAGATCATAAAAACATCATATCACAAAAATAATGATTATGTTGATATTGATATAAAAATGAAAAAATTTTAATTGCTGCATTCAAATTTAATAGTCGTTCAATCAACCAATAATAATAAGTAATCCCAACAAAAAATAAAAACTAAAATAAACATCAAAGTTTTAATTCTCATCATATCATACTTCAAACAAATTAAAATGAGCAAATCAAAATTTATTTTAAAACAACAAGCTTAAAAGTTGCTTTAAATAAAAAATAGAATAAAATTTATTTTAAATATTTGACAATTTCCAAGTATTCGAGCAATTGGTGACGATAACAGCTAGGGAGTTTTGCGAGGCATGATCTTTGATCCACAATCTTCCCAATTATTACCATTGTTTTCTGCAACCATGAAAATCAAGAAAAAACAAAATGCACAATTATATTATCGCACTGATTCTATTTTATGTTTTAACAACAGCAACAAATACTACCAATAAAACTAGAACTAATGTTGTAAACGAAACATACCGTTGGCACGTCTTTCAAGAAACATTCTTAGATGCGGATCAACTGGTAGTCCAATAGCTGCATAGTATGGATCGTACACTTTGTTCTTGATAATTTTGGATCTGTGGATAGAATTTTCATCAATTTTAATTTTTTAAAAAAGAAATCATGAAAGAAAAAAAAAATAAAATATGCGTATCCAAATACAGTTGTTAAATTTGTGTTTTGTTTACAACGCTAATACCACGTTAAAATTAAGATGGATATTTAATTCAATTGTATTGGTAATAAGTAGAGTTAATTTTGTATGTTCACTACTATCAAAATGCTTAATCTAGACATCTACCAAGGATAAAGATGTTATATGATAAAATTGTATAGTAAACTCACATTTATCAGTGTGACTCATTTAAAATCTAACAGAAGCTATTTTTTAAATTAACCCCTATCTTTAAATTTTAAGAACTATATCAACTCACATGATAGACATGATTGAAAGTGAGAGTGTTTTAATGAAATAAAAACAAGTCTCTCTCTCTCTCTTAGATAGTACGATACTCCATCTACACTGTAAATGAAAGAAAAATAAAACAAGAGAAAGAAACTTATTTATTGCTATTAGGATTGCAACAATGGCTTCTTCTTCTTCTTTACTAACACTTACAGTAAACAGAGGTATGCATATAATTATTATATTATGTAAACACCTGAGATATCTAGTTTTAAGAGATCTTAGATGTGTGCTTATATATATGATTAAGTTTACATATGGTATTAGAGCTTAGTTGTTCTAAATTATATATACTCTACTAAATATTTCTGCCATCTTTTTATTTCTTTGCCATAATATAGAATTTTACAATTTTAGAGATTGTTTAAGAAATCGATTAGAAAATTAAGATAGCGGTGTGATTAGAGCCAAGTTTCAAAATTAATACTTTTTCCTACTAAGTTAAGAAATTAAATTTACGATTTTGATTATTGTAGCACGATGATTGCTATTGATTATTGTGGCATTGATGATAGTAATTATGATTGTAATCAATCATGATGATTAATAATGATGGATAGTATATAGAAATTGAATTAAGTTTAACTTTAAATATATAAACAATGCTAACTATGTTATAATGCTTTTATGTTGTGTTTAATATTAAATACATATATTCAAACAATAAGATATGCATGTTCAAACAGTAAGATATATATGTTATATGTCATGATATAATTAATCATGATGATGTTTATTAATGATGTGATGATGATTAATGCTAATGACGATGTGATGACTGCTTTAAAAGACTGATTATGATATGATGTTTTGCTTTGATGATAGTAATTATTATAGTCAATTATGATTATTAATAATGACGAATAATGATGATGTTTATGATGTTTAATTATGATAAAGTTTTTGTGTAGTTAAATCAACATGCTTACCATTATATATATATATATATATATATATATATATATATATATATATATAATTAATTAATGTTTCAAAAGTTTTTGTAAAGCATCTGTGTGTTAACATTTTTTTTATATTTATAAACATATATATAAATATAAAAGGAGCATGGGATTAATATAATATATATGAATTTTTGAGAAAATAATTTATGAATGTTTATATGTAGAGATGGCAAAAGCCGACCCGAGCCCGAAAACCCGTTCGAACTCGCCCGAAACCGAACCCGGACCAACCCGAATTGACCAAAAAAGTCAAAGGCCCAATATCGAAAAAGCCCGAAAACGAAAAAATCTAAACCCGAAAAAGCCTGAATCCGAAAAAACCCGAACCCGACACGGTCCGAAACCGACACTGATCCAATTCGAAACCCGTAAAAACCCGAATTTATAACCTGAAAAAACTTGAATTATAATTATATGATTATTATTTTAAAATAAATAAATAAATAATTGATACACTTTTTTAATTATAAAATTAAATTTTGGATAAAAATAATTATTTCTAATAGTAAAGTGTAATTTAAAAAATATTGTAGTAGTATTATTGTGTAAGCGGTAATTTTAATAAAATACATGAATAAATCAAGTTATTAGTAATTAATTATTTGTTATATTAACAAGATTCTAATTTGGTATCTTATAACAATGATTTATATATTATATTTTATTATAACAATCTTTTAAGAATAAATTATGTAATCTCTTAATGCGTAAGTATTATTATGATAGAATTAATTATTTATTAAAAATAATTAATTTATTATCTATTAAATATAAAATTAAAGTGTAACTAAAAATAATATTTCTAATAGTAAATTAAAGTGTAATTTAATAATATATAATAGTATTATTGTGTAAGCGGTAATTTTAATAAAATTTGTTTTTTAATACTTTATTAATATTATGATTAATTATATTTAAATAATTAGTATTATATTAATTAATTCACTGCAACAAATGTGGCTGGGTTTGCTATGTGATAAGGAAAGGAAATGGCTGCTTAGATTGGGAACAAAAACTAGAAAATTGAATTAAAGCAGGGGAATTGGAACAGTGCAGAATGAGAAAAAATGGAGGAGAATGAAGAAAGGGGACATTTTGTCTTTAATATTAGTTGCATTTGTACCTTTAAATTAACTAAAATGGTTTTTTTTTAAATGAAAATTTGATAGGGAAATCAATTAAATAGAGAGAAATAAAAATATGAAAATTTGAGAAAGAAATCAATTAAGTTAAGTAAAATGGTTTTCTTTTTAAATGAAAATTTCAGAGGGAAATCCATTAAATAGAGGGAAATGAAAATATGAAAATTTGAGAGAGAAATCAATTAAATAGAGGGAAATCAATTAAATTAACTAAAATGGTTTTTTAAATGAAAATTTGAATAAATTTTCATATGCAATTAATTTATGAATAATTTTGTTAAAAAAGTAATTTATAAATAATTTAATTTATAAAAGAATTTAATATTTATCAAATAGTAACCGGCCAATTCAATATATAAACAACTAGTATTTTAAAAGATAGAAAATAGATTTGCAATGTTAAACTTTTTGAAACACAAATAGGTAGCTAGCATTAAGTATAAAAAAGGTTAAAACAATTCAATTATTATAACATTTAAACGTTCTTTCCTTCATTTTTAATAACGTTAACATGTTATAATTTTTATTATTAAAACGTTTCAACATTCTTAATTTTTTTACTCTAGATTTCTATTTGTCTAATTATATTCCTATATATGATTGATCATAGGCTTATTTTTATAGGGATTAGTTAATCCTAGAATCAATATGAGTTTTAATTGAATAATAACTAGGAGTTTTAATCCAAGCAAACTATAACTTTGTGTTTTTTTTTTAAATTGAAATAATTATATAAAACAAGAATGAACAAGCCCAGATAATATAATGTGTCTATAAATTAAACATAGTAATATGTAAGTAATAAATATATAAAGAAAAAGTACAATAAATTTCAAACGATTAGATTTTGAAAATAATGAAAATAATAAGTTTTCGAATAATATAGATAAAAAATTGATTTTATAAGATATAACATTGATAAAAATTAAATTTTCACGTGAATATAATATAGTTTAAGAGAAAATTGCATTTATGATTCTTTTTATTTTATATTTTCAAATTTTATTTTTGAATTTATATTTTATTATAATGAATATTGCCAATGATATTTTGTAACAATTATTTTGATCGTTTTATATACACTATTAAGAAAATTTTAATTTGACAATGACTATAAAAATTCGTTGTAAATCTGATATGAATATGATATAGATGTCATAACAAATTTTCTTTTCGTTGTATAAAATATTTAAAAAGTTAATTAAGCAACAACAATAAAAAGTTGTTGCAAACACAATAAGATAATGTTGTTTTATTTTATTTTATTTTATTTCAATTTGATAGGATTTTGCAACAATAAAAAGTATTATTGTATATAATATTTAAATTTCAATTAGACAACGACAATAAAAAGTAGTTGCAAAAATAATAAAATATTGTAAAGTTTTTTTTTTCTTGTTGCTAAATTGGTAGGAATTCACAACAACAAATAATATAATTGCATAAAATTAAAAAAAATCCATTAAGTAACTATGAAAAATAGTTGCAAATGTAATGAAAATTTGCAATAATATCGTGAGCTTTTGCAATTTATGATTGCTAAAAGCCTACTTTTAGTAATGTAAATAATAAAAGACAAGTGTACAAAATTATAATTAAACAAATGATATTATTATTTTTCTTATCTATCTTTCATCATTGAAAAGGTAAAATAAATTGTTTTACATATTACAATAATAGTATTATAAACAAAAATTATATATTAAATGTATTAAATATACATAATTAATATTTTGTGATATGATAAGTTTTGTGACACATCAAATATGTCACCAATAATTTTCTCTTTAAATTTTTATTTTTTATTTTATTAATTTTTATTTAATTAAAAATAAATTTCTCTTCTAACAAATTTAAATGTTTTTATATCACCACTTATTAATTACACACTGATTTGATTTTAATAGTGACATATAAATGTGAATATCGTAGGAAATTAAAAAAACTAAATAATCATTATCAAATAATAAAAACATTAAAATGTAAACATTTATATTTATATGAATATTTATTAAATTTTAACTTTACTTTAGCAATTCTATTATATTTTTATTTAACTATATAAAAAATTAAATTAATTATTATATTCAAAATTATAAAAATATTTATAACTTATAAAATTTCAAAAATAATTTGACTAAGCCCACTAAATCCGCCCGACTTGTGAAATCCTCAATTTTGTGTAATTCCCCATATTTGTAAAGTATTTCAAACTGAAATGAGTAAGTAAATATGAGATGTTGAAGTGTAAATGATATATGGGACATATGTGGAATAAGAGCAATAGAATAGTCAATGGTCCAATGGTTAAGGAATAAATTCTGATGTTATGAGAATGATTGGATAATGGTAAAATAAATATCAAATTTTGGTAATTAAAAAGACATGTAGAATAAGAATGGAAGCAGAGAGATTAATGGTCAAATGATCTTGAGTCAAAGGGGTCAATGGCTGATTTGTGAAAAGGATTGGCATGTATTAAATGAAATTTGCATGACTAATCATCTTCAGCCATCATCAAAGTCAGTAGCCCCTTTTTAGCATTCCTCTCTATCCTCCTCCAATTTTCTCCAAGTTCCCATCTTAGCTACCTCAACCAACTCCCATGTTCACTCACCAAATCAATAGACCTTAGTAACGAAAATCGATCCTTGTCACTAGCTTGAACTATATCTGAAGTTTGGTAGATTGAATCCAAGTAATTAAGGAGATCTTAATCGCTGAAAATTTTGGTGACTAACCAAGGTAAGAGAGGAAGTTGATTTACTTACTTCTATCCATGGTTTGGAGCCTTATTGAATTAGTACAACAAGTTTATGATGGTTTCTTAAAGGTTGCACTATAATGATGTTACAATTTTGAAGAAGTGAAAGGTTAAGGTTGATGCAACCAAGGTTGAGGATTATTGGCTATTAAGATAAGGGATTTATGTAACGGACGTAAGGTAGCTATGTTCGCATGTTTTTAATTATTTTGGAGAGAAGTAAAAGCTGATTTAAAGTGTAGAAGTTTACATTTCGAGTTTACTCCTAGTTACCAAAATGCTAAGAGCAGCCGACTGCCTTAAGTAGCAGCCGACTGCCTAGAGACAACCAAAGCGTAGATTTCCCGAAAATCGATTCAAACCAGTCGACTACTATATAAGCCAGTCGACTGCTATTTTTTAGAAAGTATTCTGTTTCAAACCAATCAACTGCTATATGGACCAATCGACTACTATTTACCTGAAAAGCATTTTGTTTGAGAAAACAATCGACTGCTATATGACCAGTCAACTGCCCTATTTTCAGAAGCATTCTGTTTGCGAAACCAGTCGACTGCTATATGACCAGTGGACGCCTTTTTCTCGAAAAGCATTCTATTTCAAAACCAGCCAACTGCTATATGAGGCCAGTCGACTGCCCCATGTGTTTTCAAAATTTCAAATTTTTGAAATTCTTAAAAGATAATAATTTCGATAAAGCAAGATATGTAATAGCAGCCGACTGCCCTATGAGGCCAGTCAACTGCCCCCTCTGAAAAAGAGGTTTTAAAGCTATATGACAAATGTTTTGAGACTATGAAGTACTTAATGATTATGCACTTCTGTATATGTACATGGCTAAGGAGCCCTAGTCCGGCCTTCAGTGCCACAGATGTCACCTGACTAGTGTTCATCATGGCCCACCGACATTTGGCCAAACTGTCTCTGTTATATAATTGGCTAGGAGAGGATTCTTGGCTCCTACGGGGATACGCCACCTGTTTATTCAGTGCATAATTATGTTAAAATGCAAATAGTCTCTCTTTTATTTAAAAGTATCTGAAATACATGAATTACTCGAAAGTATATGATGTATGTATATGCGATTTCAAAATAATAAGGAAATCGAAAGTATTTGAAATACTTCTATATGATAATTTGAAAGAAGTATATGATATATGCTTTATAATGATTTTACATTATATTATAAAACCAAGTAGGAAAAATGCATATAAAGGCATAGTACGCTCTTTTACATACATTTCTTACTAAGCGTAAACTCACTCCTTTACAACTATTTTTCAGACTACTTGAAGTGATCCCTCGCTCTAGATAGAAGAGCCTATTGGATCTATATTCCTTCGAGGCATGCTTCCTAGACTTCTTGAAGGTATACTTATGTAATTATGTAAATCAGACAGTGCTACAGTACAGAAATATTTATAAGATGTCGGAGACTTTAGGTTATGTAAGATGTGCAAGATCCTGTGGTAAGGACTGATATGTATATATATCATTATTATGCTTTACTTGAAGTTAAAATCCTTATGATGAACTATTAAACATCAAGCTTAGGAAGAAGAAGAAGGAATGACATTGACGGACAAGTTTAATCAAGTTATATGTGAAAGAAAAAGAAGAAAAAAGTTATATGTAAAATGGTAGTGATGGGGATGTCACACAGTTAGAATCGGACGGAACTCGAAACCGGATCGAATCCAAAAAGAACCGAACCCGAAAATGCCCAAAATAAAAAAAAAACCCGAATCTGAAAAAACTCGAACCCGAAATGACCTGAACCAGAAAAAACTTGAACCCGAAGATAACCCAGACCGAACCAGCCCGTTTGCCACCTCTATTTATATGATTATTTTATGATTGTTTCTTTGCTATATGCGAAGTTTTTAGTAATATAAACAATTTTGTATATGTAAGTGTTTACTGAAAAATTAAAGTTTAATGTGTAATTAATGTGTGAGATCCCCAATTTCCATGTATTCCTCCATGTTTGTAAAGTATTTCAATCTCATATGATTAAATGAATATGAAGTTGATGTGTACTTGATGTATGAATAATGTATGGTTGATGTATGGAACATAGAAGAAATAATGAAGTTGAATGTCAATAAGTCAAGTGCAATATGTGGATATCAGGAAATCAATTTAAGGCATGAAAAAGAAATAAAATCAGAATTTTGGATTGGTGAATTAATGAATGGCTGAGATGAGAAGGAGGAAAAGAGGAATTAAAGGATCAAATGGGTCAAATAGTCAATTAGAGAATTAGTGGCTGAGATGAACTAGATGGATGAGCATGCATTTAATGCATATTGCATGACTCACCACCCTCATCAGTCATCACCTACGCCAGCTTCCTTCCAGCCTTCTCCATCGTTCCATCCAATTTTCCTCTAAGTTTCCATTCTAAGTTCCTTGCTAAACCACCTCATCCTTCCACCAATTCACTAAGTTCATTTAATGAAAAAGAATCCTTGTCGTTAGATTAGGTGATATCCAAAGTTTGATGGGTTAATTCCAACTATTGGAAGAGATCTCAAGTTTTGAGATTTTGGTCTCTAGTAAAGGTAAGAGAAAAAGATGATTCTTGCAATTTCGTTCATGATATGGAGTTGTATGGAGTTAGTATGATGTGTGTACGAGGTTTAATTTAAGATTTGATTTGGTATGATAATTTCAGATTTGAAGGAGTGAAAGCTAGGGTTGACGCGCCAAGTGATTTCGCGTTCTCGAAGGAATCGAGGTAAGGAATTTATGTAACGGACGTAAGGCGGCTATGTCCGCATGTTTTATGATGTTTTACAAATTTTGGAGAGAAGCACCAGTTGATTTTGTGCAGGAAAAGATGCATTTTCGGACTTGTTTCCTAGTACCAATTAGGCTAGGGGCAGCCGACTGCCTTGAAAAGGAAGTCGACTGCCTAGAGACAACCAAAACGCCGTTTTTCGAAAACCGACTCAAACCAGTCGACTGCTATGTAAGCCAGTCGACTGCTATTTACCCAGAAGCATTCTGTTTCAAACCAGTCGACTGCTATATGGGACAGCCGACTGCTATTTGCTAAATTGCATTCTGTTTCAAAAACAGTCGACTGCTATATAGGCCAATCGACTGCTATTTATTAAGAAGCATTCTGTTTGAAAACCAGTCGACTGCTATATGGACCAGTCGACTGCCCTCATGTATTTTCAAAATGAAAAATATCGGAATTTTAAATGAAATTAGTTTCGATAAAAGAAGTTATGAAGTAGCAGCCGACTGCCCTATAAGACTAGTCGACTGCCATGTATGAAAAGAGCTTTCAAAGCTTATTTGATTTAAACACAAAAGTGTTTTCTGAAAGGTATATTATAAGTGTTTTGAGACTATGGACTGCGTGAGGATTATGCATTTCTGATGGCTAAGAGACTCTGATCAAGTCCTCAGTAATATGTATGTTAAGCGAGGAACCCTAGTCCGGTCCTCAAGCCCATGAGTGACACCTGACTAGTGCTCACTGTGGTATTATTAAGGCAGGAGAGAATCCCTGACCTCTACATGGTATACCAATGTACTAATGCATGATTAAAGTCGTATAAATGGGAATGAACGGTTTATATAACAATGCATCGCTTAAATATTGTACATAGTCTCCATCTATTTCAAAGTACAAGATGTATGTATGAAGAACTGTATGATGTATGTTTTTAAAGTATATTATGAAGTATGATGTTTTAAAGAAAGAAGTATGATGCATGTTGTATATGTATGCTATGTTTTAAAGGAAGTATACAAAGTATGATTGCCATGTCATTTGAAATAAATATGCATGGTTGCAAACAATGCATGAAAGATGTTTATAATGCTTTACATGACATTATAGAGCCAAGTAGGAAAAGTGCATATAGAGGCATAGCACGCTCTTTTACATACTTTTCTTACTGAGCGTAAACTCACCCTTTTACGACCATTTTTCCTACAGACTATCTGAAGTGAACCCCGCTCCGACTAGAGGAGCTTGTTTTTGAAGAATCAAGGTGTACCTTCTTAATACGCTTCCCGGTTAGCATAGAAGGTATACTTATATGTTCATGTATATAGTAAAATGTAATTCAGCTACAGTACAGTACAAGAAGAAATAGTGTATATAAGATGTCGGGGATATAAGTTAAGATGATGTATGAGATCCTGCGGAAATGGAATGATATTTATATATATCATTTTTATGTTTATAGAAATTGAACAGTATTTCATAAGCTATTAGATAATTGGCTTAAGAATAAGGAAAGAATGACACTGGATGAACTAAATCTAAATAAAGAAGGAAAAAAAGATAAGTGATAAGATGAAGTGACGGGGACGTCACATAATGATATTACAAAAGCATATTAATATTCAATTAGATCCTGATGTTTTAATCTAAGAATAATGAGTAAAAAAATTAAGTTTTCATTAAATACTAGAACTTAAGAAATTTACCTAAAGGTAAATTATTATTCAATAATTAATGATATTATGGGAGATAAATTAATATTTTGATTGAACATGTTAATTATCCAAAGATAAAAGACATGTTCAATTTTAAATATTTATTTTACCCATTAAAGTTCATACATTTAACTCATTTAAAGAAAAATATATTGTAAAATTTACCCAAAGAAAATTTACTTTATATTTGTGTTATGTTTATTAAGGCATGTATATTGTAGTATCTATTCAAAAGAGAACTGCTCTATATCTTATTGATTGTTTTACTGAATTAATCATAATTAAATGTGAGCTTTATTTGTTATGTTTTGCATTTATTGCAATTAAGTCGCACGTGTCATTTGTTGTTGTGTTCAATGGCATGAACATTTCAGAATAGCAAGAGCAAGTTGAATTCCACTTAGGGGTTTTGGATCTCGACTTAGCTCTCTCTTAGGAAAAACCTGTTGCTATTAAGGATATAAGCAGTAAGGTTGAGAAGTCACATCATGCTACATGGGAAAGAAGCAACAGATTATGCTTAAAGTTTTTGCGAATAACAATTGCCAACAACATTAAGACTACAATTCAACAAATTGAAAATGCTAATGAATATATAAGTTTTGTGGAAGAAAGGTTCCATTTTGCAAACAAGTCACTTGTTGCTACATTAATGGCTGAGCTTACGACCATGAAGTATAATGGGTCAATAAGCATGCAATAACATATCATTGAGATAACAAACATTGTTGCAATGCTTAAGACCTTGGGTTTAGCAGTAAAGGACTTCTTTCTAGTTCAGTTTGTTCTAAACTCCTTGCCTTCTAAATATGGGCCTTTTTAAATTAATTAAACACTATAAAGGATAAGTGGAATGTTAATGCAATGGCTGGTAGGCTTGTGCCAGAGGAAGTAAGACTCAATAATCAAAAGAGTCACTATTTTAACCTAGTAGGAAAAGGGGGAGTGAAAGGATTCAAAGCCAAAAGGTTTAAGAAAAAGAAATGGTATGTTAATGATTCTTAGACTAAAAAGAATGAACATATGGCAGAAAAGTGCCATTTTTGCAAGAAAGTTGGGCACTAAAAAAAATGTCATAAACGAAAGCTTGGCTCAAACAAAAAGCCATTTCCAACACTTTTGTATGCTATAAATCAAATTTAAATGAAGTTCCTAATAATACTTGGTGGCTAAATTCTAATGCTACAACTCAGATTACCAATACTATGTAAGGATTCCTTACAATCCAAACCACAAATCCAAGAAATGACTTTTTGTTTATGGAGAATAGCATGAAAGCTCCTATTAAAGATATAGGGACTTACAAATTCGACTTAGACATTGAATATCAGTTTGACCCTTATGATATACTCCATGTACCTTCAATTTTTAGAAACTTTGTTTCTTTACGAAAATTAGACAATTGTGATTTTTATGTTAATTTATGCTCTGGAAGTTTTAATCTATATAAAAACTCTATTCTTTATGGATTGGGTTTATTATTGATGGTTTATATAGAATAAAACTTGATAATGTTTTCGCCTAATCTTTGCATGTCATACATAGTTAAGTTGGTTCAAAACGTAGCATGCTTAATGAAAATTCTGCTTATTTGTGGCATAAAAGTTTGGGTCATATATCCAAAGAAAAGATTGAAAAATTAGTAAAGAATGAGATTTTAAATACTCTAGATTTTATCTATCTTGGAACTTGTTTGAATTGCTTAAAGGGAAAACAAATTAAACATACCAAGAAAGGAGCCACAAGAAGCACATAGCTTCTTGAAATAATACACATTGATATATGTGGACTTTTTGATGTTCCATCCTTTAATGGAGAAAAGTATTTTATTGCTTTCATTGATGATTATTCACATTATGGATATATCTATCTACTTAAAGAAAGATCTCCATATTTAGATGTTCTAAAAATATTCCTAAATGAGGTTGAGAGGCAATTAGATGAAAAGTAAAAATCATAAGATCTAATAAAGGTGGTAAATACTATGGAAAATATGATGAATTAGGACAATATCCTAGTTTATTTGCTAAAGTCTTCGAAAAGTGTGGCATATGAGCATAGTATACTATGCCAGGTACACCTCAACAAAATGGTGTAGCAGAAAGGCAAAATCGAATCTTAATGGATATGGTTAGGAGCATGATGAGTAACTCTTTCTTACCTAAATCCTTATGGATGCATGCACTAAAAACCACAACTTTTTTATTGACTAGAGTTCCAACCAAAGCGGTTCAAAAGACGCCTTTTGAACTATGGACAAGAAGGAAACCAAGTTTAAGGCACTTGTATTTTTGGGGTTGTTCAACGGAAGCAAGAGTGTAGAAAAAGTTGGATTCTCAAATTGTAAGTGGATACTTTTTTTGTTATCCTGAGAAATCCAAAGGATATAGGTTCTACTGTCCAAATATCGTTTGAGAATAATTGAAATTGGTAATGCTAAATTCCTTAAGAATGCTGAAGTCAATAGGATTATAGAATGTCAATTTGTGAAAATAAAAGAGATAAGGGTGAATGTTCCTTTATCCATTAATGATCCAAAATCCACAATTGACATTAATATTGACCTAACATTTGTGGAACAAGAAAATAATGTTGATCAACATTTAAATGATGATACACCTCCATAGTCTGACGTCAAACCCTATGACGATCAAGGATATGCTATTTGACCTAATGAAGAAAGGCCAAATACAAATAAATCACAAGGAATAATGTTAAGCAGATCTCAAAGGGAAAAGAGATTAGCTATTCTAGAAGACTGTGATTTATTTAAGGAATCAAACTTTGATCAGGAATTGATAAAGATCCAATTACCTTTTCACAAGCCATAGAAAGTTTAGAATTTGTTAAATAGATTGATGCTATGAAGGAAGACCTAAAATCCAGGGAACAAAATAAAGTTTGAGATCTCGTTCAGTTGCCTAAAAGATGTAAAAGAGTCAATTGTAAATAGGTCTTCAAGACTAAACGCAACTTAAAAGGTAAGGTAGAATGTTATAAGGCCAGACTTGTTGCCAAGGATTATACTCAAAAAGATGACATTGATTATATAAAACATTCTCTCTTGTATCTAAGAAAGATTTATTAAGAATAATTATGGCATTGGTGGCTCAATATGATCTGGAATTACACCAAATGGATGTGAAAATTGTCTTTCTACATGGAGATCTAAAGGAAGAAGTTCATATGAATCAACCCGAAAGTTTTTCCATAGGAAGTAAAGGTTAAATTGTGTGTAAACTTAAAAAGTCAATATATGGACTACAACAAGCTTCCCGATAATGGTACATTACGTTCAATACCATTATTATGTCTTTTGGTTTTAAGGAAAATATTGTATATCATTGTATATACCAAAAAATCAGTGGGAAGAAGTTTATATTTTTAGTCTTATATGTTAATAATATTTTGCTTTCAACAAATGATTTAAGTATGTTACGTGAAACTAAAGATTTTCTATTTGAGAATTTTGAGATGAAAGATATGGGAGAGGCTTCTTATGTGATTGGAATACAAATATTTTAGAAAAGATCAGAAGGAATAATAGGCCTATCTTAGAAAGCATATATTAATAAAATTCTTGAAACGTTTAATACGATTAAATGTTCACTTAAGATTGTTCCCATCCAGAAAGGTGATAAATTTAGTTTCATGTAATGTCCAAAGACTGAATTGGAACAAAAAAAATGGAATCAATTTCTTATGTCCTGTTGTTGGAAGTTTAATGTACTTGCAGACTTGTATTAGAACGGATATAAGTTTTGCGGTCAAAATGTTAAGCAGGTATAAAGGTAATCCTGGAATTGATTCCTGGAAGGTTATAAAGAAAGTTTTGAGGTACCTGCAAGATACGAATAATTGCATGCTCACATATAAGAGATCCAATCAACTAGAAGTACTTAGATACATGGATTTAAACTTTGTTGGATGTGTTGATAGCAGAAAGTCCACTTTTGGTTATCTGTTTCTTTTAGCTAAAGGAACAGTTTCATGAAAAAGTGCAAAAACACACTATCATTGCTTCATCCACAATGGAAGCCCAATTTGTCCCTTGCTTTGAAGTTACAATTCATGCACAATGGATGCAAAACTTTATTTCAGGACTTGGGGTTGTTGACACCATGAACACGTCGTTGAAAGTTTATTGTGATAAACTCCGTGGCAGTATTCTTCTCCAAGAATGACAAATATTCTAGAGGTGCCAAGCATATGGAATTGGAGTATTTTGCCATTAATAAGGAGATTTAGAAACAAACAGTGTCCTTCAACATGTTAGTTTTGATCTTATGATTGTTGACCAATTAACGAAGGGTTTACAATCCAAGTTATTTAAGGAACATCTTTTTAGGATGGGTTTTGATTGTAGTGATGTTTTATAGTGACACTTTAAGCTCAATAATATGTTTCTAACACTATTATGTTTTCTTATTCTATAATGTTTTTTATACATCATTGTTCGATGTTATGTATACATCATTGTTTGATGTTGACAGGAAAACACTTAACAATTCATTATTGTAAACTATAATGAAATTATAATATAATGACTCATTTAAGGACCTAATATAATTAATTACAGGTGTTGTAGTATATAGAAGAGGGTGTTTTATAAATTAGAACATGACCGTCATAATTCACACCGAGCAATTTTTTTATTATGGTATTATGATAGGAGATAAGAAATTAACTTCCATTATAAAGATTTTAATTGAGCCAAGTGGGAGAATGTAAGATAAACCCACGTTTATCTGTATGGCTCTTTTAAAATCAAACGGAAGTTATTTTAAATTAGCCACTATCTCCAAAGTTTAGAAACCACATCCACTCACATGATGAACATGATTGGAAGTGGTAGTTATTTAATAAAATACAAATAGGTTCTCTCTCTCTGTCAAAACGTACAGTACTCTATCTACAATGTAAACGAAAGAAAAATAGAATAATAGAGAAACTTGTTTACTACTACAAGGACTGTAATAATAGCTTCTTCTTCTTCTTCTACTTTACTAACGCTCACAGCAGATAGAAGTATGCATCTAATTATTATATTATGTAAATGCATAAGATATCTAATTTTAGGAAATCCTGGATGTGTGTTTTGTTATATGATTAAGTTTACAAAAATGTGTTGCTAATATAGATAAGATAATACCTTAAACCATAAGCAGTAGGAACACTATCGTTTTGCCCTCGATTGCCTTCTCTAGGTGACACTGACATCCAATCAATAAAAGGAAGATTTGGGGTTGGCGAAGTGTCTTCTGGCCAAGTCATTGTCCTCTACATCAAAAATATTAAACAATTTGGAAACCGTATTAAAGTAGGGCTTAAAAATTGAAGTGTAAATAACTACAAAAATCCCCTTAAATACCTTATTACGGCTGCTCTGAATGTCATCCAATTGAAATGGACTTGGTACTCCAATAGTGCTAGACCCAACTCTCTACCAAAAAAAAGTGGACAGTAATTTATATAGATATTTCTTGAATTACCCATGCATAGTATTCTTCTTTTAATTAATAAAAATAAAGAAGAAAAAGAAATGCTAATGACTACAGATGATGCATAGAGCATTATATGAATATACTTGTTGGATTGGCCTATCATCATTCACACGAAAGTTATCTGACGCCATAACGTGATTCAACAATGCTCGGAATCCAAGTTCTTGTGACCTTCAGAAGGAAAAGAAAAAAATATATATTAAATTTAAGTTAATTGTCTCAGTGTACAAAATCTAACGAAAAATAGTAAAGTTTTTATTTTTTTTTACAGTCAGAGAATTTTTGGTCCAATTTATACGAACCTCGAGACAAGTAAAGTTATGACATAACAAATCCTAAGAAGAAGGGGTAATTTTCAAAAAGTTTAGAAGGTAATATGAAAAAAAGAAAAAAGAACGGAAGTCCTCTCATTGCATATTTGCAGTGCATGTATGCTATTACTTGAGAACTAATATCCATAAATAACTCAAAGAAAATTTCTAGAAGTAAAAAACAAAAGCCGGCAAAGGTTTAAATACCCCAAATTTAGAGCAGGTTCATGTGTAGTTATTTCAGAAAAGGGTTGCCAATTTGTCTTGGCCAAAGACGATTCAGTCGTCCACGTTCCTTGCTGTGTCCACACAAATGAATAATGGAAAAGGAGAAAAACGTTAATATCATTATTTTCAATGTATTATTGATTTCTTGAATACCTAATTCTCTACTACTTCAAACTCCATAGATTGTCATTTGCATATGTTTAACAGGCACAGATCAAATAAACCTGAGTAACTTCATTTCTAGAAGAGAAACCCAAACGGAACTCCGGTGGAAGATTTGTTATTGGAAGACGATACTCTTTGGAGGCTTTAACACTGTTCTTCGAACTTCCACTTGAGTGAGCGCTGTTAAATATACTGTCATCATTGGGTGTTTGCATTGCTTGAGACCTAATTAATTATCAAAAAAGGAAAGGAAATGTTTTCATTCATGCAATTATATGTATCATGAGAAATAGTAATACATTTTCTCTCTAGACTTAAATACATTTATAACATACTTTCTCCTTAATTATATTTCACTTTTCATATATATATTTAAAGAAATTAAGGGTATGAAAATTGACAACGTTTAACAGAATAATAAAAAAAAATTTTGGCCAGAACCCAAGCATCTTTCTGCAGTGCCTTTTTTTCTTTCTTGAATAACAAAAATTTTAAAAGTGTAAGACAAGTGATGCTGCATATATATAATTAAATTCAGGAAAGTAATTTTACTAAAGATATTGCAAAAAACAAACAAACAAATAAATGGTTGGCATAATTAGGATACTCAGCAATATATGACATACATAAATATATGTTCAACAACAGCATTTACTGATGAAGTTCGAATCCATTTTCGATCATTGCCATTGTTTCTCTCATGATTGAGTGATTGAATGTTTTCATAAAATGGCGATTCTTTTGCCTATCAAAATATAAGGTATATATAAATTTTAGTTATTAAAAGAAAAAATGAATATAATTCTTTGATAGTAAAATTTTTTAAATTTTGCAAACATGTTTATATAATTACCACGTTAGGTGAAGTTTTTGGTTGTTGCAAAGAATTAGTAGAGAGTGGTGAAATGGTTTTTTTTTTTTTTTTGGTTGCAGAGTGTTGAAATGGTTGAAGGCCTTCCAAGTATCTCTTCAGATCTGATATTATATATTTCTCTTAAAAAAATGTGAAATAAGATTAGATTTAAGAAGTTTCTCATGAAAGATAAATTAAGAATATATATTAATGTGCACCTTTGAACCATTGATGTTGGGGATTTATTAAGATCCGGTTGATTGCATTCATCTGAGGAAGATGAGTCTCCTGCTTTTTCACTACTTGTTTCCATATCCTCCTGATCACGTATAACCATTAAAATTAATTCTCTTCAACATATAATTAATTTCACATTTTTTGTTTTACACATACAAAATAAATATATAGTTACACACACACTATATATAAGCATTAATTTGGAACTTTAGCTGGTTTAATTCTTTTAACTTTGTGGAGTCGCAATGAATAAGAATTAAAAAAAAGGAACAAATTGCATAAAACTATGAAATCATAGAAAAATATTTACACATGTTTTCATCTATATGTAAGATTATATGAATAATTTGGTAGCTAGGTTTATTTACCCGTTCATCATCGGCTTCCTGTCTTAGTATCTCTTTAACAAATGCCTCCGTTGCGCTATCTCCTTCGATTGACGAGGGCATAATATTGAAATTTGTAAAATATAGACTTCAAAGTTCCTAGAATCATCAAAAGAAAAAATGATCAACAAGTAATAATATATCTTCAAAAAGTATATCTAAATCACAAAAGAAAGTTATAGAATTTTTTATTCTTAATCTCATCATGTTTGCGATAATCTACCTTGTAGTTGTACTAGGAACAGTAAGGATATCAAGTTTGCACTGTGTATTAACCCTAAAATTGTATAGTAAATTTACAAGAGCACGACATTTTTCTTTTTCCATGACTATCTATACTATGTTATCACAATATGCTTAACCATAATCAAAATGTTAAATAATCGAAAATCTAAATTTGATTGTAAAATCTTTTTTTTTACAAATTCTTACCAACCTTTTTCTAACAGAATAAGTTACAGCCTATAGATCTCAAAAAGTTTGATGGTAGTTTCATTGTAATCCCTAAGAATAAATATAGAGAATGGGTCAAATATGGTAAAAACCTAATCACATGATTTTGCAATAACCCTAAATAGGATAAATAATGCTGGATAGATTTTTCTTTCCTTTTATTGATAAAATTTGGATGATCAGGTCGACTCTTAATTTTGGAAAGGTTTTTCTAATAATTTTGGATTGAGGAAAATAAACTTGAAAAGGCCAACATTTTGAAATGGTTGGTAGCAACATAGAAAATTGAAAGTAGTAACATATGTATATTGCTTAATCATAAGTTCTGTCTTTTCGATGGTTTCACCTCTCCATAAACATTGACTTGTTAATTTTAGGCACAATTTTTATCCAAAAATGTAAGTCAGCATTTTTTTTTTTTTACATACATACCCTTTTATTAACTTTTAAAAATGTATAACTATATAAATACATTTTCATAGCTTTCTTTCTTAACCTAAATTTATTTTTTTTTTCTACTTTATGTTCAGTATAAAACACTACTAGAAAAAAAAATTTAGACAAGGTTATATAAAAAAAAAAATTGTTCATTCATTCAAAGAGGCCATTTGTTTGGCTGATTCATTGGCTAAACTTGGTGTTAACAGATCTGACATGTTTCATGCCTGGTTCTAGCTTTGGATAGTAAGGTGGGATTGTGTGTTGATGTTACCTGATTAGTGTTACGTTTTTATCTAGTTAACATTATTTGATAGGTGTTCCATAGCGTTATTTTTCTGTTTGAAATTTGGGCCTTGTATGCTCTGTATTTGTAGGATGTTCTATGTTGCTCATGATGTTATATAGGATGAACGCTGACTAATGATTATGTATTCATCTCATTATTAATGAAATTTGTTGCATTGAGAAAAAAAACAAAGAAATTAGAAGAAAAGGATAGATAAGAAGAAAGTTTAGTTAGGAAGGAATAGGAAGGAAATTGCAATCATTATCCATGATTCAATCTTGCAGTACAAATCTGTACTTATACAATCAATCAATTAAATAAAGTTTGAAGTATCACAACCACCAGATTATAGCTAGCAGAATTACAACTATAATAATATTCTAATTTTCTTCTACTAGCTCAATATTTTCTTAGCAGGCTTAACTAACTTTCATAATCTATCGAAGTTTTTACACGTAACGTGATTTCTACTCATACAATATAAAAAATACATGATAACTATTTGAACCCACTAAATATTCATTTATTGTTATAGTTTGACTTTTAAATTTAAATTTAAAATCATTTTTAATGCATATTATTAAGAAATGCTAATTTAATAAATTTAAATTTACATAAAATAAATTATAAATAGATTAATTGAATACTATATTAATAATAAATAACTCATAAATAAAAATATGTATAATATTTAAAAATTATTATTTACAAACGAATTTGGATAGTGGGTAATTTAAGATAACAATCCAAACTCATGATGAATAGTAATTTTACTATCGAAACTTTATTCAAACTCAATTATAAAATACTTTGATTCTACTTAATAGGATTTGGTGCTACATAATACCAATTTAAAAGTAACCATAGCTAGTTTCATTCCTCTCTATATATGTGAAATCCCCAATTTTCTGTAATTTTCCCATGTTTGTACATTTTTCCAGCTTGAATTAAGGAAATAAATGAATTTCTGATATATATATATATGATGCATGGGACATAAAGGGAATTAAGGCAATTGATGGTCAAACAATCAAAGGTCAAAGAGTCAAAGGAGGTGGTCAATGGCTGAGATGATGAACATGCATTAATGGGCATTAAATGAGATAACATGACTCATCATCATCACCTCTTGCACCCCACGACACAGCCCCATTTCCTCTCCCTCTCGTTGCTTCCATTTTCCTCTAAGTGTCCAAGCTTCTCACCTTGACAAACCACCATCTCATGCCATCGATAAGCTAAGCTTCTTTAACGAAAAACGATCCTTATCGATAGCTTAGCCTATGCCTTTAATATAAAAGGCTAAATCCAAGTGGTTAAGGAGATCTCAAAATCTTGAAAGTTGGTGAATTATAAAGGTAAGGGAGTTAAATGGTTTTGGTTAATTTTATGGATGGTTTGGAGTTGTATGTAGTTGATAGAGTGTATTTATTGAAGTTGATTTCATGAATTATGCAGCTTGGAAGAAGTAAGGGCTAAGGGTTGATTTCCACCAAGCTTGTGGATTAATCTCGATTGAGGTAAGGAATTTATGTAACGGACGTAGGGTGACTATGTCCGCATGTTTTATCATGTTTGGATGTGATTTGGAGAGAAGTACCAGCTGTTTCTTTGCAGGAAAATGACAATTTCGGACTTGTCTCCTAGTACCAATTAGGCTAGGGGCAGCCGACTGCCATAAAGGGGAAGTCGACTGCCTAGAGACATCAAAAACGTCGTTTTTCGAAAACCGACTCAAACCAGTCGACTGCCTTGGGAGCCAGTCGACTGCCATTTTCCAGAAACCATTCTGTTTCAAACCAGTCGACTGCCAGGGGGAGCCAGTCGACTGCTATTTGTCCAGAAGCATTCTGTTTCAAAACCAGCCGACTGCCCAGGGGGCCAGTCGACTGCCTTTTCTCGGGAAACATTCTGTTTCAAAACCAGTCGACTGCTATTTGGGGCCAGTCGACTGCCCTATTTATATTTTGAAAAATATAATAATTGAATTTCAAAAAGGGAAAGAAATTCAATAAGGCAAAACATGAGGTAGCAGCCGACTGCCATATATGACCAGTCGACTGCCTATTTGAAAGAAAGGTTTTGAGAACCTGTTTTAAGAAAGGATATTCATACTTGTTTAAAACCTATATGAACAAGGTTTTGGAGACTATAAATCTCTCAAAAGAGCATGCACATTATTTGTTACTTGTATTTGACTGAGGAGCTCCAGTCCAGCCCTCAGACCCGCAGTACGGCACCTGACTAGTGAAACTGTGGGCTATAGACAATGGCCATGAGTCTCTTATTTGATTCGGCTTTGGGGAGGATCCCTGGCCCATACGTGGGTACGCCATTTATTTGATATCTCTCATGATTATCCCTAACGGGATATATTTGCGGTATCCTTATGAGATTTATCTATTGGATTATCCATTACGGGATATATTTGCTGTATCCATTATCTCTCTGGATTATCCTTTACGAGATATATTTGCTGTATCCATGATGAGAATTACTTGGTGCATGAATCTGTTGGATATAAATTGTCTCCCATCTATTTGAAAATATTTGTAATTGCCTACTTGATTTCACGTGATTTGAGATCCGTGGAAATATTTGAAAGCATGATTTACTTGTATTTGATATTTGCGAAATAAATATAAGCACTATGCTTTATAATGATTTTACATGACATTATAGAGCCAAGCAGGAAAACTGCATATAGTGATATAGTACGCTCTTTTACATAAGTTTCTTACTGAGCGTAAACTCACTCCTTTACAACTATTTTTCATACAGATTACTTGAAGTAATTCCGCTCCGGATAGAGGAGCCTCTTTTGGGACTTTGAGATATCTTCGGGCACGCTTCCTACTTATCCCGTGAAGGTATACTTAGTCGGCCGTTACTTCGGCAATTGTACAGTACGATACTACAGTTTTGTATATGTGGGGAAATTAGGTTGTCTGAATAATCGAGATCCTGATGTACATGACACATGTTTATAAATGAAAATTTTATGCATGTGAAATTAGATATTATACTCTGATAAAGATGCCTAAAGCATAACAGTAAAGTAGGTTGACATCGGATAAACTAGTCGATTTATTTGTTAATTGAAGTAAAAGTTAATTGTTATTTGGTTAGTGACGAGGACGTCACAGATTGGTATCAGAGCCGATTCGACTGAAGTTTATCGATGTCAATTAGTTAGAATTAGAGAAATTCCCCAATGTACTGTACTAGCTTATTTGATTTTGAGGAGTATAACGGCTTAAGGTTATACTAAATGATGTTAATTGTTCATGATCTTAACAGAATGAGTACTCGAAGGAGGGGTACTAGACGAGGACGAGGACGGGGTCGTGATGAACCGCCCCCAACACAGTCTTCTCCTCCATCTCCACCGCATAGCCCGAATACGAGGCTAGCTAAAATGGAGAAACATATGGAAAACATGGCCGCCATGTTCACCCAGTTTATGGCTAAATTTCCGGACGTGGCCGCTAGTGCACCGACAGTTACCCCTACAGTACCTCCTACTCCGGTGGTACAACCCCCACCAGTCCCAGTTAATGAGAGGCGAGATCCTACGGCTTACTGCAGTGTGGCATTAATAAAGGAGTTTAAGAAGCTGGATCCGCCAAAGTTCAAAGGGGACAGTGATCCAGTAGCCGCAGAAAACTGGATGAAAGCGGTTACTAAGTCATTCGGATACATGGCTTGTACGGAGAAAGAGAAGGTGGGATTAGCCGCCTACTTGCTAGTGGATGAGGCCGAGCCATGGTGGCAGGCTACTCAGACAGTACTAGAGGCTAAGCATACTGAAGTGACATGGGATAGATTTGTGGAAGCCTTTAATGAACAGTATGTCCCACGTACTGCTCAGAGGAGATTACAAGTAGAGTTCTTGAACTTGACTCAAGGAAATATGACGGTTAGCCAATATGAGTCGAAGTTCATCACACTGAGCAGATTTGATCCTGAGGTACTGAGGAGAGAGGATCATAAGACCTACAGATTCATGGAGGGATTGAGGCCTTCCATTAGGTCTAAGTTATACCCGTTGGATATCACCACCTATGGAGAGGCAGTCCGTAAGGCTCAATTGTGTGAGCAGGACTATGAATTTCATCAGGCAGACTTCCGAGCAAGGAATAAGGGTAAAGAACCTATGAAGCGAAAGTCAGATGAGAAGGCCTCGAGTGATAGGTATCCATCTAGGAGGAATAGGCCATATGATAGAACTTCGACAGGTAAGCAAGTCAACTATAAGAAAATAAATTGTTTTCATTTGATGGTCATATAGAATTAAGTTAAATGGAGTTATGATGATGATACAGGAACTCCTAGATCCACCGGGATCAAGATAGGTGATGAGAGATCCCGACATCCAGCTGGTAGTACCGCTAGCTCACCGAGGAATGCAATGCCGAGGTGTACGCAATGCGGGAAATTCCATGGAGCACAGCCTTGCCGGTTGGCGAGTGGGGCGTGCTATTGGTGTGGTGAATAGGGACATAGAATTAAAGATTGTCCCAAGATAAATCAGAGGGCACCTGAAGAGTCAGAAAAGACCCCTCAACCACAATCTAAGACCACACAACTCCAGCGTAAAGCCACAGCTGCAGAGAAAGGAAAAGCACCAGTGACTCAGGGAAAGGTATTTGCCATCGATAAAGAGTCCGCTGATGCTTCATCAAAGATGATTCAGGGTAAGATTTACCTTAATGATACTTATGTCATTGCTTTATTTGATCCAGGCTCTACGCACTCTTTTGTGTCACCTAGGGTTGCTATGAGATTAAATATTGAGCCTGAGCATCTAGAGAAAATGCTACAAATAATTACTCCATTTAGGGAATCCCAAATGACGGACATAGTGTATCGTAATTGTAAGCTACGGGTAGGAGAAAGAGAGTCAATAGCTGACCTAATCTTATTAAATATGTCTGGATTTGATGTTATATTGGGAATGGATTGGTTAGCTGAAAATCATGTGATGATAGATTGTCATGCTAAGAGTGTGATTTTCTCCTCTCCCGTTAGCTATGTTGTAAATTTTGCAAATATGTAATGCAAAAGTATAATTACTTGTTTGGTTTAATTGAGACTTAATTGATAAAACATATATGTGATGTGAAGGGTTTGTAGCACACGTGGTAGACGTAGATCAGAAACGTCCCACACTTCATGAAATTCCAGTAGTTAAGGAATTTTCCGAGGTATTTCCGGATGATCTTCCAGGACTTCGTCCAGATAGAGAAGTAGAATTTACTATAGAATTGGTGCCGGGGACTGAGCCCATTTCAAGAGCTCCCTACCGGATGGCCTTGGTAGAATTAGAAGAACTTAAGAAGCAGCTTCAGGAGTTGCTAGACAAGGGATTCATACGACCCAGCGTATCCCCTTGGGGTGCTCCTGTGCTTTTTGTCAAGAAGAAGGATGGTAGTATGAGGTTGTGCATCGACTACCGGTGGTTGAATAAAGTGACTGTCAAGAACAAGTATCCTCTTCCCAGAATAGACGACCTCTTGGATCAGCTCAAGGGTGCACAAGTCTTTTCCAAGATAGACTTGAGGTCGGGATATCATCAATTGAAGATCCGAGATGAAGATATCCCTAAGACTGCATTCAGGACACGGTATGGCCATTACGAGTTCTTGGTGATGCCGTTTGGACTGACCAATGCACCCGCAGCTTTCATGAACTTAATGAATGACGTGTTTAAGCAATACCTAGACTAGTCTGTCATTGTTTTCATCGATGACATCTTGGTGTACTCGAGGTCATGGGAAGAACATGAGCAGCATTTGAGGATTGTTTTGGAAACCCTCAGAGATCGAGGACTGTATGCCAAGCTAAGTAAATGTGAGTTTTGGCTTGATAATATTTCCTTTTTAGGTCATGTGATCAGTAAAGATGGAGTTTCAGTGGATCCATCAAAGATTGAAGCGGTGGTTCAATGGGAAAGACCGAAGACTGTGACGGAGATTAGGAGTTTCTTGGGTTTAGCTGGCTACTATAGAAGGTTTGTAGAGGGTTTCTCAAAGCTAGCAGCTCCACTGACGCGCTTGACGCGCAAGGAAGTGAAGTATGAGTGGAATGAAGCCTGTGAGTGTAGCTTCCAAGAGTTGAAGCGCAGGTTAACAACTGCACCTATCCTCACCATTCCTAGTGGTTCAGGAGGATTTACAGTATATAGTGATGCCTCAGGGCAAGGTTTGGGATGTGTGTTAATGCAGCATGGTAAGGTAGTAGCCTATGGTTCTCGACAACTGAAAAACCATGAGAAGAACTACCCGACTCATGATTTGGAGTTAGCTGCAGTAGTATTTGCCCTAAAAATATGGAGACATTATTTGTATGGTGAGAAATTTCAGATTTTTACGGATCATAAAAGTCTGAAATACTTGTTCTCCCAGAAGGAATTGAACATGAGGCAAAGAAGATGGCTAGAGCTTCTGAAGGACTATGATTGTGAGATCATGTACCACCCAGGGAAAGCAAATGTGGTGGCGGATGCTCTGAGCCGGAAGCATATTAGCATGGTGTCTTATATGATGATAAAAGAGCATGAACTAATTGAGCAGTTCACAAGCCTCAATCTTAATGTTATGCCTAATGAGCAATTTGGAATGATGGCTAGTTTAAGAGTTGAGCCGGAGTTGATGGAGAGAATCCGGGTTGCTCAAAGAGAGGATACTCAGTGTATTGAAGCTATGGATGAGATTCAATCGGGTATGACTTCAAAATTTCATATGGGTAAGGATGAGATGTTGAGGTTTAATAACCGTATATGTGTTCCTAAGGATAATGAATTGAAGAAGTTGATCCTAACAGAAGCACATTCCACTAGGTACACATTACACCCGGGAAGCACGAAGATGTATCACAATCTTCGCAAGGTGTATTGGTGGACTGGCATGAAGAGAGACATAGCTGAGTTTGTAACAAAATGTCTCACATGTCAACAGGTCAAGGTAGAGCACCAAAAGCCAGCAGGATTACTGCATCCTCTACCTATACCTATGTGGAAATGGGAACACATTACGATGGATTTCATTATGGGATTGCCCAAGACCAAAAGGAACCATGACGGTATTTGGGTGATCGTGGATCGGTTAACGAAGTCAGCTCACTTCCTACCTATGAAGTCTACTGATACACTTAGCACTTTGGCAGACTTATATGTGAGAGAAGTCGTTAGACTACATGGTGTTCCAGTGAGCATCACATCGGATAGAGATTCCAGGTTTACTTCCCACTTTTGGGAACATTTTCAGGAAGCCATGGGATCTCAGCTGAATTTTAGCACAGCTTTTCATCCGCAGACTGATGGGCAGTCCGAGCGCACTATTCAGACGCTCGAGGATATGTTGAGAGCATGTGCTTTGGATTTTAAAGGCTCATGGGACGACCATCTGCCATTGGCTGAGTTTGCTTATAATAATAGCTATCATGCAAGCATCGGGATAGCACCATACGAGGCTTTGTATGGAAGACGGTGTCGATCACCGATTGGGTGGGAAGAAGTGGGCGAGCGTAAATTGTTTGCTCCAGATTTAGTCGAGCAAGCCTCTGAGAATGTTAAACTGATTTGTCAAAAACTTAAGACAGCTCAGAGTCGACAAAAGAGCTATGCAGATGTTCGACGGAGGCCACTAGAGTTTTTGGTTGGAGACTATGTGTTTTTGAAAGTCTCTCCATCCAAAGGGATCATGAGATTTGGCCGACGAGGTAAGTTAAGTCCTCGCTACATCGGACCATTTGAGATCCTAGATCGTGTTGGAGATGTGGCCTATAGATTGGCATTGCCTCCGGAGTTATCGGGAGTACATAATGTTTTTCATGTATCGATGCTTCGGAAGTATAATCCGGATCCATCTCATGTCATTGAATATGAACCCTTGGAGATTCAAGAAGACATGAGTTATGTGGAGAAACCGATTCGGATTTTGGATAGGAAAGATAAGGTGTTAAGATCAAAGACGATTCCATTGGTTAAAATTCTTTGGCAACACCATACGACGGAAGAAGCTACTTGGGAACTAGAGAACTTGATGAGAGAGAAATACCCGGAATTGTTTGAGACATAACCTTACTTGAATTTGGAGGACCAAATTCTCTAAGGTGGGGAGAATGTGAAATCCCCAATTTTCTGTAATTTTCCCATGTTTGTACATTTTTCCAGCTTGAATTAAGGAAATAAATGAATTTCTGATATATATATATATATATGATGCATGGGACATAAAGGGAATTAAGGCAATTGATGGTCAAACAATCAAAGGTCAAAGAGTCAAAGGAGGTGGTCAATGGCTGAGATGATGAACATGCATTAATGGGCATTAAATGAGATAACATGACTCATCATCATCACCTCTTGCACCCCACGACACAGCCCCATTTCCTCTCCCTCTCGTTGCTTCCATTTTCCTCTAAGTGTCCAAGCTTCTCACCTTGACAAACCACCATCTCATGCCATCGATAAGCTAAGCTTCTTTAACGAAAAACGATCCTTATCGATAGCTTAGCCTATGCCTTTAATATAAAAGGCTAAATCCAAGTGGTTAAGGAGATCTCAAAATCTTGAAAGTTGGTGAATTATAAAGGTAAGGGAGTTAAATGGTTTTGGTTAATTTTATGGATGGTTTGGAGTTGTATGTAGTTGATAGAGTGTATTTATTGAAGTTGATTTCATGAATTATGCAGCTTGGAAGAAGTAAGGGCTAAGGGTTGATTTCCACCAAGCTTGTGGATTAATCTCGATTGAGGTAAGGAATTTATGTAACGGACGTAGGGTGACTATGTCCGCATGTTTTATCATGTTTGGATGTGATTTGGAGAGAAGTACCAGCTGTTTCTTTGCAGGAAAATGACAATTTCGGACTTGTCTCCTAGTACCAATTAGGCTAGGGGCAGCCGACTGCCATAAAGGGGAAGTCGACTGCCTAGAGACATCAAAAACGCCGTTTTTCGAAAACCGACTCAAACCAGTCGACTGCCTTGGGAGCCAGTCGACTGCCATTTTCCAGAAACCATTCTGTTTCAAACCAGTCGACTGCCAGGGGGAGCCAGTCGACTGCTATTTGTCCAGAAGCATTCTGTTTCAAAACCAGCCGACTGCCCAGGGGGCCAGTCGACTGCCTTTTCTCGGGAAACATTCTGTTTCAAAACCAGTCGACTGCTATTTGGGGCCAGTCGACTGCCCTATTTATATTTTGAAAAATATAATAATTGAATTTCAAAAAGGGAAAGAAATTCAATAAGGCAAAACATGAGATAGCAGCCGACTGCCATATATGACCAGTCGACTGCCTATTTGAAAGAAAGGTTTTGAGAACCTGTTTTAAGAAAGGATATTCATACTTGTTTAAAACCTATATGAACAAGGTTTTGGAGACTATAAATCTCTCAAAAGAGCATGCACATTATTTGTTACTTGTATTTGACTGAGGAGCTCCAGTCCAGCCCTCAGACCCGCAGTACGGCACCTGACTAGTGAAACTGTGGGCTATAGACAATGGCCATGAGTCTCTTATTTGATTCGGCTTTGGGGAGGATCCCTGGCCCATACGTGGGTACGCCATTTATTTGATATCTCTCAGGATTATCCCTAACGGGATATATTTGCGGTATCCTTATGAGATTTATCTATTGGATTATCCCTTACGGGATATATTTGCTGTATCCATTATCTCTCTGGATTATCCTTTACGGGATATATTTGCTGTATCCATGATGAGAATTACTTGGTGCATGAATCTGTTGGATATAAATTGTCTCCCATCTATTTGAAAATATTTGTAATTGCCTACTTGATTTCACGTGATTTGAGATCCGTGGAAATATTTGAAAGCATGATTTACTTGTATTTGATATTTGCGAAATAAATATAAGCACTATGCTTTATAATGATTTTACATGACATTATAGAGCCAAGCAGGAAAACTGCATATACTGATATAGTACGCTCTTTTACATAAGTTTCTTACTGAGCGTAAACTCACTCCTTTACAACTATTTTTCATACAGATTACTTGAAGTAATTCCGCTCCGGATAGAGGAGCCTCTTTTGGGACTTTGAGATATCTTCGGGCACGCTTCCTACTTATCCCGTGAAGGTATACTTAGTCGGCCGTTACTTCGGCAATTGTACAGTACGATACTACAGTTTTGTATATGTGGGGAAATTAGGTTGTCTGAATAATCGAGATCCTGATGTACATGACACATGTTTATAAATGAAAATTTTATGCATGTGAAATTAGATATTATACTCTGATAAAGATGCCTAAAGCATAACAGTAAAGTAGGTTGACATCGGATAAACTAGTCGATTTATTTGTTAATTGAAGTAAAAGTTAATTGTTATTTGGTTAGTGACGAGGACGTCACAATATAGTTCTTATAATTTGAAATAGCATAAAGAAATTGAGAAGATCTTTTTTACTCTTTTTCTCTATTTCTTTTTGTTGTTACCTGTTTACAACAAATATTTTTGATGACGTACGAATCTCGATCTGGATATTAACCTATCTCCATGAACTCTGCAAGAAAGAAAATGATCAGAGGGCGCAGGGGAGCACTCCGATGCTTAAGTCAAACAGGATTTTTCTAGGGTTTTTATAAACAAATAGAGCTTCGGGTTTAAAAATGATACCTATTACCTATTTATATGAGTAATATGACACGTAATTACGGTTAAGACCCATAGCTTAAATAATAGTGGATTTTTCATTGCCCTTCTTAGTCCTCTTTCCTTTTGGGCTTAGACTACCGTTAGGTCTAATATTCTTCAGCATGACTTATATCAAGGTCTAATGACCTTTAGTAAGACCCTTATCAATTGCTTCCCACTCTTTCGCAGGGTATACCCTATGAAAGAGTATATAAGATTTTTTTTATTTAAATCATGTCTATGCATAGCCTATTTCGTGCACTTTTTGCTTCAGGCCTTTTTCTTCTTGTGCGTGACTTACCTCGTGCATTTTTTGCTTTAAGCCCTTTACTTTGTTCATGGCTTATCTCGTGCATTTTTTCGCTTCAAGCTCATATATTGCCCATCTCGCTCATTTTTTGCTTAGGAACTTTTATTTCATTCATGGCTTACCTCGTGCATTTTTTGCTTCAAGCCCATGTGTTGCCCATCTCGCGCATTTTTCGCTTAGGGATCTGTGTTGCCCATCTCGTGCATTTTTCGCTTAAGGATCTTTATTTCATTCACGACTTACCTCGCGCATTTTTCGCTTCAAGCCCATGTGTTGCCCATCTCCTGCATTTTTCGCTCAAGGACTTTTATTTCATTCACAGCTTACCTCACGCATTTTTCGCTTCAAGCCCATGTGTTGCCCATCTCGTGCATTTTTCGTTTAGGGACTTTTATTTCATTTATGGCTTACCTCGCGCATTTTTCGCTTCAAGCCCATCTGTTGCCCATCTCGCTATTTTTTCGCTTAGGGACTTTTATTTCATTCACGGCTTACCTTACGCATCTTTCGCTTCAAGCCCATGCATAGCCTACTTCGCGCACTTTTCGCTTCAGGCCCGTGTGTTGCCTATCTCACTCATTTTTCGCTTAGGGACTTTTATTTCATTCACAGCTTACCTCGCATTTTTTGCTTCAAGCCCATGTGTTGCCCATCTCGCGCATTTTTCGCTTAAGGACTTTTATTTCATTCGCCGCTTACTGTGAAATCCTCTAATTAATGTAAATTTTCCCATAATTGTATAGTATTTCAATCTGAAATGATTAAATAAATATGAGAATTTGATGTGTGAGTGATATATGGAACATGAATGAAATTAGAACAATTGAATATTCAAAAGTTAAAGAGGTCAAATGGTCAAGGAAATTAATAGCAGATTTTGTGGAATTAAATATTAGAAATTTTGGTAATTAAATGACATGTGGTTAATTAATGGAAGAAAGAAAGGCCAAATAATTAATGGTCAATGGCTGATAGGGTTAGGAGATGAGCATGCATTAAATGAACTTGATGAATCATCATCTTCAGCCATCACCAATTTGGCAGCAACTTCCAGCCCTCTTGTTCACTCCATTTTCTCCAAGTTTCCATTCCAATCACCTTGACAAACTCCCGTATTCAATCACCAAATCAATAAACTCTAGTAACGAAAAACGATCCTCATCACTTACTCTACTCATGCCTTTAGTATGAAAGGCTGAATCAAAGTGATTATGGAGATCTAAATTTCTGAAATTGTGGTGACTAGCAAAGGTAAGAGATTTAAATAGTTTTAGCAGATTTTGGCCATGGTTTAGAGTTGTATAGAGTTGGTGTAACATATTTGTATAAGTTCCTTAAAGGTTTAAATTGTCATGATGATTTCAGCTTGAAAAGGTGAAGGGAAAGGTATTGGAATACAACCAAGCTAGTGGATAATCAACTATCAAGGTAAGGAATTTATGTAATGAACTTAGGGTGACTATGTCTGCATGTTTTTAAATTCTTTGGAGTGAAGTAAAAGCTGAATTGATGTGGAAAGGTAAATTTTGGGTTTTACTCCTAGTTACCAAAATGCTAGGAGCAGTCGACTGCCTTAAGTAGCAGCCGACTGCCTAGAGACAGTCAAAGCGTAGATTTTCAAAAATCGAGACAAACCAGTCGACTACTATACAATTCAGTCGACTGCCAATTTTCTGTATGCATTCTGTTTCAAAACAGTCGACTGCTATATAGGACAGTCGACTGCTATTTACTTGAAAAGCATTCTGTTTCAAAACCAGCCGACTGCCTAGGGAGCCAGTCGATTGCCCTGTTTTCATAAACAATCTGTTTGCGAAAACAGCCGACTGCCCAGGGAGCCAATCAACTGCCTTTTTCTCGGAAGCATTCTGTTTGCGAAACCAGTCGACTGCTATATGGGACCAGTCGACTGCCCTATGTGTTTTTCAAAAAATAAAATATTTAAATTTCAAAAAGGAAAAGAAATTCAATAAAGCAATATATGGTGTAACAACCGACTGCCCTAAAGACCAGTCGACTGCCCATTTGAAAAGGAGGTTTTGAAAACCTATTTCAAGAAGTATATTTGTATTTGCCAAAGGTTATAAGAAAAATATTTTGGAGACTGTGAACACCTTTATTGAGCATGCACATTATTTATACTTGTTCTTGGCTGAGGAGCCCTAATTCGGTCTTCAAACCCACAGTAAGGTACCTGACTAGTGAGCACTGTGGGCTATAGACAATGGCCATATGTCTCTTATTTGTATTCAGCTTTGGGGAGGATCCCTAGCCCATGCGTGGGTACACCATTTATTTGACATCTCTCGAGATTATCTTTTACTGATATAGTTGTGGTATCCTTTATGAGATTTCTCATGGATTATCCCTTACAGGATATATTTGTTGTATCCTTATGAGAATTACTTGGTGCATGATTCTATTGAAAATTAATTGTCTCACATCTATTTGGATGTATTTGAAAGTATGTGAAAGTATTTGAAAGAGAAAATTTTACTTGTATTTGATATTTGCGGAAAGATTTATGGTATATGCTTTATAATGGTTTTACATGACATTATAGAGCCAAGCAGGAAAACTGCATATAGTGACATAGTACGCTCTTTACATATATTTCTTACTGAGTGTAAACTCACTCCTTTATTGTGACATCCCCGCCACTACATCTCATAACCTAACTTTTTCCTTATTATCTTATACGACATCATTTGATTTAGTTCATCAGTGCCAATCATTCCTTACCCTTAAGCTAATTATTTAATAGCTCATACAAATTTATTTACTTTCCATAAACATAAAATGATATATATATATATATAAATATCATTCCATTCCACAGGATCTTACACATCATCTTAACTTACATCCCCAACATCATATATACATAATTTCCAGTTGTACTGTACCGTAGCTAAATTACAATTAACTATACATAAACATATAAGTATACCTTTTATGCTAACCGGGAAGCGTATCAAGAAGGTACACTGCAATCTTTCAAAATTAAGCTCCTCTAATAGGAGCGAGGCTCACTTCATGCAATCTATAGGAAAAATAGTCGTAAAAGGGTGAGTTTACGCTCAGTAAGAAAGTTATGTAAAAGAGCGTGCTATGTCTCTATATGCATTTTTCCTACTTGGCTCTATAATGTCATGTAAAATCATTATAAAGCATATTCATGTACTTTCATCAAATATAGAAAGTTCATAATAGCATATGCTTATAAATCAAGTAAATCATGTGCTTCTTTAAAGTAGCATATGCAAACACCCATCGTATACTTCTTTTAAATCATCATGGAAAACATACGTCATATACTTCATTCAAAACATACTTCAAGTACTTCTTTCAAATATCATTTACATACATACATACGTTTCTTAAAACATATTATACTTTCTTGAAATCATACATCATATACTTCTTTTAAAACTTCTTATACAAGTAAACCAAGTACTTTCGATTTCTTTATTCTTAGAAATCGCATATACATATAATTTTTGATAACATAAAAACTATTTGTACTTTTATGGAGTTATGCACTGCATCATCATCATCATCATTTTCATCATGTGACGTACCCCGTAGGGCCAGGAATCTTCCCTTAGCCGAACATGAAACATAAACAAATTTGGCCAACTGTCGGGGGCTACAGTAACACTAGTCAGGTGTCCTTCTGTAGCGACTGAGGCTTGACTTATGGTTCCTCAGCCAAACATACATCATTTCGGGACTTGATCAGAGCCCCTACTATAAACATAAAAATGCATAATCTCAAAACATATGCCATATAGCTTTTTGCCATGACATTTTATACTTTCTTGAAATAGGTTTGAAAACCTCTTTTCAAAACAAAGCAGTCGACTGGCCTCATAAGGCAGTCGGCTGCTGCTTCATACTTTCATTTATCAAAATTCTCTTTATTTAAAATTCTGATATTTTTCATTTTGAAAACACATGAGGGCAGTTGACTGGTTCATATAGCAGTCGACTGGTTTTCAAACAAAATGCATGTTGGCAAATAGCAGTCGACTGTCCCATATAGCAGTCGACTGGTTCGAAACAGAATGCTTCTGGGTAAATAGCAGTCGACTGGCTTACATAGCAGTCGACTGGTTTGAACCAGCTTTCGAAAAATGGCGTTTTGGATGTCTCTAGGCAGTCGGCTGCTACTTAAGGCAGTCGGCTACTCCTAACCTAATTGGTACTAGGAGACAAGTCCGAAAATGTCATTTTTCCTGCAAAAGGCAACTGATGCTTCTCTCCAAAACCATCAAAATCCCATTAAGACATGCGGACATAGCCGCCTTACGTCCGTTACATAAATTCCTTACCTCGATTGCTTCGAGAACACGAAATCACTTTATTCACCAACTCTGGCCTTTTACTTCTTCAAATCTGAAATCATCATATCAAAGCAAACCTTTAAATTTTTATCATACACATATCATACCAACTCAGTACAACTCCATACCATAAACAAAACTGAAAGAATCATCTTCTTCTCTTACCTTTTTCTAGTGACCAATTTTTCAGGATTTCTGATCTCTCAATTTACTTAGATTCAATCCATTAAACTTCAGACATAACTTCGTCTAGTGACTATGACCATTTTTCGTCTAACAAGCTTAATGATTTGGTTACAAAACAAGAGTGTTTGTCCAGGGGAGTAGGAATCGAAGCTTATGGAAACTTGGAGAAATGGAGAGAACGAGAGTGAGAGAGAGGGAGTGTTGCTGCCGTGAGGGTGATGGGAGATGAAGATGACTCATGCACTTTTCATTAAATGCATCTTGATCCCTTTTCATCTTAGCCCTTAACCTTTTGACCCTCTTATTTTTGACCCATCTTTGACCATTAAATTCTTTTCTTCCCTTTCTCATATCAGCCATACATAATCATTTAATTATGAAAATCTGATATTTGTTTCATCATCATCCAATTAAATCATTTCATCTCAATCTTTGACCATCATTATTTGACCATTCATTTAATTGGTCTCCTTTCTTCCATATGTAGACACCTAATTTTGTCCGAACAATTTCTCTAAATTAAAAAATAAAAAATAAAAAATGATAAAAATAAACAAGTCAATTTTGGTCAAATCTTAAGTTGGAACCCCATGCATCCCATGCAAACTCTAAAATTAAAAATTTCAAATTTGAAAATCTCATGTGAAGCACATGCAAAATTCACACCTTCAAGAGTTGACTAAAGTTGGTATTGTTGCCAAAAATAAAATAAATTTGTTGCTTAAAAAGAAAAAGAATAATCAGCCATTAAATCAATGAATAAATCAACAAAAGGAAGGAAATTGGTTGAAATTAAATCTGAAAATTTATTGCCAAAAAATAAAAAATAAAAAGGAAATAAATTTAAAAAAAAAAGGAGAAAGTCAGACAAAATAAATGAAAAATCCCATAATCATGGGATCAATTATAAATTTTTTATTTCTTTCCATGAAATTTTGACAAGTATTAAAGGAGGAGAAAAGAAAACCCTAAAAAAGGAGGAGGGGAGGAGGGACACAAAAAAAAATACGACTGATCATCATCGTCCACTGCTTGCTGCACATACCCGCACCACCGCCCTGTTCATCATCCCACGCTCATTGCTTTGTGCCTCGTCCTGCTCTTGCACTGCCGCTACACAGCTCTTGCATTATTCTTACATTGAGCCTAAGCTGCATCGCTTACACTGCTACGACTCACTTTGCAATCATAAAGGAAAGTGGTTACTTGTAATCATAAAGTACAAGGAAAAGAAAAGAAAAAGTAGCATTCCCGTATAGGTATGTGTTCTTTTCCTCCTTTTTTATTCTTTTTTTAATCATTGCTTTGTATATCTTTGACTTGTTTTATTGACTAATTAGTGCAAAAGTTATATTTGTTAGCATGTGTTTTTAATCATCTTGTGTTTTGACGTGGGCTTGGATCCTCCATTATCTTTTTTTTCTTTTCTAATCATGATATGATGCTTTGGTATTGTTAAAAGCTAGATTAGTTGAAGTATGAATTATGTTCTAAGGTAATTATAAAAGCCCTTATAATTAGTGTTACTTAAATCTAAAAGTTTTGTTTAATATATGGAATGATCATTGTAATTGGCTTATTTTATCAATTCATGTTTTATTCATTTTATTTTAGATTTAGAATCAAAAATTAAACTAATGGTAAAAGATTAAATTATAAAATTTATAAGATGTCCTTTAAATTAAAATAAAAAAATAAATTAATTATGAAAATAAATACAAATTATCCGACGATGGAATTTTAAAAGTACTGCGCTTGAGTAGTACTTTTAGAAATCTTGAGGTGAGGAGATTCTTTTTAAGTCTTACCAGCTTGATGGAAGATTTAAAAAGTTATTTCCAATATTTAAAACTCAAATTTATTAAAAATTGAAATAAAAATTAATTAAAATCAATTGCAAAATAATACAACTACGAATATTCCGACGATGGAACTCCGAGAGGATTGCGATTGAGCAATACTCTCAGATATCTTGAGGTAAGGAAGTTCTTTTTAAGTCTTACCAGCTTGATGGAAGATTTAAAAAGATATTTCCAATATTTAAAATCCAAATTTATTATTAGAAATCGAAATAAGAATTAGTTAAGATTAACTATAACCTAAAAGAATAAATAATAAAATTAAAAATTAAGAATTATAAAAATTAACATATTTAGAAATTAAAATAGAATAAAAATAATAAAAAAATACAAATTATCCAACGACAGAATTCTAAAGGGACTGCGCTTGAGTAGTACTTTTAGATATCTTGAGTGAGGAGAGTTCTTTTAAGTCTTGCCAGCTTGATGGAAGATTTAAAGGATATTTCCAAGATTTTATAATTTAAATTATAAAAATAAAAATTAAATTAGATTAAAAAATAGTAAATTAAAATTAAGTTTATTATAATAAAGAATAAAGATCAAATTAATAAATTAGAATTAAAATTAGAAAATAACTAAAATAAATAGAAATTAAATTAAATTAAATATTTTAATAAATGTGAATTATTCCGATGGAATTTAAAGGGAATTGCGCTTGAGTAATTTCTTTAAAAATTCCTAAGGTGAGGAGAGTTCTTTTAAGTCTTGCCAACTTGATGGAAGGTCTTTAAGAAAATCTTCAATATCAAATAATACATGTTTATTTAAAGATATAAAAATAAATGAAAATAATAATTTATATAAGAAAATAATAACAACAGAATAAAATAAGATAAAATAATAAATAGAAATTGGATAGGAGTCAAAATAGGATTTGCATAAAAATATCTAAACAATCCGACGATGGAGCCTCTTCAAGAAAAGTGATTGGTCCTACTTGAATACTCTTGAGGTGAGAAAAACTTTTAGGTTATCCAACCAGCTTGATGGAGGAGACTTAAAAGATTTTTCAATATTTAATTATATCGAAATTAAAGTCAAAGGCAAAATTAAGATAACCTTAGATTATTTGGTACCATTTTAGGATGGGCGTTGTGAGGGTGCTAATCCTTCCTCACATATAACCGTACTCCCGAACTTAGAACTCTTAACCAAGCCTTATCCTTAGTTTGAATAGGTGACGAATCACACCTAGGTTAGAATGGTTGGTGGCGACTCCGTAGTTTTGTGTCTAGCTATTAGGTTTCCCGAAACTTAATACGTTATGACACCATATAACACTTAACCCTTTAATTGCACAAAATCTGATTTAATTCTTTTCTCATACTCTAATTATTTTCCTGATGTCAATTTAATTCCTTGACTATTTGACTTTCTATCTCATTGCTTCTTCCATGTTCCATACATCCTCCATACTTCATAATTCTTATATTTACTTATTTCATTTAAGCTGACATACTTTATAATTATGGAGGAATTTCCAGAAATTAGGGATTTCACATTCTCCCCACCTTTAGAAATTTGGTCCTCCAAATTTAAATCAAATTATGTCTTAAACAATTCCGGATACTTCTCTTTCATCAAGCTTTTTAGTTCCCCATAGCTTCTTCCATAGTATGGTTTGGCCATAGGACTTTAATTAATTAAATCATCTTAGACCTCAATACCTTATCTTTTCTGTCCAAAATCCCAAATGGCTTTTCTGCATAACTTATGTCTTTCTGAATCTCTAAGGTTTCATCTTTTATGACATAAGATGAATTATTGATTATACTTCCGAAGCATCAACATATGAATACATTATACACTCCCGATGGCTCCGGAGGCAATGTCAAACTATAGGCAACATCTTTAACTCAGTCTGAAACCTCAAATGGACCGATGTAGCGAGGACTGAACTTACCTTGTTGACCAAATCTCATGATCCTTTTGGATGGAGAAACTTTCAAGAACACATAGTCTCCAACCAAAAACTCAAATGGTCTCCTTCGGGCATCTTTATAATTCTTTGGTAAGGGAGACATGTGCAGCCTGTAAGGATATTTGGCACACATGTTTTAAATTATGCATTTAATTTTTATAAATGCTATTGATAATGATTCGTTGGAAAATTGTGGTGATTTACTGGTTGAGATTTAAACTGTATTTTCCATGCAGGAGGCTAGCCAATCGGCAGCCGTTATACTGCCCAAAATTATTGGAAAAAATTACTAAAAATCATAATAAATGATTTTTCATTACGAGAAACGATTTTCAACCACAAAAATCAAGAAATCGATTAGTTTTTATAAAACACGAATATATTGATAATTAATTTTAAAATATTCATGTTTTTGAAAATGGTGAAAAAAGAAAATCACCTAAATTTATCCCGATAGGTGATATTTCACGTGAAACGAAGTAAAAAATGAAAAGGACCAAAGTGAATATTTTAATAATATTTTTCCAAATATTTACTTGATTTTATAAATAACCTTTATGGGTTCAATTGTGAAAAAAAGTGTTTATAGAAAATTTCATAAAGGTAATTAAAGGTAGAAAACAATGTTTTGAGACTAAAAGGTCTCTGCATGTGTTTTCAGAGAAAACACGGGATGGGAGTGTTGATTTGGAAAATAAATATTTTAATTTTTCATAAATCATAAAAATAATTGATTTGAATCCCGATAACTTTGAAAATCATGTTTTCGACAAAAAGCACGGAAAAACGTGCGTATATGTTTTACGATGAAAAAGGACAGTTATGACCTTTTATATTTTACAATGATTATTTTATAAATTGTTTTCACCGTATGGAAAATGTGATTTATAATGTTCTATAATGTTTAGAACATTTTCGGGAATGATGACCCCAGTATGAATATTTTATAAATTGTTATTCACAAGATGAAAATATTTTTCTTATGAATATTTGTGGCTTGATTGAACTTATATTCAGTGAAATTGATTTCATAAATGGGGTTTATATCACATGTTTACTATTTTGAGATTGTTAGGCCTCATATCATGCTCACGTGTCATGTGTTAATGCTGATAGATACTGATCCTATTATCAGCGTCCCGGTAGACACCTGATCAGTGCACACTGAGGACCCCATAGACTATGGCCATAGATCTCATGTGTTTCCCCTATTAGGGATGATATTATTATAGTATGATATATTTAGGGTGTTGCCTGGTCTCCATGATACTGAACTGAAAGCTACTGTATACTGTTTACAGAATTGGTAGCTACTGTTTACTATTTACTAACTGAACCGTATCAAGATATTATTTTACTGATTTGCAAAATATTGTTTTACCGAATGGTATTGTATTGGATATTACTGTTTTACTGAACTGTAAGATACGGTTATTGAACTAAAGAGAAATTAATGTTTATTCAAAAAAAATAACATGGAATTATTTCTAAGATAGAAATAATTACAGAAGTGGTTATCCAATGACTTGGATATTTACAGACCACTGTACTATCACGTGTTTTTAATTGTAGTGAAGGAAACCACTGTTTTATCACGTGTTTTAAATTATATTGAAGTGAAAAGAAATAAGTTGTTTACTCTGTGAAAACAAAAATTATATCGTTTCGAAAACAAGGAATCTAGTACTCTCTACAGTTGCTTCTAGGTTCCGGGACAAGATAGGTATTTCAAAATACCTGCCTTACTCCATTCGGATCCCTAGTCGACTGTAGTATCCTTCCTACATGTGAGCCTAGAGCCAGCTAGGAAGATTTAAAAAGAAAGTGAAAAATATTTTCAGCATATAGATAGCTGGATATCAAGTGTTGCATGTAACTCTCTTACTTAGCCGTGGTTTGCTCACTCCCCAATTTTAACATTTCAGATTTTCATTGACTGTGAGATCTGACATCTGAGGATTTCGAGCTGCGCATTTGGCGACATTGCGACAGCTTGATTTATAATATGAGGTATGATTATTTATTTTCTGTATTTAGACTTACTTTCAGTACTACTTTCTTGAGAATTAAGATAGGGGATGTAATTGATATTACTAATTTTATATTTAATAGTTAAATGAATATGAAAAGTAAAGTATCACAAACAACCCAACCGGATAACTTGTGTAGAATAACGTGAAAAATGTGGTCACGAGCTATGACACAAACACATGATACTAAATATCACTTAATAGAGCTTTTTCTTCAAGTAGATACTCTAAAATCTTAATTCCTAAAATAAGGTACATTTAAACTTTATTCTTAAATAAGAGTGTTTTAGTTTATACAAATTCCATGTCAGCCATAATGCTCTATCAACAAGCATCTTTTTTAATAGAGCAAAAAAGGATATTATTTCACATATCGTCGATAAAGTTTTTTTACTCCACAAGTGGTATTAGGATCATGACATATGTATTATAAAATATTTAAAAAATAAAAAATAAATAAAATATAACATGTGTCATAATCCTAATCTCGCTTCTGAAGTAAAAAAAATGTGACATCCTCGCCACTCACAAATATCAACTAACTTTTTCTTCACATAAAATTTGGTTAGACTCGTTCGTTAATGTCATCCTTCCTTCTTCTATTATCTTATACTTTATCACTTATGACGAGATATAAATTGTTCACATGATATGTAAATTTTCATATCTTCACATAAGTCAACTACATCAAGATCTCACATAACTTACATAACCTATATCCCCAAATAGTTTACTATACATCACTGTAGCCCTGCACTATACCATAGCTGAAATACATCTCAAATAAGTATAACTTCAAGGAAAATTGGGAAGCGTACCTCGAAGGAATATAAAATTTTCAAAAGTAAGCTCCGCTAACTGGAGTGGGAATCACTTCAAATAGTCTGTATGAAAAATGATTGTAAAGGAGTGAGTTTACACTCAGTAAGAAACATATGTAAAAGAGCATACTATGCCACTATATGCAGTTTTCCTGCTTGGCTCTATAATGTCATGTAAAACCATTATAAAACATATATCATATACTTCCTTCAAATATTATATACAAGTAAAATCAAATAATTCAAATACTTTCGATTGCTTTTATTCTTTTGAAATCACATATGCAAGTATTCAAATACTTCAATTACTTTCACGTATCTCAAATCACGTGAAATTTCATGTACAAATACAATTAACTTCAAATACTTTCACATACTTTCAACTAGATGGGAGACGATTAACTTCCAATATAATCATGCACCACATAATTCTCATAAGGGATACCACAAATATATCCCGTAAGAGATTTCATAAGGGATACCACAAATATATCCCGTAAGGGATAATCCCGAGAGATGTCAAGTAAGTGGCGTACCCACGTATGGGTCAGGGATCCTCCCCTAAGCCAAAACACTAAGAGACATATAGTCATTGTCTAAAGACCACAATGAACACTAGTCAAGTGACATCTGTGGCACTGAAGACCGGACTAAGGTTCCTCAGCCAAGTACAAATACACGTAATATGCATGATCGTTAAATGAATCCACGGTCTCCAAAACATTTGTCATATACTTCTTTGGTAATACCATGTACCTATATCAAATAGGCTTTAGAAACCTCATTGTAAACTGGGCAGTCGACTAGTCTTTATGGCAGTCGGCTGCTATCACATATATCTATTTATTGAATTTATTTTCTTTTAAAACTCAAATATTTCAAAATCCGAAAACAGATAGGGGCAATCGACTGGTCCCATATAGTAGTCGACTGGTTTTAAAACAGAATGCTTTTGAAAATAGGGTAGTCGACTGGCTCCATAAGCAGTTGGTTGGTTTTGAAACAGAATACTTTATGAAAAATAGCAGTCAACTGGTTTGTATCGATTTTCGAAAATCTAAGATTTGGTTGTCTCTAAGCAGTAGACAGCTACTTAAGGCAGTCGGCTGCCCCTAACCAAATTGTAACTTGGAGTAAAACTGAGAATTTAAACTTCCTGCACATAAACCAGCTTTTATTTCAAACCAAATGTCATAACGTGTCAAGTCCTAAGACCTAACCCGCTAGACTTAATATCAAGGAGTCGCCACCAATCATTCAAACCTAAGGTGTGATTGATCACTTATTCATGTCTAAAGATAAGGCATGGTCTACATTCAAAGATTCTTAGACTCGGGAGTACGGTTACGCGTGGGGAAAGATTAGCACCCCCACAACGCCCATCCTAAGATGGTACCAACTAGCTTTAGGTTATCTTTATAGTTTGCCTTGGGTTCATATTAATTTCGATATACTTATATATTGGGAAAATTTCTAAGATTTTTCCATCAATTTGGCTCCAACCTTAGAAATTCCCCTCACCTCAAGATATTCAAGGAGTCTCAATTGACTTTCTTGAACTCCATCGTCGGATAAATTTTAATATTTTATGAAATTCCCTTTTTTCCTAATCTTGTCTCTAATTTTTGACTCCATATTCATTTTATAAATTTCTTTAATTTATTTTTATTTTTATATTCTTATTTACCTTACTTTTAAGAAATAAACATGAATTATGTTTTATTGAAAATTCACTTTTAAGCGTCCCATCAATTTGGCTCAGCCCAAAAGAAACCTCCTCACCTAGAAATTTCCAAGGAGTCTCAATTGACTTTCTTGAAATTTCATCATCGGCATAACTCATATTTATTCTTTTTTCATTTATCTTATTTATTATAATTCTATTATTTAGATATTTTGTCTTATCTTATTTTATTTATTTATCTTTATTTGTTTATTTATCTTTATTTGCTCATTTTTATCTATATCTAATTCATCTATCTTATCTTACTTTTATTTTTATTATAAATAAATATGAATTAATTAAAAAAAATTCTTTCAAAAGTATTCCATCAATTTGGCTCAACTTAAGAAAGATTCTTTCACCTAGAAATTTCCAAGGAGTCTCAATTGACTTTCTTGGAGTTTCATCCTTGGTATAATCCACATTTATTTTTTGATCTTCATTATAAATATTTATTGTTCATATATTTTTTATAACCTTGGAATATTCATCTAAATCATACAAAATTGTTAAATCAAAATTATACATGCAAACTAAATCAATGTACTATACTATAGTCATAAATCAAATAACACAAATATGCAAATTAATATTTTACAAGCAATTATCAACTCAAATTAATTATCATACAAATTCATATTAAAATATCATACAAGTGATCATTAAATTAAAACACAAATTAACGTCAAATTAACATGCTTATCAAGATTATATTAATTAAATTATTAAGTCAAATTATTATGTTGTCAAATTAATTAATCATGCAACTAACTATTAACATACAAAACCATTCATAACATGCAAATTGCTAATATTACTTATTTCTTTGATCCTATTGTCAGCTTTTTGTTAAATTAATAAGGACTAATAAATTAGAATATACATATATACATACCTGGTATTAATAATTAATTCCTTTGCCTTTTTTCTTTTTTCCAACGTCCTATTTCCTTCTCCTTTGCTTTCTTTTTTCTATTGCCACGTAACAGCCTCTTGCTCTTTTTACTCACGTGGTTGTCCCAGCTTCAACATGCAGCAATTTAGCAAGAGCGTTGCAGCAGGCGAGGTGGACAAGGGCAGTGCAGCAACTCTTAACTGGGTTCCAACTGCTACTTTTGCTACCGATTTACCTCCAACAGATTCTGTTCCTCTACTTCCCATTGCAGCTGCTTTCTATTTTGCTTGACTTGCACTTTTGGTCTCCCAAGTTCTTTGCTCACGTAGCTAGTAGCAAGCAAACAAGGGAGCAACGATGAGGTGTAGCGACAGGCAGCAGTACAGGCAGTGACAGGGGAAAGGATGATGGTAGCACTGGTGCAGTAGCTAAGTAGGCGCTGGTGGTGATGATGATGTTGGCAGAGATGTCTGTTTGCTAAGAATGATGTAGTCGGCTAAGGGAGAATGATGTAGTCGGCTAAGGGAGTATGATGGTTGTAGCAAGGTGAATCGGTGTTGGAGGGAAAATTTAGAGATGATATGCTAGATTGTGAATGACCCAACTCATGAGGTTTAATCTCTTTTTATAGCCACTAATTAGTTAGAGTCCTAATACAACTATATTTATTCTACTAATTATCTCCTATTTTTAATATTTTATCTATTTAATTCTTATGTTAATCCTAATCTAACTCTATCAAATTTAATATTAATCCAAATAATTATCCTAAAAATCTAATTATCCTAATTATCTAATCCTAAAATTAATTTTATTTTTATTTCTTTTTATCTTTTCTCTCTCTCTTTTTTTTTAATTCCTAAATCATATTTTAATTTTAATTTCCTAATTAATGTTAATTCTAAATCTAGAAATTCTAATTTAATTCTAGCCTAATTCTAAATTGTTAAATTAAAATACAAATGTCACCCAACCCAATTAATTATTTATACAAATTAAGACCCCGGACAAAATAGGGTGTCTACAGCTGCCCCTCTTTGTGCATTTGCTGTGAAACAGTAATTGCACAAAGACATAGACACCTATTTTGTCTGACTTCTCTTTTTTTTTATTTTTTTTATTTTTTTCAAAAAGCTCCCTCTAAACAGAAAGGCAGTCAAACTTTAAAATCTTGTCTAAAAAGCTCCCCCTAAACAGGCAGGCAGTCAAACTTTAAAAATCTTGTCCACAAAAGTTGATTTTTTTTAAAAAAAAATTTTAGGAAACCCCTCTAAAATTTTTCTTGTCAAAAATTAGGAATCTTAGGAAACTCCTCTAAAATTCCTTTTCTTATCCAATTTTGAAATTTTGGGAAACCCCTCAAAACTTCTATTCTTGTCCAATTTTTGAAATTTTAGGAAACCACTGTAAAATTTCTTTTTCTTATCAAATTTTGAAATCTTAGGAAACCCCTCCAAGACTTCTTTTCTTGTGTAATTTTTGAAATTTTGGAAAATCCCTCCAAAATTTTTTCTTGTCAAATTTTAAATTTTAGGAAACCCCTCTAAAATTCTTTTTCTTGTCCAAATTTTGAAATCTTGGGAAACTCCTTCAAGACTTATATTCTTGTCTAATTTTGAATTTTAGGAAACCCCTCTAAAATTTCTTTTCTTGTCAAATTTTGAATTTTAGGAAAACCCTCTAAAATTCTTTTTTTTTGGTCAAATTTTGAAATTTTGAGAAACCCCTCCAAAACTTCTTTTCTTGTCTAATTTTGAATTTTAGGAAATCTCTCTAAAACTCATTTTCTTGTCCAAAATTTGAAATCTTGGGAAACCTTTCCAAGACTTCTTTCATGTCCAATTTTTGAGATTTTATGCAATTTATCCCATTCATGCAATATCATTCATGCAATTTATCCCATTCATGCAATATCATTCATGCAATTTATCTTATTCATGCAATATTCTATCCATGCAATGTTATTCATGCAATCTATTCTATCCATGGAATGTTTTCTTTGAAAAATATTTCAGCCTCAATTGTGGCAACAAGGTTTTTCTTCATCAATCTATCTTCATGCATTCTCCATCCTTCATCTGTCATCCTGACCTTATATTTCTTTTTTCTTTTCTCATTTTGCTTCTTCCATTTTTCTTTCCCAATGAAGCTCTTGTCTTCGTATCCTCTATATCCCACTTTCCTTGTCATTCATTTTCTCATTGAAAACCCCATCAAAATCTCATCATTTACTTTTTCTTATTCATGGATTTTTCTTGATTTCCAATTTCTATTCATCCATGAGTTTCTTTTTCTTCTCTTTTCCTAAATAATATAGGAGTCTTTCACATATTTTGCCAAGCAAACATTCATTACCATTCTAATTTCAAGATCAATGCAACACAATTTCTCAATCCCTCAAGGTAAGGATATAGCAAAGAAATGATAGGTAAAAAGAAAAGAGTGGTATTTTTCAACATTTGGAAAGATTTAACAAGAATTTGCGAGGCTTAAAAGGAAAGTAAGCAAGAATTTTCAGGATTAAGTTTCAGGTAATAGTATCCAAATAACAACAATTCAATCAATTTTGATCAATGAATACATAATTCCCTTCAAAGGTCCACTTATCTCATCATGTTGAGTTTATCAAAATATCCTCTTGCCTCAGTATCATTGACATCCAGTATTTTTTGGTATCTAAGCCGCCTTTTCAGGTTTTCAACTTAGACGCACTCCATTGCTCCAAACCGCCCTTTTTGGGTTTTCGATTTGAATCCTCTTTTCATTTTTTCTCTCTTTTTTTCTTTTTTTTTATTTTTCATTTTCTTTTCTTTCTTTTTTTTTATTCATTTCTCTTTATTTTCAACTTCGTTGTCCTTGATGAAGCTTCTCTTATCTATTCTCCATTCTGATTCATGCCCCAAAGTCAAATATTTCTTCACCCAATTTAATTCTCACATGAATCCAAGAGAGTCTTTGGAATCTCACTTCTTCCATCTAGACGACATCTTTTTGCTTATCTTGATCTGCTTGTCCTAATTCCATCCAAAGGATCATCATCTCATAGTGTAAGTATGCCTTTATTCAACACATGATTCTTCAATAGGAGTACTCATATTTGATCAAAATGGACTTTTAAGGCACGTAATGTAGGCTCATGTGAGGGTTCATGAAAGAAAGGATAATATAGGCCCAAAATAAGTGTTTCAGGGTTCATCAAACCAAGAATCATTTTTCATGAATCATTTAGGCATTTTGCCTTTTGCCCCATTTGCTTTTTCTCTCCTTTTTTATTCTTATGTGACTAGGGTTTTCACTTTCTTGATTCAAACCCTCTTTCCTTCTTCATTCTCTTTCCTTTTTTGTTCTTTTTTTTTCACAAAAGGTTTTTTTTCTTTGCCCCACTGATCTTTCATCTTCTATTCTCTTTGCCCCCAGTGTGGAGGGTGATTCTTGGTGGGTTATATCAAAAAGAATATAATAGGCTCAAAAGAGGTAATCAATGGATAATTTTACTCATACTTGAAAGGTAGTGAAAGAAGGCCATTTCTCATCTCAATACAAGTACTCTCATTAAAGGTCATCTATTGAACAAGGACAAACTCATTAGAATTTCATGTAAAGATTCACCTTTACTCGTAACATTATATAGGTGAAGATTTTAGACAAATATCTTTTATTCTCTTCTTGCTGGAACAATCTTGGCAAACTGGAAATCCATCTAACCAAACAAAGTAGTTCTTTCAAAATTGAATTTTATATTCATTGCCATTACCATTATCATGTTCATTATTTGGATACTTTCAAGCTTGGTAACAATGTAAATCATGTAGGTATTGGTGTTTTGCTTCAAAAGAACAAGGTTGGAATGAGGAATCAAGAAATATGCACCACACTACTCTTTTATTGAAATGAAAATGAATGAAAGCTGGCCCAATACATAAAAGAATTCTTAATGCCTTTGGGCTTAGGCACTCCTATATTACCTAAGAAATGTTCTAAGATGAATGAAATTAGACACAAAGAAACAACCATTATCTTCAAATTCAGTGAATCAATCAATATCATCCACTTTCTTCCATATCATCAATCGCTACCCTTTGTGTGATCTGGTAGAGGATTATCATTCACATTTGGATCATTCTTTGTCCCAAAACTCAAAATTTCAGCATTGACAAGTGCTTGGACTTTCCTCTTCAAGCCCATACAATTCTCAATAGAGTGACCAACAATGTCATTATGATAAGCACACTTTGCGTTAAGATCATACCACTTTGGGTAGGGAGGCTTCAAGGGCTCTACATAAACAGGGGCAATAAGGTGACCCCTTACCAACTGTGGGAACAACTCTGTGTATGTCATTGGTATAGGGTCTATCGTGACATTTCGGCTAGCTCGAGTATTCTTTTGGTCATTAGGTGAAAAAGTGGGGTCTTGTGAATGGGAAATGGGTTGGTAAGCATTCTGATGATAAGTTTGTGGGTGGGGTTGAGAATAAGTGTAATTCATTGAAGGTGAATAAGAGGTATAGGAGCGACGTGAGTTATTGGAGACAACTTGTGCATCTTCTTCCTTCTTCTTTGAAAACCCATTCCTCTTGCTATCATTCATAGATGCTTCAATCTTACCATTCTTAAAGGCATTTTCAATAGCTTCGCCTGTCAGCACCATGTCTGCAAAATTCTTGGTCACACTGCTAAGCATACGCTCATAGTAAGGAGCCTTGAGAGTATTCAAAAAGAACATGGTGATTTCCTTCTCAGTCAAGGGAGGTTGAACTAGTGATGCCACGTCTCTCTATCGTTGGGCATATTCTTTGAAGCTCTCATCTTTTTTCTTTTCCATACCTTGGAGAGATAAGCGGTCAGGAGCTACATCAGACACATGTTTGTATTGAGCTATAAAAGCTCTCGCCAATTCAGACCAAGAAGAAACTTTGCTCCTTTCCAATTGGTTGTACCACTTAGCGGCTGACCCAGTCAAATTGTCTTGAAAAACATGAATTAATAGCTTGTCATCCCATGCATATGCCGCCATCTTCCTACAGTACATGGTGAGATGATCTTTTGGGCACGATGTTCCGTTGAACTTTTCAAATTCAGGCACCTTGAATTTTTGTGGAAGCACGACACCCGATACCAAACACAACCTTTCAGCATCAATGGGTCCAAAATAGTCAAATCCTTCCATGGCACTTAGTCTTTCCTCTATCAAGCTCAGCTGGGCTTTAGTACCATTATATTCTTCCTTATGCTTCAACTTTTCTAGCTCTGTGGGATCATCTAAATTTGGCACCTCTACTGGGTTTTGAGCTTGTGTTGTTGATGAATTTCCTTGAAGACTTTCTCCTTGCATCTGTAAAGGCATTGGGGCTTTGACAGTACCTCCTTCGGAGACAAAAATGGGATTGTCTCGCATGCTTTGTTGAGTTTCTTGAATAGACTCCTCTTGATTATCCATCTTCTCCTTTCCTCTAATCATGGCTTTTAGCAACTGGGTAATTTCACTCAATTGCCCCCTTATCTCTGCATTTTCCTTTTCCAACTTCTCTATCCTATTATTTTGGTCTTCTTCCATTATGCGAGCTTGATACCTTGTATGGTATTTATGGAGGGCGGACCGTCTACTAGATGCAATTTGATACCTTGAGTGCCATAATTAAGTTGAAATTATTTCATGTGGTGATATGTTTATGCACAAAAATAAATGCACATGGAATGCACTTAGGTCTAGCAATCTCTCCTAACAATCAAAAGTATAGTCATTCTCATGATAAGATAGGTGCAAACTTACATGAATGATATGTTATGTGACACAACTATGCATGACTTAATGATACAGACAAACTCTTTTTTTTTTTTGAAAAATGGAAGAAAGAAAAACTATTTTTTTATTTTTTATTTTTTTAAAAACAATGTAAAAAGAGGAAGTAAAACTTATTCCTTCATGTGTCCTATCTTAGGTTTATATCTACACTTCAATCTAGCATGGTTCCACTCTAAGGCTAGGTCTTATGTTTCATTACATGCTGGGTTGGGATAATTAAAGGTTCTAAAGGTTCCCAAATTGTCCCTCACTGTCGTCCACTCAAGACTAGTAAGGTACCCAATCCTCACCCATGACAGGCTACAAACGGAAAGGTTCAATTTGAGTAGTAGTATTTCACTAGCCATTGTGGAGGTATTACCTCACGAGAGCGTAGTTACTCTACTTCCTCCTAAAAAGGATAAAGCCCGGGTAGAGGGCTAATGCATGCACATGCACGTGAAGTGTGTGTTGAAGGAACAAACAATTATTTTATCAAAATTAACATTCCTATGGCAAACATAGAATAACATAAAATCAGTCATTGGCTCGACTCTCTAAAGTCCCCAGTGGAGTCGCCAAACTGTCATAACGTGTCAAGTCCTAAGACCTAACCCGCTAGACTTAATATCAAGGAGTCGCCACCAATCATTCAAACCTAAGGTGTGATTGATCACTTATTCATGTCTAAAGATAAGGCATGGTCTACATTCAAAGATTCTTAGACTCGGGAGTACGGTTACGCATGGGGAAAGATTAGCACCCCCACAACGCCCATCCTAAGATGGTACCAACTAGCTTTAGGTTATCTTTATAGTTTGCCTTGGGTTCATATTAATTTCGATATACTTATATATTGGGAAAATTTCTAAGATTTTTCCATCAATTTGGCTCCAACCTTAGAAATTCCCCTCACCTCAAGATATTCAAGGAGTCTCAATTGACTTTCTTGAACTCCATCGTCGGATAAATTTTAATATTTTATGAAATTCCCTTTTTTCCTAATCTTGTCTCTAATTTTTGACTCCATATTCATTTTATAAATTTCTTTAATTTATTTTTATTTTTATATTCTTATTTACCTTACTTTTAAGAAATAAACATGAATTATGTTTTATTGAAAATTCACTTTTAAGCGTCCCATCAATTTGGCTCAGCCCAAAAGAAACCTCCTCACCTAGAAATTTCCAAGGAGTCTCAATTGACTTTCTTGAAATTTCATCATCGGCATAACTCATATTTATTCTTTTTTCATTTATCTTATTTATTATAATTCTATTATTTAGATATTTTGTCTTATCTTATTTTATTTATTTATCTTTATTTGTTTATTTATCTTTATTTGCTCATTTTTATCTATATCTAATTCATCTATCTTATCTTACTTTTATTTTTATTATAAATAAATATGAATTAATTAAAAAAAATTCTTTCAAAAGTATTCCATCAATTTGGCTCAACTTAAGAAAGATTCTTTCACCTAGAAATTTCCAAGGAGTCTCAATTGACTTTCTTGGAGTTTCATCCTTGGTATAATCCACATTTATTTATTTGATCTTCATTATAAATATTTATTGTTCATATATTTTTTATAACCTTGGAATATTCATCTAAATCATACAAAATTGTTAAATCAAAATTATACATGCAAACTAAATCAATGTACTATACTATAGTCATAAATCAAATAACACAAATATGCAAATTAATATTTTACAAGCAATTATCAACTCAAATTAATTATCATACAAATTCATATTAAAATATCATACAAGTGATCATTAAATTAAAACACAAATTAACGTCAAATTAACATGCTTATCAAGATTATATTAATTAAATTATTAAGTCAAATTATTATGTTGTCAAATTAATTAATCATGCAACTAACTATTAACATACAAAACCATTCATAACATGCAAATTGCTAATATTACTTATTTCTTTGATCCTATTGTCAGCTTTTTGTTAAATTAATAAGGACTAATAAATTAGAATATACATATATACATACCTGGTATTAATAATTAATTCCTTTGCCTTTTTTCTTTTTTCCAACGTCCTATTTCCTTCTCCTTTGCTTTTTTTTTCTATTGCCACGTAACAGCCTCTTGCTTTTTACTCACGTGGTTGTCCCAGCTTCAACATGCAGCAATTTAGCAAGAGCGTTGCAGCAGGCGAGGTGGACAAGGGCAGTGCAGCAGCAACTCTTAACTGGGTTCCAACTGCTACTTTTGCTACCGATTTACCTCCAACAGATTCTGTTCCTCTACTTCCCATTGCAGCTGCTTTCTATTTTGCTTGACTTGCACTTTTGGTCTCCCAAGTTCTTTGCTCACGTAGCTAGTAGCAAGCAAACAAGGGAGCAACGATGAGGTGTAGCGACAGGCAGCAGTACAGGCAGTGACAGGGGAAAGGATGATGGTAGCACTGGTGCAGTAGCTAAGTAGGCGCTGGTGGTGATGATGATGTTGGCAGAGATGTCTGTTTGCTAAGAATGATGTAGTCGGCTAAGGGAGAATGATGTAGTCGGCTAAGGGAGTATGATGGTTGTAGCAAGGTGAATCGGTGTTGGAGGGAAAATTTAGAGATGATATGCTAGATTGTGAATGACCCAACTCATGAGGTTTAATCTCTTTTTATAGCCACTAATTAGTTAGAATCCTAATACAACTATATTTATTCTACTAATTATCTCTTATTTTTAATATTTTATCTATTTAATTCTTATGTTAATCCTAATCTAACTCTATCAAATTTAATATTAATCTAAATAATTATCCTAAAAATCTAATTATCCTAATTATCTAATCCTAAAATTAATTTTATTTTTATTTCTTTTTATCTTTTCTCTCTCTCTTTTTTTTTTATTCCTAAATCCTATTTTAATTTTAATTTCCTAATTAATGTTAATTCTAAATCTAGAAATTCTAATTTAATTCTAGTCTAATTCTAAATTGTTAAATTAAAATACAAATGTCACCCAACCCAATTAATTATTTATACAAATTAAGACCTCGGACAAAATAGGGTATCTACACCAAATATGCAACCAAAATGAACATAGTCTCGCCACGTCCGTTATACATATTCCTTACCTCAAATAGCCAATAATCCACTAGCTTGGTTGCATTAACCCTAGCTTTTCACTTTTTCAAAGCTACAAACATCATAATGATTCAAACTTTTTAAGAAACCTCTATAAACATGTCATACCAACTCAATATGACTCCAAGCCATAGACATAATTTGAATGAAATCACTTCATCTCTTACCTTGTTAGTGACCAAAACTAACAGCAACAAGATCTCTTCAATCACTTGAATTCAACCTTCCAAATTTCAGGTATAGCTAAAGCTGATGACGATGAGCGATTTTCGTTAAGTTAACGATTCGATGGAAGGAGATGATTGTTTGTCAAGGGTTCACTTTCTTGGGACTTGGAGGAAACGAGAGGAAGAAAGAATTGTGGCTGCCGACTTGGAGAGGGAGAAGATGATGACACATTAAGCTTCATTAAATGTCTTTATCCATTTATCATCATCTTTGACCATAGACCCCTTCGACCATTAATTTCTCTTCTTCCATTCATATGCCACATGTACTTTACACACAATAAAATCTGATATTAATTTCTCATAATCCAATTATTCTTACAATCTCAAAAATTCATTCCTTGACCATTTGACTCTCAATTACTCTTATTCCATCCATGTCCCATATACCATTGATACTTCATAATTTCATATTTATTTAATTCTTCCACGTTGAAATATTATACAATTATGGGAAATTTACAGAAAATTGGGGGATTTCACAAAAAACTCCATCAACGATGTATGGAATAATTATCTAGCCAAAACACTATTTTCTTTTTCTTCCTATTCAATCTCAATCAAAACATTGATGACATGGTTACTGTAATTGGGGAAATCTCCTTCCTAAAAATCTATAGAGAGCTGAACGGACTTGCTGATGCTCTTGCAAAAACAAAGGTTTTAAGATATGACTTCCTTTGGACAAGGTGGTAACAGGTAGATTTGTTAAATGGCTTTGCATCTTATCTCTTTCCCTGTTAATGCCCCTGTTTTACGGGCTACGTTGGCATTTGTTTTCGTTTTTTTTTTTTTTTTGTTAACAATTCAAGAGACTTTTTTCTTCTTGATGTTGCCTTAATATATTAATAAACCACTTGCTTATAAAAAAAAAGAATATCTCAATCAAAACAGCAATCAGCTTCATCTTATCAGTTTTCTCATTTGAAATTCTCAAAACAAAAGAAGAATCATACAACTGCAACTTCAATCAGGAGAGAAAAAGAAGAATAAAAATCAATATAGACAATAAGTTTAATGAGATCTTTCTTGCTTCCAAGTATTAGATTTCTCTTTGCATATCAATTTCTAGAGTTTTCATTACAAATCTTTTGGATGCTAATCTATTATTAAAAGAAAAAAAAATATGATACCGAGGCAGGGGTCTTTTTGTACTAGAAAGTTAAGAAATTTGCTGATCTATTCCATTCCAAGTACTAGATTTCTCATTCCATGTCTCATTTTCTGCCTGAGATAAAAAGATAAGAAAGTCATTGTTGAATCTATTGACAAAATGAACAAAAATATGATGCAGTGTCACAACTCTTCTCATTTTATACTTAGACACCTCTTTTTTTTCTCTCCCAATTTGAAGTTGTATGGATTTTCTTCCATTTTAAAAATTTTCAAATGATAAAACTAGCAAGATGAAACTAATTTTTGGTTGTTTTCTTATCGAGATTGGAAGGGAAGATACAGACACTATTTAGGATTACTAAAGGAAGAAGATGCTAACTGTTGACGGAGTGTGCTGACAAAGCATAAATGCTTATGTATAATTCAACTTAACTAAAACACTTTTATTTGAGAATAAAGTTTAAAAATATCTTATTTTGTGAAATAAGATTTTAGAGTACCTTATATGAAGAAAAAACTCCACTTAACATCTTAATCAACAAAAATCTTGACAAAAAAAATCAAAATAAGTTGAATTCAAAATCTGAAAACCAATAAATAACTTTTGAAAAAGACCAATCTAAAATATCACCTAAACTAGAGCATTATTCTTGGTCCCTTAACTTTTAGTACATAAATAGATTATAATGGTAAAGTATATAAGGAAGCCGGAGAAAGATGGAGAAGGAAAATAAAGAAACAGATAATTATATATGGATTATTATCTAATAAATTGGTAATGAAGTTTTTTATTTCAGAAGCGAATTGAAGATGGTGACACATATATTTTAAGAATATTAAAAAATTAAAAATTAAATAAAGTGGAATATGTGTAATTATCTCAATTTCACTGACAATATATTGAATAATAATCTTATATATTATTATTGCTTAAAAACTCCTATAGAAAGAAAAAAAATACCAGGAATAACTCACGATTTTGGACTCAAGACATTATTAAACCCAAATTCTCCATCCAGAAGTGTAGATAATCTGAAAAAAAAGAACAGTTTGAACTTGCATGGACAACACAATCACATTGCAGCGTCTCTATAGCGATGAACTAAAAATGAGACTTAGCATAACCCTCTCTGCAAAAATAATGAGAGTAATATGCTTTTGGCTCGCCTCCATTATCCATCAAAAAAGTACTAAGGTTGGTTAGAAATATGATGTGAACACCGAAATCAAAGAAGAGCTAATAATAGAAATAATTCTAGCCAAAACAATTATAACCATGATTACTTTCTATGCTGCTGGGGAGGATGAGCTAGATGCAACTGTCTTCCAGAGCTTGACCCAATCCAGCATGGCTTTAGCAGCATGATCAAACACAGGATCTCTCGATCCTAGCTGCTCTTTAACAGCATTTGCCACCTCAATTATACAGTCCTCTGCTGTTGTAGCTTCCTGTGGCAACCTCAACAACTGAAAGAAAGGGACGACTTCCTCCATCAGCTTCACAGCCTCCCACTCTTTTTTCGAGCTTGCTGTAGGATCACTTCTATCATTTCTCCATACATAAGGCAGTCCACTTTTCACACCATGCCCCAGGTGATCGCATATAACCTTAACACACATCCCACTCCAAATGTCTTCCATTGTTTCCCATCTAAACTTGCCTTCCCCAGCCAATCTGAAAGCTGGAAGCAAGGCAGGTCCTACTACTTCCCGATCGAAAGCAATGTTGATTCCACTGACAGACACCAGCGCTCTTGCTGGGACAGTCATAACTGCATCAACATAGTGGGAGTTCCTTTGTCCTGGCTTGAGGGCCCGAGTAGGCGCATCAAGATCAGCCAAATTAAGCCATAGCCCACAGGACAAGGCACATTTTACCCCACTCCGAAGACTGAATGGGTAGCCACGAACAAAATCCGCTCCTTCGGAGAAAGGGTCATACAGGGTATTAAAAAAGAATGGTGTGGCTGGGGTTGTAAGGTTGGTAATATGCTGGGCAACAGCATCCACCAAAAAGCCTTTATTGTCCCTGCAGGGAGACAGTCATCGTCTACAGAGATAATGTACTTCTTCCGAGAAACAAGATAGCCAAAATACCTGCATGAATAGCCAGAGAAGAGAATTGAAGTAGAAGAACCCGCCACTTGATCTATGTCAGGCTTTTGATAGACATCAAGGTTAAAGCCTTCAGGTATTTTGAGTTCCTCTTTCAAATCAGGGTCTTTGACAATTATGAGATGATATCGAGAGAATATAGGTCTCCACTCATTCATGAATGATGTCAGGTCAGAACGGAGTGCTCCCATCACAACATCAATCTCATCATCCTTTGCTGCTAGTGACATCTTGCAAGGTATGAATAAGAATCCAATTCAGAATAGTCAAGCCTCTTAAAAGCAGCTGGTATTTACTATTCAGACCAAAGTACTAGGTATTTTGCTGATTAAACCAATCTCAGAATTTCTAAGAACATCCTATGAAAGGAACAAAAATTCATTTAGGAAATCAGCCAAAAATCCATTTGACAAAAAAAATGAAATTCCTAAAATGACTTACAGGTAGGAAGAACAGGGGTAACTGTGACTTGAATGCTGAGTGCCTGGATGAGAGAGAAGACCTTGTCCTTTCCTGTAGCTATAAACAACATGAAAATTAGTCTTACTAAATGATGCCACTAGAACCAAACAAAATTTCTAACAAAAAAATGTACAAGATTCCAAAGACAAGCTAATTCATAGAAAAAGTAAAAATAAGCATAAAGAGCTGAAATGTTATTCAATTCTTCTCAGGTTCAAAGAATTTGAAAGACAAAGGGCAAAATGGAAAAGAATTTAAAAAAAAAGAGGTAAATTCTGCATAAGAAAAAGGAAAACAAATGATCATAGCAGAGAAAATCTAGTGAACAAATGGCACCAACAGCAGAATGTATCAAAACAAGTGATACAAAGAGCAATGTAAGCTATAACCAAAAAAAAAAAGAGCAATTTAAGCAACACATTCAAGCCTAAAAAGAGAAACAAAGAGGAAAAAGTCATGAGCCTCTCTAACTTTAGCTCAACAGCTAGCATGGTTTGTTGTTTTTTGTCTTCAAGAACCAAAATATAACCTGCATGCAAATCTAGAACTCCCTCATATCCAGCCAAAATCACCAAAACTTTTCTTCTCCCAAATATCCATTCAATTCCACTTCTGTCAGAACATTTGTTCTAAACTTCTAATCAATCTCTCAAGAGAAATTTCCAAGAGAAACACCACTTCTTGTCCCCGGCCACAAAGATTGAGTGCCTCAGTGGGTAGCAAACCCAAAATGGCTAACCGCTTAGTTTGTTGAAATTGCCATCAGTTTAGCAATTTATTTAGGTTTCCCATAAATTAGAAACAAAAATGGTCCTCCAGTTTCAGATATTGCCAACTTTATTAATCAAAACTTTAAATTCAACATCAATTCTTCAATATTCTATGCTGATTTTGTCTTACCAAAGTAGAATTTCAGGGCCTACACACCTAAAGCCCCAAACTTCTCGGACTATGATCGAGATACTGTATATATGAATTGCATAGGAAATATTGACTGAATCTATTATTAAACTTGAAAAGACAATGGAATCATATCAAAGAAGTACAACATAAATTTTGAAACTTGAAAAATCAAAAGAACTTTAAATTTAAATTAAGAGTATGAAAACAAATTTGGAATAGCAGAATACAGACCAGGCAACACCTCGAATAAAACCATAAACTATTTTCTAAAGACATTGCCATATGCCATCAAAATCAAAGGATAGAAATCATCATAACTACAAACCATACAATGCAGCACATGAACAATTCATAGCTTCGCATAATAAGAAAAACCCGAAAAAACAATGAAGAAATGAAAACCACTCACTTGGCAGAAGTCAAGAAATAGCGAAAAAAGAGAAGGAAAATGAAGAATCAAGAGTGTGAAGAGTAAAGAAAGTTTACCAGGAAGAGGAGAGGGCAAAGGATGTTGGAAAGGTTAAGGATAGCTGAATCTGTAGTTAGAAATAGTGGAAGGCGGGGTTCTCATTCAATCAATTTATTCATTTCAGTCTTAATAATTTATGTTGATGTCTAAAATTAAAAAGAAAACAATAACAATGGGGTAATATTATAATTTATTGGTTCTACAGCCAAAACAAATAATTAGAAAATTAATTTAGTAGTAAAAATTGGTCTAAGTGCTTGATCAGATTTTGCTGCCGATAGATGAGCCAGCGGTTTCTCCGTCCTCTCTGACAAATTCTGATTGTCCTGAGTGCCGACTGACAAGCTCGGTGTAGCCGTGTATATAGGATCGGATGGGTGGAATGATGGGTGAGACGAGGTTGTATTTTTCCACATTTGATTTTAAAAAATTTTTAATATTTTTTTAAGATGGCTAAACTTTACTAAAATCTTCAAAATTTTATCATAATTTAACTCTACTCTATTAGTTTAAGAAATTGACATTTTGATTCAAAATTATGAATTTGATGGTAAAAGAAATTGTTCTATTTAATTACTATTCAATCTAGAACTAGTCCGGAGAGCAATCTCTTTTTTTTGTTATTTCTTTTTTTTTTTTGAGAAAACTCTAATTTCTACTTTTCTCTCGACACAATCTCTCCGATTCTCTTCATTTCTCTCAAATTCTCACTAAATTATCCAATTCTTTATTGTTCATTTATTATATATTTATATTTATGATGCATTATATATTTAGTTGCTTATAATTCTTTAAATTTCTTTCAATAACATATACGTATTTATTTGCTTTTATGTAAAAAATCTTTGATCCCTTTTATTATTATTATCATTTATTAAAAAAATAGAAATTTAATATTTGTTAAATAATAATTAATAAAAAAATAAAAAATATGAAATCATGATATTGGATTACCAAACAGATGTGATTCTAATGCAATGACATTAGAACTGAAATCAAAATTGATTCGGTATAAAATCAAATTGTTCCGATTCCGATCCATTTGTTCCGATTCCGTCTCTTAATGGATCGAAATTGATCCAATTCGATTCGAAACCATGTCTAAATGTAAGCTAAGGTGAGGAAGTTACAAAATAAAAAGATAAAAATACCTAATATATATTTTTCAGAAGTTACAAATCAAAAGATCATTTCTCCCTTGATGAAGCACTTCGCACCCATCAAGGTCATCTTTGACATTTTATTCATCAACTCTTTTTTATTTTCAATTTCTCTTTTCTTATTTTCTTTTATCTTTACTTTTTATCCTTTTCTTCGGAATAAAAAAATTACTCAAATGTTAGTAATTAGAACATACTATTTCATACTTGGATGATTAAATAAAAAAAATCACTGTAGTCAATAACTATACGTGTATATTAACCTGTTTATTTTGTAAGATGTATTTTGTACTTAAAAACTCAAAAAATATTAGCTTAAATACTATAATTGTACTCTTAAGTTTATTTAAATTTTAACATAAAATAATTGCATATAAATTTTTTTTCATTTGAGTTGACAACAAAATTTCATAAAATATTTCAATTACTATGATTTTAACCCTGATAAATTTAATCTTCTACATCGATTTTGTTAAAATATTTTATTTTTATTATTTTTATTTAAACGACAATAAAATTCAAAGTATAACGATAATATTATTTAATAAAAATTAAGAAAGATAAGAATTATTATAGAATAATGATAAATTTTACTTTATTCTCAGAACTCAAAAAAGAGATTTTTATGAATTCTTTTTTTATTGGTACGTAGGGAGGTACAAAGGAGGAATGGGACAAACAAACCTTAGATCTAATCTCTCTTAAAAAGAGGTAATAATCATTAGACCAAGCTTTTGTTATTGATTTTTATGAATTTTTTCAAATATTCAATAAAGATTTATGGCTTATTTATTGAAAATGTTAATAAATCATTTTCACTTTTTTTTTGAATGGTTTATTCACACCCTATTGAGTGCTAGATACACCCTAAATTAATGAACTTTTTTATTATAGAAACACCCTTGTATGAAATGACTATTTTACCTGCATCTTCAATAACATGAACCTCAATCCATTTTCTTCTTTCTTTTCTCACGCTTAATACACCCTAAACAACTAATTCAACCAATTTTCAACCAAAAATCACAACAATGGAGTATTTTTCTAATGATTCAAGCAAGAATTTGTTATGGATAAAGATGTAGATGAAATGCAAGGGATTTCTTAGAGTGTTAGTGATTTTTTTTCATTCTTTTCTGTTTAAGAAACCCAATGAAACCTGAATTTTTGAAACTTCGAGCATAGGATTGTTAGGAGTTACATGTTGCTCTCAACAATATATAGCTGGGAGCAACAAATGGGTCCCAACAGTGGATTGTCGAGATCCCTTTGTGGGTTTCAGCAGTCCACTATCGAGGCTACTGACTGTTAGAAGCCTTTAGAAAATACCAGCAATTCACTGCAGGGACCTTTTAGACCAAAAAACCCCACCTAAAAACCCTACCCAAAAACCCCAAATGAAATTGATCCAAAAATAACTCAAATACTTACAATTTAATGCAAAAAAAAAAATGAATAATAAACCAATTTCACTGAAGATTAATGGTAGACTTATCTTATATTCTTGTAAAACTTGAAGATTTGAAAGTTTTGTAGAAATTTGAAAGGATGAAAAATGAGGTTTAGGTATTAGGGTGTTTGGGTAGAGCTGTCTAAACGAGTTCAAGCCCACGGACCAGCCCCTTGGCTCGCTTTATTTTTGAGGGTTAGGAATGTAAGCCTGTTTAAATGTGAGTTTAATGAACTCGGTCTGTTTGGCCCGCAATCTGTGCAGGTTAAACCCGTAAGTTTGCAGGTTGGCTTGTTTTTTAGCTTAATGCTACTAATGACTTAATATTATTAATAAACTCAATTAAATAAAAATAAACCCCATCCAACTTAATTAAATAAATAAAATCCCAATTAAAAAAAAACAACCAAGTGAGACCCAACCCAATTTAAAGCCCAAAATAACTAAACCCAATAAACCCAAAGTACATGTGTATTTTGCTAGGCCATGTCTCTAAACCCACAGCCCACTTGCTCTTGGGCCTTTTAAAATCATATTGTTTTAGGATTATTACAAGTTTCATATTATGTTTTGGGATTGTTGTAAGCTTTGCAAACTTAGTATTATGTTTTGGGCTTATTGTATGTTTAGTATCATGTTTCATTTCATTGATTAATGTTATTTTGTAAAATTTATGAATGCTCGTTGATCAAATTTGGAAGGGAAATTTAGATATAATACTTTAAATTTGTTAAAATGATATAATTTTGATTGTTGCTTATACAAAATATCATATGAAATTTCTCTTATTTGTTTGGTTCGTAGATCAGCTCGTTAGTTCTCAGACCAAAAATATGAGGATTAGGATCTTGATATTTTAGGACGGTAAAATATGAGGGTTGGCTTGGTTTGGTCCGTTTAATGCCAATCAGTGATGGGTTGGCCTACATATAAGGCGGGCCAACTCGTTTAACAACTCTATGTTTAGATGGGTTCGAAGAAGATTGAGGGTATTTTTAAAATAATTTGAAAAATTTTAGGGTGTGGGTAGTAAAAATGAAGATAAAATGATGGGAAATAAGTTTTTAGGATATGTCTGTCTAATCTTTAATAGGGTGTAAGTAGAATTTTCGTTTTCTAGATGAGAAATAGTTTTTATATTAAAAAAAATTGTTCCTTGAAAGAAATAGTTAGCTTCGCGGCAAATGCCAAATGGCAAGGTTTAACAGAAATAAAAGAAAGGAAAAATGGAAAGTGAGAAAAACAAAAGAATCGTTGTCTGAGATTCTGGGTTATGGCCACGGCTCTGCCATCAACGGCATGGCACACAATAAAGCTTCACCCGCAGCCTCGGCTGCCTCAGCGGCGGCGTCTTTTAATAGTCCAATCTTTTCGGAGGAGCGACTTCGACACCTTCGTGCGCCGCATGGCCTCCGGCGAGACCTGGAAGAACGCTTGGCGAACCGCCAACGACGGCTTAGAGCTGTTCATCTTCGAAGCTAAAAAGACAGCCGAACGCTTAGACCGCCAATACTCCGTTTCCCGTCGACTCTCCTCCGTTGTAAGATCTGCCACTGACCGTGCACGTGAGATCGATCGGGATTTCGAGATTGGGCTCCGTTGGCGGACTTTTAATATGGATTTTAGTAGAAATTGGCCTAGGGTTCGTGTCTTCTTTTATTTCTTATTCTAATTTTATTTTTTATTTGGAATTATACTAACTATTTTTCTGTTGGGGGTTTTATTATTATGGTTGCAGTACAGGAAGCAGCTTAATGACTTCTTGGATACTCCATTAGGAAGAAGTTTTGCTGTAAGTAAGATTAGGTCAAGTATCAATTTTACTCTTTCCCTTGTAATTTTTATAGTTCCATTAATTGTTACTTGTTGCTTCTGAAAATAAAAAGTCATAATGCAAAAGAAAATCGGATAATGCAAAATAATGTACTAATTTCATTAAAAACGAGGAATCGACTATGATCCAAGGATTAATTCAAAGATTATTATTTCAGTTGAAAGGAAACTCATGCATTTTACTATCTATGAATGTTGTATTCTTAAATTTTTAATTTTTCAAATATGTTCACTGCATTTTGCATCCAAATGTGCCTTTTTCTATTAAAAGCAACAAATCAAAGCCAAAAATTAAGTAGCAAAAGTAACAGTTAGACAGAATACCAATACCTGATGTTCCTGAATTCAGTCCCCCTTCTTTTTTTCGGTTTAAAAATGAGTATATTGTGAAAGAAGTTTTTAACATGGGTTACTGCAGGATGGGGATTGTTCAGTAATTAAAGTCCAAAACTCCTTAAAATTGAAACTCTTGCAATCTTTACTTTAATTTGCAATATCCAATATCATGTTTTGCTGTCTGTAACTAATTCAAGAGAATGAACTCATTATGTCTGTTAAGTAGTATATATCTGACATCAGTCATCTCTGGGGTTAATTGTTGCCTTGTTCTGACTTTAGCTTCAACATTTATTGCCAGTTGGCTTTAGATTGAACACTTCATATGCTCAAGTTGTTTTTTGTCTTCATTTTAGGAGTCCATGAGAGGCCTATTATTCTCAATTGTTGTATATTGGGCCTATGTCTAAGGGAGTTTGTTACGTGGTTTTACATGTCATGCTAGTTGTAATGGCCATATATTCTGGTTGGGTCATTTAACTTACTATTAATTGGTTTAGAGGTTTGATGCTTATGACTCTTATTCTTCAATATCTTTTGCCTAGAAATTTAATCTTTTCAAGGTGTTTTTCTTCAGTGCAGAGAAAATTAGTCAATGAATTTCTTTGGAAAGTTTTTATGTGGAACTGCTAGCATCCAGATGCATTTATGCTTGGGTATAGATCATTTGCTAGCTTATTTCATGATAATAAGAGTTGTTTTAATCTGTTTGCAGACAGTTTTCTTCCTTTGGTTTGCATTATCAGGTTGGCTGTTTCGGTTCTTAATATTTGCCACATGGATACTGCCATTTGCGGGACCTCTTCTCATTGGGACTGTTGCCAATAATCTTGTTATTAAGGTAACATTAATGCATAATGCAGGACAAAAGCGAAGAATCGCGACGTAGTTTGCTCATCTTTCTTCATAACATGATTTTATTTATTTTGTTTTCATTCATTGTTTTTTCCTCTGTAAAAGGTGACACTTGGTAACTTCTGTGCATAACATGTGGAACCGTAGGATAAAATCAAAGTCTAGTTATGCATGTGATTCTTTAGTTCTATATTAGTAGCTGAACAGATATTTTACTATCCATTTTGATGATTACAGTTTAAGTTGCTTTAACATGGTTATTTAGGTGCAGAATGGTGCCAATGAATGTTCATGACTTCTAACATCTTTTTTCCTTCTTGTTATCATCAACGTTAATTTTGTGGGAAGATCGTCCTGCAAATAACATATATTATTACTAGATTGGTTTCGTTATTAGGAGTAATATGAAAAAAAAAAAGTAGGAAGTAGAATTAGCCTTTCTTTTGCCCTTGATTTCAGTTGGTAAAATCCTTTTATTATTAATAAGGTTTTCTTCATAAAACTTTTTTCGCTGTCTGCTTCTCTTTATTCTTTTGGTTTCAGCAGATAAGATTGACAAGTTCTTGAATGTTATGCTGTTTGTCAAGTTTTTAGATGTTTCAAGCGGTAATCTGGAGCTTTTAGGGTATAAGACTGTGTTAGTTTAGTAGAATGGTAGTATTGTATCTGAATATATTTTCTGAACTTGTATATGGTTTGAGAAGGGAATAACAGATATGGTTGTAGAAGCAAACTAGGGTCAGCACCAAAAAAAAAGAAACAAACTAGGTCTATTTATTCACAACTTCATTCCAAAAACAATTTAAAAATTTTCATTTAGCTTGTGGCTTGGTTTATGTCAATCTGCTTTGCAGTGTTTATGTTCTGGAATTCTTTTATTACCTTCTATAAATTTATATTTTAGTGGTAAAGCATTATTTAAAATGGCTTACTGGCCTTACTATGTTAAAATTTGTCAGGGTGCTTGTCCAGCTTGTAAGAGACAGTTTGTTGGTTATAAAAGCCAAATAATACGTTGTGCGAGCTGTGGAAACATTGTATGGCAACCAGAAGGAGACTTCTTTCGCAGAGATAGTAGGGACACCACTTCAAGAAAGTCAGAACCTGAAATTATCGATGTTGAGTTTGAGGAGAAATGACAAGATGTTCTGAAAATATATAAGTGATCTATTTATGGAGTCAAAAGAGGCTGAAAGGCAACTTTTGATCACTTCTTCTGAGATTTAAGTTTCTTTGAAAATCTACTGTTTCAATTAGTGCCTCTACTGTATAGTATCATTCTCAGTTAGTCTCTTATATACAAGGAAACTTAAATAAAGAAGATCATGTTCATAGAAAATGTTTCATTTCTTAGGGTCTAGCATGTAAATTGAACTCTGATGTCTGAAGCCATCGAGGTCACTGTTTCACAAATGCTTTCTATTTTTATAAGAAATTTTGTTTAAATTGATTGAAGAAGAGAGGAGTGGCCTATCTGACTGAAGCACTTGCGTTGTTTAGATGTGGTCTAAGTTTGGCATTCCAAATGCATTTGAGAACAGGAGAAAGGATTATATGAAACAGTTACGCCACGTCAGCATTTATCCCTTCCATTCAAATCATGCCACGTAATCACTTTATTGAAAAAAATCATTCATTTATTACCAGAATCATTAATGAGGCTCTTAAAATAAATATTTACAATATAATTATCACATGTGATATGTAATAAATGAATGACTTTTTTCAATAAAGTGATTACGTGGCATGATTTGAATGGAAGGGATAAATGCTGACGTGGCGTAACTGTTTCATACAATCCTTTCTCTTGAGAACAGTGCAGCGTTTGCTTTTGCAATTTTTGGCCTTGTCCGGCATTGAGTTTGTGGTCAAATTTGGATTGCGATAAAAAGGTATCTGTAATAGCAATATCAAAGGGACTATAAAAGAGGCAATTTGGCACATTAACCAGTATTTGAGCAAGTTAAATAGGTTTATGTATCCTTTTTTAAAGAGTCAAATTTAAGTCACTTTCTCTTCCAAATTTTTTTTTCCTGCCGCTCGTCTAATTAACCTCTGAGAAGTACATAAAGGCACACAGTCTTTTTTTTTCCTTTTTTTTTTTTTAAATTTTGTTAAGGAGAAAAAGGGCATTAGCTTTTTTAATTTTGTAAAGAAAAAAGGGCATTGTCAAACAGTGTAACTTGAAAAAGAAAAAAAGAATTGTGAAAAATGAATTTGTTTCTTTGGAAATTTGAAATGTTTAACCTTTAATTATTTTTTTATTCAATTAAACTGAATTTATATTTTATGTATTCAATTTTCACTCTGTTTAATCTAAACCCTTTTTGTTTTAGATTTTGTCTCCACAGTTTCAATTGTGAAAAATGAATTTGTTTCTTTGGAAATTTGAAATGTTTAACCTTTATTTATTTTTTTATTCAATTGAATTGAATTTATATTTTATGTATTCAATTTTCACTCTGTTTAATCTAAATCCTTTTTATTCTTGATTTGGTCTTCACAGTTTCAATTTTGCGTCGACATCCGTTTTAATCTAAACACATAAGACAATATCATTTGCAAACATTGTACACAAACACCTCCACCATCAAATATTCTAGTACAACTTTGTTAAAGAAAAAAAAGGTAAATTATAAATTGACCATCACAAATAGTGTTCTTTCATATGCAAACAATATATAAAAAGATTGTAACTAATATATATACACACACATATATATATATATAGAGGATTAATATCTAATACAGTCAGTGGAGTTTTTGATTCTACAAGTAATGTTAAGATAATAAGATATATCTTTTAAAAATATTAAAAAAGTAAAAAATAAATAAAATAATATATATGTTATCATCTTAATCTCACTTATGAAATAAAAAAATTTTACTGACGGTTTATTGGATAATCATTTAAATATATTTATATGAAAAGACTGGGCCAAGGCATGTTTTCAGAAGTACCCAGAAGGATCGAACAAAAGGTAAGCCCAAAGCCCCAAACCCAGGGAGTCGTACAAAATATCTTTCCTGAATCTAAAAAGAAAATATCAAAACTTTTTTGACACTTTCTGTTCGAAAAATGTTGGATGGCTCAATTGGTGAGAGCATCGGCAGCACCAACAATCGGGTTCCATCCAAATCTATTTCCTAAACAGCCCAGAAACAGGATGGCATTGAATCCGGGCAGCATAACAGCTTCCTTAAACAACAATACCAACATCAGAAAGATTCCCATATTGCTGTTTGACATCATGGACACCATTGTTCGTGACCCTTTTTACCATGATATCCCTGCCTTCTTCAAGTAACTGGGTCTTTCATTTCCCTAACTCTTTCATTAAATCTTTTTTCGAATTGGGTTTTTATCATTTTTATTTTAATTTGATGCCCCCTGCTGGCAATAGTTTTTGGAAGTGATCAAAGTTAACCTTGATGGTCAGAATGTCTTTGAAGGAACTATTAGAGTGCAAGCATCCAACTGCATGGATTGAGTTCGAAAATGGGGTGATTAATGAGGTACACCACCTGGAAATGTAATGTGGAAAAGTTTAGTTATATTTCTCCAAATATTTGTTGGGTAAAGTAGTCATTTGAGTATAGTGTTGAGGGTTCATTTAAACTGTTTAATGGAGGAATCTAACAAGATTAAAATATTTCTTGAAATATGTTTCACTTGTAAATTCTTAGGATTCATTGCAATTTCAAAGCAATAAAAGCTATGATGGATAGTGATTACTTTGAATTCTTGTACATAGGGGTGAAAGCAAGTTGAGTAGAGTAGTACAGTAAAAGGTTCGAGCTCAAACTCTATTATATACTTCAGGCTTTAATCAATCCTTGTGCTTGATTGAGTTCCATTTTTCACCTAAGCTTGACTCAATTAGGTTCAAATACTTTAAATATGTAATACTATTTTATTTATATTAAAAAATATTTTAATCATATATAGTCTAATACATATATAATATAATTCATGTATTTTGCTAGAAATGTATACATTTTTAAAAATATTGATTAGCCTTGCCAGTGCTCGAGCTTGAACTTGACTGGGATAGGGGACAAGTCAAGTTTGACTCTTTCCTGAGTAGCTTGCATGCTGGCTCGACTCATTTAACCCAAGTTGGACACAATGTAGTGGTTTTGACTTCTCTTGTTTTTCCATTATTGTTATTATCTTAAGTCCCCAGCAAAATCACCCTTTAACAGTTAAACACAAAATTAACAAGCTTTTTTTTATAGTCCTTTTTTTTTTGTCTTTGATATACCATCAACTTTTCTGATAAGTGGATACAGTAGCTAAAATGTTGCTCTGTTAACAATTTTTTCTTTCTTTATATATCAACTATTGCAGCTTGTCTAAGCAACTAATACATGATACAACACTTGTGTATTGCTTTTAGATTAACTATCACTGCATGCATTTATTTTTATTTTTATTTTTATTCTTGTTTATGCTGTAGCCTTATTAGTTTTATGTCAATATTAACCTATCCATGATCATGATCCTTTATTATATTCACCCATATGGTTGCTTCTTCGACAGAAATCTAGTGGCACTTGTAAATTACTAATCCACCAAAAATCTATCATGAAGGACTACTTAATCATTGGAGATGGGGGTGGGGTTGCTTTGATTTGAACTCAAGCCTTACAATATGCTACAATCCCTCTTTAACCACTTGATCAAGAGATTGTTGGCAATTTCGTTAACCTAGTATGAAGGACCTAATCATTGCAAATGCAATTTCACAATTACGAATGGAACTTTTGATTTGTATTCTACAATATTTTAGCAATATAGTTTGTGATGATAACATGTAAATAATTCCATGCCTTTCGTTTATGTTTTTACCCCATTTTCCTCTCTTTTCCCCTCTTACTCATAGATCTCTTTGGTTCAATATCACCTCACCTTTTGAATCATTTCTTTTCTCTTTTTTTTATTGCCTCTTGTTTACGTTCGGGTCTGGAGTGTGAGAAAGTTATCTTTTTTCCTTTTAGGAGGAGCTAGCAAGAAAATTCTTTAAAGATGGAAGGCCTTTTGATTTGGAAGGTTGGTTTGCATTTTTTTCTTGATACTATTCTTTCAGTCTGTTGTGTTGAGGTTGATTGGCATTTTCATTAGATACATGCAAAATGTGCTTGATTTTAGTATAAATTCTCAAATAAAATTGAAATAAAATATTCTGCATTAAATCTGGCAGAGATTGTTTCACTGCATCATTTTTTGTTGTTGCATATGACACAGAGATTTCTTTTCCATAATCTTTTAGCAACACACTGATAATTTTGATGGTTAGGGTTTTCAGTTGCAAAGGAAAAGGTTAAACAAGTTTGGATTCAAACATATTGACAATGCAGGATTTGGAGGTAGGAATCTGAGTACTGCTAGCTAAGAAGTTGTAGAAACTGATATTGTAGAGAATGTAGAAATTGATAGGAACATGTTTTTCTGATTTTCTACATAAAAAACTACAGCTTACAGAGAATATAAATAGTTGTAGGCTCAACTAGGAAATCTACGTAAATCCCTATATATCCTAGATACCATTTTCAGAAAAGGAAAAGGAATCCTAAATAAAGGAAAGTTTTAAATGAAACCAATCAGGGAAATATTTGGTCAAGATACCAAATCCCTTTATCTTAGGAAATAAATAAAAAATCAATCATATCCAATCCCATAGAATCTGGACTGGATTTCCACACTCCCCCTCAAGTTGGGTTGTAGATGTCAATCATACCCAACTTGGACTTCAAGCTTTCAAAATTGTTTCTAGGAAGGGCCTTGGTGAGAATATCTGCGGTTTGAAGACTAGTTAGCGTGTAGACAAGTCTGACTTGGTCTTCTTCGATTTTCTCTTTGATAAAATGGCGATCAATCTCGATATGCTTGGTCCGATCATGGTGAACTGGGTTTTTGGCAATACTTATGGTTGCTTGGTTGTCACAAAACACCTTCATAGAACTTCCTTTTGAAATCCTCAATTCCTTCAACACCCTTTCAAGCCAAATTCCTTCACAAATCCCATGAGACATAGCTCTGAATTCTGCTTCAGCACTACTCCGAGCTACTACTGTCTGCTTCTTGCTTCGCCACATTACCAAATTACCCCATACGAATGTGCAATATCCGGTGGTTGACCTCCGATCCGTTATAGATCTTGCCCAATCTGCATCTGAGAAAACTTCATCTCTATTTGAGGTTTTCTTGAAATGTAGTCCTCTGCCTGGGCTTTTCTTTAAGTATCGAAGAATCCGGTAAACTGCTTCCATGTGTGCTTTGGTAGGGTTATTCATAAATCTGCTTACTAGGCTAACAGCAAAACAAATGTCGGGTCTAGTATGTGTCAAATAAATTAGTTTCCCCACAAGCCTTTGGTATCTACCTTTGTCAACTAGAGGACTTTCTTCTTCAACTCCTAACTTGCCATTTGAATCCATAGGAGTATCTGCAGGTTTGCATCCAAGCATCCCTGTTTCCTTAAGAAGATCTAGAACATATTTTCGTTGTGAAATAGAAATCCCATTTCTTGATCGAGCTACTTCCATGCCAAGGAAATACTTGAGCTTTCCTAAGTCTTTTATCTCAAATTCTCTTGCCAAAAGGGTCTTTACCCCAACAATCTCCTCCATGTAGTCCCCTGTAAGAATGATGTCATCCACATAAACGATAAGGATAGCAATCTTGTGATCAGATGAGTGCTTAACAAACATAGTGTGATCGGTTTGGCACTGTGAAAACCCATACTTCTTAACAACCTTTGTTAAGCGATCAAACCAAGCCCGTGGTGATTGTTTGAGGCCATATAGCGACTTACGAAGCTTGCACACTTTACCATTGTTCTCCTGAGAATAAAATCCTGGTGGAATCTCCATGAAGACTTCTTCCTCTAAGTCACCGTTCAAAAATGCATTTTTAACATCTAGTTGATGAAGAGGCCAATCTAGGTTAGCTGCCAAAGATAGCAGCACACGGACTGAGTTTAGCTTGGCCACAGGAGCAAATGTCTCCTCATAGTCAACACCATAAGATTGAGTGAAGCCCTTGGCAACAAGACGAGCTTTGAATCGATTCACGCTTCCATCCGCATTGTGTTTAACTGAAAATATCCACTTGCAACCGACCGGACTCTTTCCTTCGGGAAGTTCTGTAATCACCCACGTGCCATTCTTTTCTAGTGCTTTCATTTCTTCCAAAACAGCAGCCTTCCATTTTGATTGTTGGAGAGCTTCTTGAATATTGCTTGGAACTTGAACATCTGTTAAAGTGGACACAAACACACGAAAGCTGGAGATAGGCTCTCATAGGATACAAAGTTGCTGATAGGATGCTGAGTGCATGTCCTTACTCCTTTTCTTATTGCAATAGGTTGGTCAAGATCACTAGGAAAATCGCTAGAGATAGGTTCAGTAATTATGTTACCTGTATGCATCTCAGAAACTTCTGGATTTGGTTCTGAATCTTGGTTTTGCTTTGGAGATGTGCGACTCTCTACCTCCTTTTGGGATTTCGGTCTCCTTGAGTAAACAATCATGTCTTTTGTTGCTGTTTCTTTCACAGACTCAGGGTTTTGAGGGCTAAGTTGAGTGTTAGTTATCTCAGGATCAAGAGGTTGGTGGTGGATTTCTGTGAGGATTATAGGTGGACTAGATATTTGGGCTGGTGGACAAGAGATTTGGGCTGGTGGTAAAGGTACTGGTTTAGCAGCAGGTATGGTTTCCCAAAGTTGATATTCTCTCGCACTCTCCCCCTGAATGTCAGCTTTGGTGTAATATGGTTGATTCTCAAAAAAGGTTACATCCATAGAATTATAAAATCTTTTGGTTACCGGTGAATAACATTTGTAACCCTTTTGGTTTGGAGAGTAGCCAAGAAATATGCACTTGACTGATTTGGGATCCAATTTACTTCGATGTTGCTGATGTATATGGACAAATGCGGTGCACTCGAACACTTTAGTAGGGATGAATGAGATAATTCGAAGATGAGGGTAGGTTGTAAGGAGCTTTTGGCACGGTGTTTGGAATTGAAGGACACGAGAAGGCATTCTATTTATGAGATAAGTAGCTGTTAAAACTGCTTCTCCCCAAAAATGTTTTGGAACATGAGTGGCAAGCATGAGTGATCGGGCAACCTCCATTAGGTGTCGGTTTTTCCTCTCTGCTATTCCGTTTTGTTGGGGAGTATCCACACATGAGCTTTGATGGACAATTCCCTGATCAAGTAGATAAGCTCCGAGGATAGAGTGGTAATATTCCCTTCCATTGTCGGTTCTAAGCACCTGAATTTTGGTTTGGAATTGAGTCTGGACCATTTTGTTGAAATTCTGAAATATTTGCCCAACCTCAGATTTGTCTTTCATGAGGAACAACCAAGTCACTCGAGTGTGGTCATCTATGAAGCTAACGAACCATCTAGAACCAGTAATATTTGCTATCCTAGATGGTCCCCAAACATCACTGTGAATTATGGAGAATGGATGGGATGGTTTATATGAATGATGTGGGTAAGTATTACGAGGATGCTTGGACAATTGACAAATTTCACATTGGTAATATGAGGGATTTTTTTGGAATAATGTGGGAAATAGTTTTTTGAGGTACAAGAAGTTGGGATGACCTAATCGGTAGTGCCACAACATGACTGCACTATCTTTATGACTGCTAGAGGTTGAGACTGTGCTAGCATTATTCTGAATTTTCCTCTCAGATTCTTCATCTCTAAGAAGATAGAGTCCCGCACATATCCTAGTGTTGCCAATCTTCTTCCCCGAATCCAAGTCCTGAAATTCACACATATGTGGGAGAAATTTAGTAACACAATTAAGATCTCTCGTAATCTTACTAATAGATAAGAGATTACAATCCAAATTAGGAACATGGAGAACAGAATTAAGCATTATGTCCTTGGAGATAGCAACTGAACCGATACCAGCCACTTTAGATAATGAGCCATCTGCAATACGAACTGTAAAATTTCCAGAACATGGGCTGTATTCATGAAAGAACGATGCATCACCAGTCATATGGTCTGATGCGCCTGAGTCAACGATCCATGCCTTTGAGCTATGACGTTTGACACTTAAAGCGCTTAGAAAATTACCTTTTTGTGCCAAAGTGGCAGTACTCACAATTTCAGGTCTGTTTTGCTGAATGGACTGATGTGGCATCTCATCAGTAGGTGTCTTCCCATAACTCTCCCTAGCGTGTACAGCCCTCCAAGCGATGTTGCTGATCATGCTCCCTGAGTTTGAAGTCACCTCTGATGTTGTGCTACTGCTCAGCATGGTGGGAGAAGAATCAAACTAAGAGTTTTAATGGGTCGTATGCTCTTGATACCATGTAGAAACTGATATTGTAGAGAATGTAGAAATTGATAGGAACATGTTTTTCTGATTTTCTACATAAAAAACTACAGCTTACAGAGAATATAAATAGTTGTAGGCTCAACTAGGAAATCTACGTAAATCCCTATATATCCTAGATACCATTTTCAGAAAAGGAAAAGGAATCCTAAATAAAGGAAAGTTTTAAATGAAACCAATCAGGGAAATATTTGGTCAAGATACCAAATCCCTTTATCTTAGGAAATAAATAAAAAAATCAATCATATCCAATCCCATAGAATCTGGACTGGATTTCCACAGAAGTATATTGAAAAGATTTCTCAAAAGTAGAAGAAACTTGTTTCAAGGTTAATGGTTTGGTGACATCAAGCTAAGAGAAGCATGGAAATTTTTATATTAAAGAAGGTATAAATGAAAATGGTTTATGTTTACTAAAATTGGCGATTATAGTTCTTAGGGCTATTTTTGGTTGTATGCTAGAACTGTGAATGAAAGAGCCTAACTATCATGGCTTGTGGTTCTGAGCCTGCTGTACTCTTGAAAGAAAGTTTTAGGCCATTGATATGAATGCTTATGTCATATAATGCACGAATATCTCAATAGGTAGGTGATTGAATACCGGTGTGGTTTTCGCATGCATGAAACAGCATGTCAATTCAAATATATATGTGTTTCAGTAGTTTATAATTCTGGGTGTATGTGCATGTATGCTCTTGTGCCTGCAATTGCATGGAGTGTGTAGTGCTAGAGAGATACAGGCAATGCTAAAGAGAGTTTGCATTTATTCAGCTGTGTGCGCACATAAGTTTGTGTTTCATAGGCATGTGTGTCCTGAAACACTGTCAAGTTTCATCCTATGAAATTAGGATATTCACTTCTGAATCAGCTTGTCTTTTGTTAGCCTTCAACTCTAAGCAAAAGTAAAAAAGAACTTTTCTTAGAAATACCATAGTCTAACCAACCACGAGCAGATGTAGAAACCTATTATATCATGTAAAAAGTTAATATAAGAAATTTAGTTTGCAAACACAATTGGTATCATAAAAATGCCTTCTTGTTCAAAATGCGTAGGAGAGCCAATATGTACATGTTGCACTCTGCTCTTTTTATTTTTAGTTAGTAATGAGGATTAGATATGTTGCACAATGGTAATGCTACTGAATTAGAGCAAAGAAATATGTGATCTAAGGGAGCTTGAGAGAGGTGGAGGGAAATTGAAAGCATAAAGATAGCAAGATTTGATGGAGGACCTTGAGTGAAGTAGTAACATTGTAGAACCAAATCAGTTGGTGGTACATGTACAAAGTGTCAGATACTTAGGGGTGTAAACGAACAGAACGTTCGACGAACCGTTCGTGAACTCGTTCGGTTTCTATTCGTTTATGTTCGTTTATTAAGCTTAACGAACGAACGCGGACAACATTTTAGTGTTCGTTTGTTAAACGAACCGAACATGAACAGAGGTATGGTTCGTTCGTTTTTGTTCGTGAACAGGCTCGTTTATGTTTGTTTATTGTTCGTTCGTTTAAAGTGTCATTTATTGTTCGTTTATTGTTCGTTCGTTGTTCGTTTGTTTAAAGTGTTATTTGTTGTTCGTTTGTTTAAAGTGTTATTTGTTGTTCGTTTGTTATTCGTTCGTTTATTGTTCGTTTGTTATTTATTAAAATACTAAAATTACTTATATTATATAAGTTATATAATATATGCCCTATTTTTAAGACATTAACTTAAAAAATTAGTACCTAATTTTTAAATATATTTATACAATATAACTTTGTTGGTTTAAAAAATTAATAAAATATAATTATAATATAATTATAAAATTAAATTAGTTAATTATACTTAAAATCATTATTTTTTTAAAATTTTAAACATAATATACTGAAATAAAATTAATAAAAGTTTCATAATAAGTTAAGATTTCATTCATATGAGCTTATCCATTGATCATTTACATATATATATGTTACACATATTTGTGTATACACACACATATATATGATACATTAATATATGTATATGTGTATAATATAAATTATACTTAAAATAGTAATTATCAATTTTAATAAAACATTGTTGACTTAAGTTGTATTAAAGATTTTGTATTAGATGATTTCAATTTACATGTGAAATTTAATCTTTATTTAAGATTTTTAATATTTAATATTTAGTTTGTTCTTATGCAACTTGTTCATGAACATGTGTTCGCGAACGCGTTCGTTTAAGTGTTCGCGAACGCGTTCGTTTAAGTGTTCGCGAACGCGTCCGTTTATATGTTCGCGAACGCGTTCGTTTACATGTTCGCGAACTGTTCGCAAACATTAACGAACAAGCCTTATCAAACAAACGAACGAACACGAACGCACTTCTTAACAAACACAAACGAACACGAACGGCACTGAAAAACAAACGAACGAACAGAAACATCAGTTCGTTTGTTCGTGTTCGGTTCGTTTACAGCCCTAAGATACTGGTGACTGAGTTTCTAGTCTCTGGAAACACTTTATGTAGGAACAAGAGCAAAATGTATCACATTTGGTAAATAACTAGTAATTGCTACACTTATGTTTGTAAGTTTGTTCTAAATCCGATCGTAATGAATTTGGTATTCACTATATTTTGTCAAATAATGGGTATATTTAATAGATCGTTTGTTTGCCATACATATTTATAAGTAACGTTAAGAAAAATAAAAGAAAGCAAGTTTGATTTGCAAGTGGAATATGTTTTTTTTTTAATATTTAAAGCTGAATAATTGTTATTGTATTAATAATTAATAAACTAATCATAAATAAACCTCTGCATCGTGCTTTGATGTTGTCTTACTCTTGAGAGCTGGAAATGGAAGGAGCCGCTTATGCTATTATAAATCCATTTCTATTCAGGTTAAATTTAGCAACACAGCTTGCATTTGTTGAATGCAAGAAAAATTATGATACTGTTGCAGTAAATTTTCAACTATGTTTTCTTCTTCGTATTTCATTTATCATTTAAGTGTATGCCCATTAATTTTATCTTATATCTCTATATTGGCCTTCCTAATTGTCTTAAAGTGTTAATTTAACAAACTTTTTTTTTTCAGCCCTTAAAGATTGTTTTAGAAGAGGATATTCCTACATAGAAGGAGTTGAGCAGTTGCTTCAAGCCTTGAAACAAAAACAATATGAGATGCATGCTTTCACAAATTACCCCATTTGGTAATACGATACGGCTCTGCTGATTCCTTCTAATTCAGTAGTTTATTAATTAAAGATATGTACATGTGTATGTATTTTTCAGGTACAAAATAATTGAAGATAAGTTAAAAATTTCGAATTATTTATCCTGGACATTTTGCTCATGTATGTATGGTATGTTCCAAGACTTAACCTGTTCTCCAATTTATTCATATCAATGAATGCTAGTGATGGCTTCCCATGTTCATGGGAGGAGGTGCTTCTTTCTAATGTCTGCTCTAATTCTAGCATTGGTTGATTGTGTTAATTGTGTTTTATGTTTTGTTGCCTTTATATTTTATTAGCTTTCAAGTTGACTTCTACTTTATTAGTTAAAATTCCTGTGTAATGTTTCTTTTGTGAATATTTGATGTAGCTAGCTAGGTACATATGACCTATATTCTTCAGCTTGTGGGAGAGTGTTAAGTATTTAGGTTGAGGGGTATTAGTCCTTTGTACTACTTAATGTTCTAATATAAATACATAGGAGACTACAATATTGCTAGACTCTCTACTTTTTCCCCTATAGCAGCTAATTTTTATTTCAACCAAAAAGACCATTGGTGGTACCTTCCCATTTGTTTTATGCTAATGTGAGCTATTCTTCACATCTATTTTATTATACCTGACATGGGCACTTTTGCATTCCGTTTCTGCTTTGCTTCTAACTAGATTTTACTTTTTTTTTAAATTTTTGGAGTTTGTGAATGTGTCATGGCCATGAAAATGAACAGTATGCATAGAGAACACCAAAATGAATGTCAAATTCCTAATTTTTCGTTGGTTAAACTCTGTTCCCATCCTCTTTATCTCATTGAACGTGGAATAATAGTTAATGGTTCTTGTCACATTCTTTTGTGCTATGATTATCAATCGAAAATGTCACCCTTTTCTTACCCTTCTGCTAACGGGTCAACTCCTTGTTTTTGGTTCATTATAATCATAACCAATTGCAGAAGCAAGTGAGCAGTCATATTGCTTCTGACTTCATCATTCAAAGACAAATGATGCAAAATATCTTGTATCAATTTTCCTTTTGTGTGTTTGTGTGGTTTTTTTTATCTCTGTCTCCGTAAAAGTTTCAAGATTTTTCAATATTGTAATGCTGTCACTAACTGTGCACTTGAGCAAATATGTGTATCTTGAGAGAATGTTTACCTGCATTCTGGCTTTCACATTATATTGAATGCGCTGTTTACTATGCATCCAGGAAAGAGGAAGCCTGATCCTGATTTCTATTTGGCTGTTGTGGAACATCTTAAAGTTGATCCGGCAAGCTGTATATTCATTGACGACAGGTATCATCCTTTCCTACTCTTCACTGTGTAGGCACTTATAATAGGATCTAAAACCAGTAGTAGCAGATACTAGAAGCCCTGATTTCGAGGGAAAAAACCATAGGAGATGTTGCACCTTGTGTTAAAAAAAATTATGATGTCAAAGCAAAAACTAGGACACCTTTCAATGCTAAATGTAAGCAGTTACAAATTCTCTATCTTATACCTATTTGTGAACACATTAACACATGGATGCATGTGTTGTTTGAGATCTCATGCCCTCGTGTGTCTATTGGGTTTGCATGGGAGTTTTCTGTGTATGGGTGTGTGTGTGCATGATCATACTTGTCTCACATTTTTTGTAGTGCATTTAAAATAAAATTGTAGAAGTATAATGAACATCTAACATTGTTTGCGGGCTAATTTTTATGTGCCACCTTTTTGGGGTACATGATGATATTAAGGCCCAGAATGCCTTGAACTATCTGGAGGGAGATAATCTTCTCACATTATAAAAGCCTTACCCTCCCTTCTCAAGGTCTGTTTTCAAGCCTCTTAAGTTGAAAGCCCCAAGTTCTAAACATCAGCATAATCCTTGAGGGGTCAAAGTGCCTCTGTGATGTCATCATAGACTTTTCTTTGAGGGAAACTTTTTTTTTTTGTGAGTTAACGCCTGTGTGAGTTAACGCAGTCGGTCCCAAGCCCGGGTAAAGGAGGAGGGTGGCGGTAGGTTTGGACAACCAGCCTTAAAAACTAGTCCAGTCTCATGAAATGAACCAATATCAAAACATCGTTGGGGCGTCCCCTACACAGCGACGCGCTGCATCGGAGCCCGGGTGTAGTGAAAAGTGGGCAAGGTTTGCTAGGTCGTCGCCCGGAAGTGACGCGCCACATCGACTCCTGGATTTGGTGTTAAATAGGCAAAGTTTCCCACACCACAATGGACGGGGGTGGGTAAAGAAGTTAGTCCATAACCATAAGCTTAGGTTAGGATCTTGGAATATAGGTACGCTTAGTGGTAAGTTAGGTGAGATTTGTGAGGTTATGAGTAGGAAGAGGGTTAACATTTTGTGTCTCCAAGAGACCAAATGGGTTGGGGAAAAGGCTAGAGAGATAGCACCTTGGCAATATAAGCTTTGGTACACAGGGAAAGATAGAGACCGAAATGGAGTAGGTATCATTATAGATAAAGAGTACCATAAGGATGTTGTACAGATCAAGAGACAAGGGGATAGGATTATTTTGGTTAAACTAGTTTTAGGAGAAGAGGTGTTGAATGTCATTAGCGTGTATGCACCCCAGATAGGACTTGATGAGGTTAGTAAACGACAGTTTTGGGAGGATTTAGATAAGGTAGTACAAGAAGTACCCATAGGAGAAAACCTTTTTATTGGCGGTGATCTTAATGGACATTTTGGTACAAGTAGAGAGGGTTTTGAGAGAGTACATGGGGGTTTTAGTTATGGTGTAAGAAACGAGGGAGGAGATGCTATCTTAAATTTTGCTTTATCTTATGACCTAATCCTAGCAAATACATTGTTTAAGAAGAGAGATTCTCATCTTATAACCTTTAGAAGTGGACCAAGAGCTAGTCAGATAGATTTCTTTTTAACTAGGAGTAGGGATAGACATAGATGTTTGGATTGTAAGGTTATACCAGGTGAGAGTGTTACCGCGCAACATAGACTCCTAGTTCTAGATATGAAGATAGATAGACGACATCGAAGGAACCAACAAAAAGGAATTGAACGGATTCGATGGTGGAAGCTAAAAGAAGATTGTCATACAATATGTAGAGATAGTTGGATTCAAAAAGAGGCTTGGACAACAGAAGAGAACCCAAATGTAATGTGGAATAAGATGGCAAAATGCATTCGGGAGGTAGGCAAAGAGACATTAGGAGTATCAAACGGAAGAGTGCCGACTGGAAAGGACGCAACATGGTGGACTGCAGTAGTAAAAGATGCTATAAAGACTAAGCGAGAGCGTTACAAGGCTTTAAAGAAGCACAATACAGAAGAGAGTTTTTCGGAATATAAGGTAGCAAGAAAGGAGGCAAAGAAGGCTGTGACAGAAGCTAAGACGAAGGTTGCGAAAGAGATTTACGACAAATTGAACACAAAGGAGGGAGAGAAAAGGATATACAGATTGGCACGAGCAAGAGAAAGGAGGAGTCGCGACCTAGGAGTCGTGAAATGTATTAAGGATGAGCATCAAAGAACTCTCGTTAAAGATAATGACATTAAGGATAGGTGGCGAGATTATTTTAACAAATTATTTAATGACGGACAAAATAAAGTTTTGGATAATATTTCGGTGCCTCTTAAGGATTTAAATCGGTGTTTTATGCGTAGAATCCAAGAGACAGAGGTAAAAGAGGCACTAAAGATGATGAAGAATGGAAAAGCTGTTGGACCTGATGACATCCCAATTGAAGTTTGGAAATGCCTTGGAGATGTAGGAGTTAGGTGGTTGACAAATCTATTTAATAAGATTTGGCACACTAACAAAATGCCAGAGGAATGGAGGAAGAGTGTCTTAGTACCTTTATATAAGAACAAGGGAGATATTCAAAGTTGCGCTAACTACCGAGGCATAAAATTGATGAGTCACACGATGAAACTATGGGAGAGAGTGATAGAACGGAGATTAAGAAAGAATGTAGAGATATCGGAGAATCAATTTGGTTTTATGCCAGGTCGATCAACTATGGAGGCAATATATTTGCTTAGACAACTTATGGAGCGCTTTCGAGTAATGGGTAAAGATCTTCATATGGTCTTTATAGATTTGGAGAAAGCATATGATAAAGTGCCTAGGGAGGTACTTTGGTAGTCCTTAATGAAGAAAAGAGTTCCTTTGAAATATATTAAACTAATTAAGGACATGTATAGAGGCGTAAGGACACATGTGAGGACAGGTGGGGGGCCAACAAGTGAGTTTCCTATCACGGTGGGATTACACCAAGGGTCAGTGTTGAGTCCATTCTTGTTTGCAGTAGTTATGGACGAACTGACAAAATCCATTCAGGATAAGGTGCCTTGGTGTATGATGTTTGCAGATGATATTGTCCTATGTGCGGAAGCTAGAGCGGAGATCAATACAAAGTTGGAATTATGGAGACAAACGTTGGAATCAAAAGGATTTAAACTAAGCAGAGTGAAGACTGAATACATGGAGTGTAAATTCAGTTCTAACCGACTGGAAGAGCATGATGTAGTGATGTTAGATGGGGTGGCGATACCTAAGCAAGATCATTTTCGATTCTTGGGATCAATAATACAGATGGATGGAGAGATTGATGGTGATGTGACCTATAGGATCCAAGCTGGATGGAGTAAGTGGAGAAGTGCTACAGGTGTGTTGTGCGATAAAGGAATTCCTACATGGTTGAAAGGCAAGTTTTATAGGACAGTTGTTAGACCAACATTGTTATATGGTAGTGAATGTTGGGCGACTAAGAGGCTACATACACAAAAGATGAGTGTAACAGAAATGAGAATGTTACAGTGGATATGTGGATACACAAGAAAGGATAGAATGAGAAATGATCATATTCGTAAGATGATTGGAGTGGTACCTATCGAAGACAAAATGTGTGAAAATCGTTTACGTTGGTTTGGACATGTAAGACGTAGACCTGTAGATGCTCCAGTTAGGAGAATAGAGGCTATGGATGTTGAGAGAAGGGTTAAGACTAGAGGAAGACCGAAAAAGACTTGGAAGGAAGTAGTTTGGAAAGACATGGAGGTTTTAGAATTAGATGAGCAAATGGCCTTGAATAGGAATCTATGGAGGCAGAGAATACATATGGACGATTTAACATGATTTTAGATATTGGTTCATATAGCCTACCCCAATCTATTGGGATAAAGGCTCTGATGATGATGATGATGATGATGAATGCTTTTAAGCCAACTTCGAAAAGCAACTTTGATATATGTGTGTATGTGTGTGTGTTCGTGCGTGCATGTTTGTGTATCTTGTGGGATCGTGAGAGGAGGGAGTTCAATAAAACTTTGAAGAAATTGGTGATATTTAAATTTTTAAAGAAAATAAATTTAAAGAAAATTTTGAACCACTGAAGGTTTTGAATTTGCAACAGATAAAATGTGAGAGTATGTCTAGATTTTATTTTCTTAACAACTCCAATACAAGACATTGCCTTACAATTTAGATGAGAATCCTTTATATATATATATATATATATATATATATATTTATATGATTCTTTACATAATATTGTTGAGTCACGAGGCCCATTCCTAGTACATTTTATTGTTGGGACACATGTTGTATCCTTACAGTTTTGTATTGTTCTTGACATTATTCGAGTCAGTGGTCTTCTATTATTTCATCTTTATACTGTTGAAGCATGGTGCATTTGAACCATTTCTTTTTTGATTTTTGAGATGTGATGGGAGGTAAGATTCCGAAGCAGTCACCTTCATTGTCTTATCCCAAATCAATTGTAAAAAGGGAATCTATACTCTGTTGGTTGCTTTTCTTCGTTTCTTCACTGTTATGGTCCGAGCCCATTTGGCATGTGATAAGAGGGCACTGGCATGTGACTTGGCCATCAGAAACTGTGTTGTTCCTGAAACAACAGCTGCTTTGCAAAACTGGGGATTTTTCTGAAACCAAATCACCATAACTTCTTTTGTTATTTTGGACCAATCAAATTTCTCTTACCATTTGGACTTAAATCATTTTATAATCTATTTACATTTTCTAATTGGGTCACTTTGGAATTCATAGTGCCATGAAGAAATCTAAAATAAGCGAAATATTGAGCAAAATGCCTGAGTTTCAAAATATTCTTGGCCTTGTGATGGCTGGAAGTGTTTGTAGGTAACGTATGTCTCTTTTTCTTGGAGGTAAAATTTCCTAATTTGGCGCAAACCATATTGAGAAGTTATATTGGCGTCTTGTTTGAAGTATATCAGCCATGAGTGCCTGTTGTGTTGGTTTTTGAAGTTGAAGGTATTGTCATATTGAATCAAGTTTGTTAGTAGTCTCAATAATTAAATGTGGAAAAGTGCTGCAGTCTGATATTGTATTAGTCTGGGAATTTTCTGAAATTATTTGGATTTGGTTTGATATTGTATTGTTGCAGTCAAAGCTTTCTTTAAATTTATTTTCTTTAAAAATTTAAATCTCATCAAATACTTCAAAGTTTTATTTAACTCCCACAATCTCCCGAGTTACACAATATATATATATATATATATATACACACACACACACACACACACACACTTTGGAGAGAATAGAAAAATTGAAAGGGGAGAAGAGTAAAAAGGTGGAAAATATATTTTTCTTTCTATTGATTTGTTTCATTGTTTGGTAGAAAAGATGAAAAAGTTGAAAGAAAATATAGTTTATTTTTCATCCATTATTGGGTAGAGTTGAATAATGAAAGAAAGAAAACGAAAGCATATTATTTTACCATTGTGTCATTTGTAAGTTAAGATGTCAAAGTAAATTTTGAAACAAAAAAAGAACAATCTTTTAAACATACACATTTGACTCACATTTCACTTATTTTCTTTACACTAATCTTTTTTTTTTTTTGAAACTTTTACACTACTCTTTCTAATTTAGAATGATATGTTTTTTGTGAATAAAGATAGAAAATAACAATTTTTCTTATTTTCTTTCATCAAACTTTTCTTTCTTACCAGGCACTAGTAAAAAGCATTTTCTTTCCACTTTTGCACTCTTATACATCATCTCATTTTTCAACTCTATTAAGCAATGGATGACATTTTTTACCAAGCACTTGAATGAGAAAAATGGTTTTATCTTTTCATTTTTTTTTCTTCTTCCAATTTTCTTCCATAAAGCCTTAATCTCTTATCAGAAATTAATATTAGCATGGAAACACAAAAGTTGAGCAAAACATCCACAAATGTATTAGAACTTACTTAACTGGCTTTGCAATCATTATGCAGATGTATTGCTCTAAGAGGCGTGCACATTCACACATGTTACTTTCTTAGAACAGGTATACTTTCTCCTATAGCTTCACCTACTAACATGTGGCATGGTAAGTGTCGCAGGATCAAGAATGTCGAGGCTGCTGCAGGAGTTGGCATTACCGGTCTTCATTTCAAGAATGCAGATTTACTACGTCAAGATCTTCTGCAGTTAGGGGTTGACATTTCAGTAGATGCAGATGTAAGTGGGTATCAGCTTAAGCCTGCAGATGAACAGGCATTATGATATTTAAACTTACATTTAAATTAAATCACTGTTATTGTCTTTTTGGGTATTTTGCCTTCTTAAAATTGCTCCGTTATGATAATTTTCTATAATTATCATTCTTTATCTCGGGTATCTTTGAATACTAGAGCATGGCCTCGGTGCAGTAAGCAAGCCTTCCTCCAACTTTTTCATGGAATAATCATCCTTAACGAGCTGCTTTCTACATTTTTTTTAAGGATTTGTCCCGGTTCAGTGGCTCTTCGATGCATACTTTTGTCAGTTCATCAAGGCTAAGCATGCAAGCCAAAAATAGCATACCCAACAATATCCACCATCTAATCTTGGAATAAAAATTTGATGGTTTACACAAGGAATAGAGGATTGTAAGTTAAAGAGGGTTTGCACAAATAATACTTGGTCACTTGGGAATTCAGCAGAGTACCTGGTAGCTTTGTCCTTGCACTTATTACCCTTCTTTTTTTGGGTTATAAAATTCTGGTTTTTCTCGCATGCTTTACACATTTAATACTTATCATGCGTGCAACTTAATGTAGGATGAATGTGGAGTATAAAAGAAAAGAGAGTAACAAATATTGAGTATGCTTATCAAGCATCAATTAGAGCTAATAATTAGAGTTAACAATTAGAGAGAGGGAGATAGAGGTGGTTTTGCATACCTTTAAAGTAGGAGATGCAAAGGGTAGAAATCCCCTTGTGCAGGATAGTTTGGGGCTCCAAGCAACATGCAAGAGCAAATATTAAAAAATAAATTCTCATAACAGTAAACATCAAAAACACAAGCTGATAATAATTAAGCTCAAGTAAACTAAACCAATCCACCAATTAACAGGATAAATTAACATACATTATGCAGCAATAAAACACAAAATAAAATGAAACCAAATATAACATGAAAAACTATCTGGTGTAAAGAGGAAAACTACATGACAAATAGGATAAAAATCTAAGTACAAAAAATAAGCAATTGCAAAGTTTTAATACCCTAGATTTTTTTTAACCAAAGTTTAAAATTCCAATAATTGACCTAAAACAATAAAATTACCTGTTTAGATTCACAAATATAATTTACCCAAAGAATCTCTATTTGTTGAATAACTGATCTATCCTTCTTACTCTTTTTATGAAACAAGAAAAACTCACTTTTCGCACTAAGCAAGAAACTTTGTTTTTCCTTTCTTTGCTGTTGTTTCTTCATTACGTGAAATCTCAAAGAAGAACGTAAGTGACCTTCGACTTCTATATACAAAAGAACGAAAATCTTATTCACTCTTTTAATGTAAAGGTCAATCTTGCCATTTATTAGCACTATCAATATAAGCTGACCTGGTCCAGCTCGGGCAGACTTTATTAGGCCAAGCCGAAGTCATTTTTTTAATATAGGCTTAAAAACATAAGATTATATCCGGCCTTCAAAGCTAATGAGTTTAAATGGGTCGGTCCATATTTAAACAAATAAAAATAAAAAATTTATATGAACTCAATTTTTAGTAAATAAAAAAATAAAATTTTGAAATAAATATCAAACAAATATCAAATAAACTCATTAAATCTATAAGTTCAAGTCTTCAACATCATTTTAACATACTAATTGTTTAACACTTTAACTAAATTCTTGCGTCATTCATGTGCATCCTATGCATGTTGCCAAATTGTTGGCGTAATGGCGTTGCAAGTTGTAACAATAAAATAAATAATACCATAATATGGTGCAATGGCTTCAAAATCTGTAGTGTAGCCTAATATGCTACATAGCATATAATTATATAATTAATTACATACACTTAATCAATATAAGTTATATAACAAATTAACAATACTTTGTATCTTATATGCTATATTAATAATCTTAGGCTTATGCCTTGGTTTGATTAATTATTTAATTGGCTTGCCTTGTTTTTTAATTTTATTTTAAAAATTTATTTAATTAAATGAGATTAATTACATGTAAATAAATAAAAGCATAAATAAATTATAATTATAAACTCAAATATATTAAAAAATTAAAAGGACCGGCCCATTTAGGCCTAAGCATAAATGAGCCAGACTAAAAAAACCCTTTTCTTTATATAGGCTACAAAAGTAAGGCACAAATCCTAATAATATGGGCCGGCCGGCCTAACGAGACTTGGTCCATATTGACAGTGCTATCATTTATAATCTAACGGATTAATCTTGGCAGTTCATTATCAAATGGATTTAATCTTGGCCATGCATTCACTAAAGAGGAAATAGAGTTTCACGTGATGAGGGATGTCAATGGAGTAGGTACCGGCTAATTTTGAGGTACCCGAATCTGAACCCGGTTATGTTTTAGATTACCCGAACCCGATTAACTACCCAAATATTTTGATTTCCATTACCTAAACCCTACCCATTTAATATATGAAATACCCGTTAACTACTCGAACCTGATTAAATACCCGTTTATTAAATCAAAATTTGACTTTCAAATTTAAATTTAAGATCAATTTTAATGCATATTATTAGAAAATTAATATATTTAAACTAACTTATAAAAATAAATTAATGTTAAAAACCATAATTAAAATACTTAATGAATTAATTCAATTAAGTATTATGTTAAAAATAAATAATTTATAAATAAATATATATAATAATATTTTAAAAATATTATTTACAATCGGGCTCAAGTAGTAGGGTACCCTAAGGTCACTACCCGAACATTATGAGTAGTAAAATTACTACTCGTACTCTACCTGAACTCGATTATTTAATACCCTAACCCTACTTAATCGAGTTGGGTAGATTTACATCCCAACATGTGATTCGTTTAAAACAAGCCAATGTAGGGCTAAACCTTACTTTATGTCTAATAATCTCCCCCTCCAATCCCATTAGCAGGAAGAGATCACCATAACCTATCATTTGAAATCCACCTTGCCCAATCCCGATTAAATCACTATATAAAACAAATTTATCTGTGGAAAGTACCTTAGTTAATATATCAACTACATTCTTATATGAGTGAATCTTCTTCAATTACATTCGCTAGTCATCAATCATTGAGCACAACCAATAGTATCTAATATCGATGTGCTTCTTCCTAGCATAGTTCATGGTGTTTTTACTCAAATCCAAAGCATTTTGGCTGTCACAAAACACTTTGTACTCTTTTTAACTCAACCCTAATTTAAAAAATAAAGATCGTTTCATCCAGAGCATTTTTTACTTGTTTTGGTTGCTGCAATATAGTTAGCCTTTGTAATTAACAAAGAAATGCATATTTGTAGTTTAGATTATCAAGATACAGCATCCCCTGCAAAGATGAATATATAAATTGTAATAGATTTGCTACCATCAAAATCACTTGCCATGTTTGCATTAGTAAACCTTTTAAGATTGATTTTGTAGTCTCGAAACTCAAACACACCTTTTAAGTACTACTTAAATATCTGAAGATTTATTTCACTGCTTCTTAGAGAAGCTACATCAATGGTGTGAGCAATGTCAAGTCATGTGTAAACAATAAGATTCACTAAAGAACTTAATGCAGATAAATAAATAATAGTAGACATAACATCTTTTTCTTTCTTAATCACTGGAAAAAATTTCTTACTAAAGTGAAAATAGTTAGCAAGAGGCATGCTAACTGGCTTAGTAGGCTGAAATGTGAAATTTTCAAGCACCCATTCAACATATTTTTCTCGTGACAATTAAAACTTTTTGGCTTTCTTATCATGGATAATATCCATATTCACAATTTGCTTTGCTGGACCTAAATCTTTCATCTCAAAAGACTTAGATAATGTTTCTTTTAGCCTACGAACCATACTAGGATCTTACCTAACAATCCACATATTATCAACATATAATAAGAGAATAATGAAGTTACTAGCTGAAATTTTCTCACACACAAAAGGAAATATTTAATGTCGTTCAGCCTAAGTGTTTATCTTCATAGACGAGAGAAAATTCCACTATAAACATAGAGATTACAAAGCGTAGAAAATACCACAAAAACAAATACTAAGCCCAAACCTCGAAACAAACTTAGTTTCCTTTCTTCATAGTGTTTAAACTATAAAATATGCTTTATCCCTTGCAACCTAGTGTTTTCTCTAACTTTTCCTCATGCCTTACAAACCCATATCTTACGTAGAGATCCATCTCATAATGATTACCTCTCTTTATATCTTAAGGCACATTCTAAAGGTTAAGAACTACTCTAATTTATAGAGCTAAATTACTTAATCACCAAAAATTCTTAACTAAGAATTCTTACCTATTAATAATAATATTTATCCCTAAATAAATTTAACCATCAAGTAATCTTTTAATCAAAGTATCAAACTCTGTAAGTTGTAAACAACTTCTTGAGAACATAATGATATAAAACTTCTATGTAGCACCAACACCACCACAAAAAAAAGCGTCAAAAAATCCAAAATCTAATGTTCATCATTCGTTGGTAATAGCAGAGCTGATACGCCAAAGCCAAAAGTTTCTAGCTTCCGTAAAGAGTCAGCCCCAATTCCCAGCCCATTCCCAGTAACTTTTTAATCAATAATCGATCGCTAGCTCACCGCTTGCTAATGTGGTGGTCTACTCTCCAAGCTGCTAAGAATTGAAGACAAATTTGCGCAAGGGAAGGGAATGAGGAGTTTCGGTGATGGCAGAACTGAATTGACGATGGTGAGAGAGCAAACAAATCATGCGCATGCAAAGTAAGAATTCTTCTTCTCTACTGTGTTGTCTTATACCCATCGGCCACCATCATCAGTTGCCATATATCGGTGAAAAAATCTTTTCAACTTACTTCCAAATATTCGTTTTCACCTCCTCTCTTCAAATCTAACCTTGTTTTTTTTTTTTTATGTAAATCCCTTCCTCCTTTTAGATTAAACAAAAAAAGACTTACCCACCTCTACCATTGCTTGAAGTTTGAACTATCAACAAATGCTCATTTCCAATCCCCATTCTTCTTGTCTTCCCTGCTATATTGTCCCATGACTAACGGTAGCCCTTGCTAGCTTCAACTTACACCAAAAGTCCTTTTCACCTTCATTTTCCATGTTTGATTGTGTTTTGCTGCATAAACCCCTTCTTCCTTGTAGATCTAAGAAAATTAAAAAAAAAATTCACCTTCCTTTACCATGGCTTGAAGTTTTTGTGGGTTGTTTTTCTTCTAAAAAAAATCTTTGTTAATGTCTGTTCCTTTGTTGTCTATAATTATATAATCCTTTTGGTTGTTTGTTATCTGCTCTAGATCTGTGAAGGTTCCCTTTTGTTTTGGTGATTACTGTTATCTGACTATGTTTGGTATGAAAAAAGGCTTTCTCTATTGCAAAGGACAATCAATAGCAAACAATAGAAAAGAAGAGCGTCTTAAACACCAAAAAAAGAAATCCTTAAGCAGCCAGATAACACGATTTCATCAAAACCCCTTCAATGGAAAGCTTTGACAATGATGAAGAAGTCGATGACGATGGTGAACTTAATGATTTTGAAGGGGATTTGTGGGTTTCTTTCATGAAGGATTTTGATCACTTCCAAGATGCTTGCCTAGATGAGGTTGCTTGTATGCAACAAGATGGATTGGGACAAGCTTCGCATTCAGCCTCCCTATTGATGTGATAACAATTTCTTGTGCCATCCTTTTCCACTATCATGGAGAGAGTTACAATGAGCTATTTCCCTTGCATTGTTAAACGTAAAAGTTGTAGAATGCTTGAATCAAAAATCAAGAAACTTGAAGAGGAAATTTTAGCATTCAAGAACAAAATCAACAAATTTCAAAAGCTTAGCAACTTGAAAGCTCAAGCCACATCAATTATTAAAAACTTACAAGCCAAGATTAGTGAGTTAGAAAATAGAAATAAGGAACTTGTGAATAGTATGACATATCTCCTTAAGGAAAAAGAGCTTTTGAAGGAAGATAAGCTGAGACTGTGGGAAATAGAAACCAAAATTCAAGGAGTTAAGACAAGAAACAAGGAATTGGAGCAGATGGCTTTATTCTTGCAAAAGGAAAACTGTAAGCTGCAAGAAAGATTTTTATACATGAAAGACATGCAAAGTTCAAAATTTTATGTCAACCAACAACATGCAATGAATGGCAAATCACCACACCAACTATGCATCAATAATCCTAATAAGCTCATGTCATCGAAAAGGTTTGCTACCTTCTTACCCTTTGACGATGAAAAGTTAGTTTGGCTTAATTTCAAAAGAAAGAAAAGAATTTTTATTTGTAGCAAATGTGGATAACCAAGTCATCCTAAATCAAGATGTAGTTATTCTAGCTTGGGGGTTAATGATTATGGACATCTTCCTTACACTCTGTATGTGCAAAAGTAAATCCAACCTCAATCCTTCAAGTCAGAGTTTAAGCCTAAGATGGAACAGATGCAAAATGTCCAAAATCAACCATTGTTGTCCAAAAGTTAAGACTAAATGGTTAAAGAGATTAAGATGTGCATTGAAGACAACCCTCCAATTGAAATCAGTAACTCTATTAGTGCGAGTATAGTTCAAATGAACTCTTTGAATGGTTATGATAACTCAAATGGTCAAAGTCTAGGAAAAGTTGAGAGTTTAAACACTTTTGTCTTCACTACAACAAGTAAGAAGTAAGAGGTAAGTAATTTATTAGTAGGAAATGGGCAAGGAAAAAAGGATGGAAGCATTCATATTGTTACTAATATCAAGACAATTCAACGTGGAAGAAGATGTCAGCTTTGACAAAGCCAAGCTTGTTCAAACAAAAAAGATATGTCCTCCTTACAAATGGAATTCGAAGCAAACAAAATATGTCAAGAAGAATAAGCTGAAATCCAAGAGAGTAATTGCACAATTAGGAAAAAGGAGTTCAAGTTGCGAGCATGGTGCAACCTTCATGTTAAGTACTCTTGTTAGGAAAAAATTCAAGTTGGAATGGGATAGAAATTGAATGATTGAAACGTGCCTATTTTTGAGCTTCAATTCTAAGATACATTAGTGACGCTGCTGATGAAATATCCTTCCTTATTTTCTTTCCTTGCTTTCATTTTGAAGTTCTTATTTGTTTGGTCTCTTTATGTTTATTTTCCTGGTTTTAGCCTTCTTTGTACTAAACTCTTGTATGTTTAGCTATCTTTATTGAAACTTTCTTGACTCCATACCTAAAAAAAAAAAAAAACTTCTATGTCAAGAATCCACTCAATGTCTAGATCCCTCGTATGATTACAATCACAAAGTGTACAAATTAAAAAGAAAACTTATTTATCATCAAAATTTGAGTTAATATCCAACAAATCTCAACATTAACTCAAATTCCACCAAAATATTAACCTTCAAGAAATCATTTCTTACAAATCTCCAATTTCACAAACATAATCTGCAACAATAAATCTAATCCACAAACAAAGAAAACCCCAACAGGAGATGGCCATAGCTAATGTCTTCTTGTTTTCTAAGCATTCAAGTTAGAATGTTGGGAAGAAAATAAGACTCCATTTGGTTCGCAGAAAATGATTTTTGGAAAGTTTTGCACATTTTTTTGAAAAATTAAATATTTTTTGTTGTTTGGATGAGTCAATGAAAAATATTTCTGTTATTTGATTATTTTTTTGGAAAATCTATTTTCCTTTTTCAAATAATATTAACATAACTAAAAAAATATTAAAAATTATTTATTAGTTTATTTATTTATATTAAAAATAATTTTATTTTGAAAATAATAGTTAATATTAAATAAACATTTGAAAGAAAACTACTTATTATTACTTATATTAAAATTTTTAAAATATTTAAAGTAATATTACTATTTTTAAAATATATATAAAATATTAATATTTATTATTAAAATCTTAAAAAATATTTTATACTATTAAATAATCATATTCTATGGTGAAAGTATTTATTATTAAAATTATAACAAATGTATTATTTATTTATATTTATTATTAAAATATTAATATAAAATATTTGTAACTAATAAAAGCATTATATTTTAAATTAAAATATTAAGAAATGATTGAAAATATTAATTCTTAAAATAAAAAATATATTATTTATTATGTTATTTATTATTAAAATAATAATATAACGTTGTTTATTATTGAAATATTAAAATATTTAAAATTAATAACATAAAAAATAAAATATTTAAACTTAAAATATTGAAAGATTTTTTATGTTAATATTTTAATATTTTTTAATTTAATTAAATAAAAAATATTAAAATATTAACATAAAAAATTAGATTCAAGTTTAAAAAATCTTATCCAATGTTTAACTTGTAGAACTATGCTCACAAGCTTGCTAAATAATCTTACATATATACATTTTTGGGGAGGGGTGAAGAACCTTAACTGTGATTAAACATTGAACAAGATTAGTCTTATATCGTTAAAATGGACGAAAATACTTGTGGTTTATACCAAAAAAATATCCTTACATATAGACAATTATTTTCTTAAAGATGTTTTCTCTTTTTAAAAGCACAAGACAATTTTTAAAAAATATAATCTAATTCTTCATTGATCAAAAATTATTTTTTATTAACAATTAATTTTTTGTCAAATAAATATCAAATATTAAAAATATTAAAAATATTTTTTAAAAATTATATTCTGCTTTCGGAGCATAAGATGAAAGATATTTCTCCGTTGATTTTGGGTGCGGTGCGGTGCGGATGTTTACTGACTGCGCTTGTCAGCGAGTTGTCTTGTCATCTTCAAGTAGCAAGGGAAATGGGTTTGGGTTGGGTTACCAGCCCATCCGGCTTCCGACCCGAGTAAATTCCGTTAAAATCCGTCCCCGTGTATCAAAAGAAGGAAATAGGAGGTCGTAGGGGAAAAGCTGAAGGTAACGTATCTTCCTTTTTCTTCTTGTTTATTTCTTCCAGTATTCCTTATTCTCTTTTTTTCAGTTACATGGTTTGAGCTTGGAAGTTCAAGACAAATGAAGTTTACATGGGAGTGTAAGATGCATCTTACTTCATCAATTCCTCCTTTAACTCATGGTAGCTTCTTCAAACTTGGTATGAACAGTCACTTAAAAACTCTACTCTGTTCCAGAACGGATAACACTAATAGCAGAGTCAAGCAAGTTGCTTTATCAGAATTCAGAAAGAAAAATCCCATTTTTAAGTACCCATTTGGGCCTAATAATGGAGAAGAGCTTTCCGCTGAGTTGCACAACCAAACAATTCAAGAGTGTTGCAAAATAGGGGATGTAGATAAGGCTATGAAACTTGTTGCTCAATTGGAGGCATTGGGTTTTCATCCAAATTCTATTTCATATGGTTTTTTGATTGAGAGTTTGGGAAGCGTTGGTAGGACATTGGAAGCTGATGCCTTGTTTCAAGAAATGATTTGTCATGGATTTAAACCTAGGATAAGATTGTTTAATGCTTTGCTTAAAGGGTTTTTGAGGAAAGGGTTGTTGAGTTTAGCTGTTAAGGTTTTGGTGGTAATGGATCAAACAGGTGTTTGTAAAAATCAGGAAACACTTGAGATTCTTTTGGATTATTATGTTAATGCTGGACGGTTGGAAGATACATGGATGGTAGTTAATGAGATGAAGAAAAATGGGATTCGACTGAACTCTTTTGTGTATAGTAAGGTTATTTGTCTTTATAGGGACAATGGAATGTGGAGGAAAGCAATAGGCCTCGTGGAGGAGATAAGGGAGAATGGGATATCTTTAGACAGGCAGATTTATAACTGCATTATTGATACGTTCGGAAAATATGGAGAGCTGGGTGAAGCTTTAGAAGTGTTTGAGAAAATGCAACAAGAAAGTATAAGACCTGATATAACAACATGGAATTCTTTGATTCGGTGGCATTGCAAGGCTGGAGATCTCACAAAGGCTCTTGAGTTGTTTACTGAGATGCAGGAACAAGGATTTTATCCTGATCCGAAGATCTTCATGAGCCTTATTAGTCGATTGGGAGAGCTTGGGGAGTGGGATGTAATAAAGAAGAACTTTGAGAACATGAAATCTAGGGGACATCAAGGAGTGGGGACCATTTATGCAATCTTAGTAGATATTTACGGACAATATGGGAGATTTCAGGATGCTGAGAATTGCATATCTGCTCTGAAGTCAGAAGGTGTCCTACCTTCCGCTAGCATGTTCTGTGTCTTAGCGAATGCTTATGCTCAGCAGGTGCTGTGTGGCCTTTCCATCTTTTAAGAATTCTTAATCATTCAAATTTTTTTTTTACAATTTTTTCTATTTCTGCCCTTCAACATTCATGCATATTTGTAAGAGTTGATGCTTTGTTTCTTTTGTATTGCACTTTAGCGTGCTAAATTTTCCATAGTACATAATTTTGAATTATGCGCAACAATTCATTCACTGAACCCATAAAAATATTTGTTTATCACCTCAAGTGAATCTTCCCCCTGCAGCAGGCTTCAGTACCTCCCAAAACAACTTCCTGGTTTCCTTGTGAAGGCTAAAATCAAAGTTCTGGCTCTTCTTCTATAAGTGCTAATGAGAATTAATTGCAAAATTCTGACTCGAATAAGCTCTAAGAGACTTTAGCTGCTTTAAGTTGGTGTAGTCTGAGAGTTACTTTGGCTGCAGGATTAACAGAACTAGGCTTTCGATATTTTATTTTCTCTGCTAATTGATAACTGATAACCAGCCTCTTTCTGATTAAATAATGTATACCGAATGGCATCTTGGTTAGCCATTGCTTTCAACATCAATCTGGTGAATGCTAAATTTGTTTGATGACAAAGACGAACTCTTTGACAGCACGCCGGTCATAGCTTTTTTGCTGTGCAGGGATTTTGTGAACAGACAGTTAAGGTTCTTCAACTCATGGAAGCAGAAGGCATTGAACCCAATATTGTAATGCTGAATGTGTTGATCAATGCCTTTGGTATAGCTGGGAGACATGAGGAGGCATTATCTATTTACCAACATATAAGAGAAAGTGTGAGTCTCTATGTTTTGCATGATGTGGAGTCTTTTTTATTTTTTTTCTGTCGGTGGGGGGAAAGGGAGGGGGGGGTGGTAGTCGAGGACGTTAGGCATGATGACTAATAGTGCAGGACCCTTTATTTCTTCCTTCAATTCTTCTCTCAAGATTTTTTTTTCCTAATTTTGACTTTCTCATTGTTTTGAAGGGTATTAGTCCTGATGTGGTTACTTATAGTACCCTCATGAAAGCTTTTATTCGAGCCAAGAAATTTGATAAGGTGCTAAGAGCACTTAAAGCCTCTGAAGTTACTTGATTAGCGACAATTTGTTGCAAATAATATTTTTGTAATGCATACTTGTCTTTCTTTGGCTAGGTTCCTGAAATATACAAGGAAATGGAATCCTATGGATGCACTCCTGATAGGAAGGCTAGGCAAATGCTACAAACTGCCTTGATGGTTCTTGAACAGAGGCATTGTAAGTATTAGATTAGTTTTAGGTATATATTTGGTTTTAAAGTTTGTAATAACTAATAGCCTAGATTGGCATCAGATAGTTCTGTATATTTTGATTGTTTCAGGAGTCTAGATTTATGTTGCTAATGCCTGGTAACCTGATTTTTGGTTAAAGATATTTTGTCTGTTCATGTTATGTTCATTTCCCAATTGCTGTGGCTTTCACTAAGCTGCACGTGTTGTTTAAAAAATTTCAGAACAAAGATGCCTAGGTTAGTAAACTATGTAGATTTGTCTCTTGGAATTAAAAACGTCACTGAAATGTGGACTTGTAAATGTACGAATTATTGGACATTAAGTACGTAATGGTGCATTGAAAGGGAGGCATCTTTAGTTGGAGGATTTTTCTTTTAACAGTGCTTTTACAATCTGCAGGAACTATTGTCTGATACCAAAAAATGATGGTTCTGAACCTGCCCCATTGATTGCCTTGTCTGTGAAGTTGAGATCTCATCAAAGCTAATACAAATACGGCCCAAGATGGTATCCCTGATTGAAAGTTGAAAACTAAGAGAAAAAGAAAATGAAGTGACAAAATGGGTGGTTAGTGACTATTTTATCAACTCCTGAAGAGAATTCTGGATGGAAGGAGGTGGAAATGTGACATAATGGTCTTTGATGGGATGGTATCTTTTACTTGCATAAGGATTAAAAAAAAATGAGGTGTGAAGAGTGAAAAATGATCTACCGTTGTGTCCATGGTTTTTTAGTGCAGAAATGAAGAGAGAGAACCTTGATTAAATTAAACAGCTGTTATGTAATGGCAGTGAGCCTTACAAACTTTTATAGGTGAGATTCGCCAATCTAAATGATAAGAAAGCTTTGGTTGAAACAACCTACCTTATTCGAGAACTGATTGCGTTCAAAATTTACAGTAATTCCTTATTGGTTCCTTCATCTGAATTTGAAATCAGGAGTTCTCTGAATGATTATATTGGGTTCGCATCTGAAACATCAGGGAGTTAGTGAAACTGGACTAATGTGGCTTCTTTGTGTTAGTTCAGATTACTCTCTTTTACTTATTGGACATAAAGGGATATTCAGATTTCAGACTGCATGGATAATTGATTTTATGCCGTTTAGTGTTCATTGAGTATGCTGTGATTTGTGTATGAAATAAGTGGCTCAAAATTACTTTGGTTGGTAGATGATCATATTAAGGTTATAAAAGTAGAGTAGCCATCTTTTTGGATGTAGAAGGTATTGGGAATGACTGGAAGAACTTTTGAAGAATGTTGAATTGATTTTATACTAAAGCAATGTCTACTTGGTATGTGTAGAGAGAACTGTACCATTTCTTTGTGGTCACTGCGAAAAGGGAATCCATCCTGAATCATAGCAATTATTCTTAAATTTAATTCCTTTAGTCATATATTATGGGTTTAATAAGGTGGCAGAACAGGAAGACCCTGATAGTGCTGTTTTGCTGCTGCTTTCTTTTGATATTTGTGTAAGTATGCCTTATCATCTTTGTTTCATCAATTTGCCTTTTTATATCTTTATGTAAAATACTAATTGTATTTTGTTTTCTTCACCAGGGTGTGGGGATAAGATTAAACAAAATCCTTATACTGGGAGATGCTATAAGCTGTGAAACCTCCTATGCAATGAGTCAATGTCAACCAAATGTGACTCCTCAAGACTCACTTCACCAAATATACTGATTTGATTGTGCTTATTACATGGCACACTGTTAAAAGTATAAAAGGTATAATATTGTTGTTAAATGAATTGATTTGTATGATAATCAACATTTAATTTGAAGATTGCTACAGATTGTTCTATGATAGATCCAGGTTAAAAATTATGTTAATCTTTGAGAGTTATGTTTATAGTTGGTAGACATTTCAATTTTCCACCTCCTGCTGATATTTAACCTGAGATGTCTTTCTTTAAAAGTTATGCTTCAACTGTTACTAGAGGGAAATCTTAGCGTAATGGTAAAGGTTGCTCATTTGTGATTCATAGGTCACGGGTTTTAGTGAAAACAACCTCTCTGTTAATGTAGTGAGAAGGTTGTGTACTTATGAACCTTTTCAGACCCCACATTATAAGAGCCTTGTGCACTGAGTTGTTGTTGTCGTCGATGTTTTTTATTATTATTATTTTTTTTATGCTTCAACTGTTTCTGATGTTGCTAATGATAACGACATCGATACTATTGATGATATGCATCTCTTGCTCATCTATTTGATGATTACTTTCAAGATGAGTTATTACCTGATTATATCTTCATCATTCATGATTGTCAATTCATGTGGGTCTACTTTGAATTTCTTGTTGTGTCTTTTTGCATGGAATGGTTAAATTTTGATAATTATAAATTATTATTTGTATCCAACATGGTCCCTTCAGGCAAGTGTTGTGCAAACTTGGATGGTCTATCACTCTATCTTATCTTACCTTTTGTCAGGATTAGCAGCTTCCATAATATCTTATTAATTTTTGTAAGGTTTTCTTGAGTAAATAAAACTCGAAAAGTATGGAAAGGGTTAAGTATTTCCTCATTGAAGGATATCTCCAAGAATGGTTTATTTCTGTATCTTACATAAGCCATACTTTAAATAAAATCCAAAAGGATTGATGAAAATGGCGGAAAAATGGCTTCTACCCAACAGAGAAGAAAGATTTCTTCTTACTTGTTTGATAGAAGCATGGCCACAGACCCCTGGCAGTAGTAGTAGTAGTAGTAGCAGGTAATAAGCCAAATGCTAAACCCTAGTGTCAGTCATGTTTTTCCTCATTTTCATTTTCTCCAATAAATTTCCTTCTAAGAATGAGATATTTAGGCTGACATTCTCTAATAATCCCTAACCCAGATATTTTGTCCATATGATAAGGTTGTCCGAAAGGCTGATTTTATTTTATTTTTCCTAAGAAAAGAAATTATTTTTTTAAAAGAGAGATAGTATTAATTATGATTTTTCTATTTGGTTGTAACATTATCTTGATGACTTGAGACTTTACAGCTAATTTCAGGTGACATTAACTTCCATTAGAAAGCTTGAATGATTTTTTTTAATCTGTCTTCTTATTTGTATTAATAAAATCATTTTGTCAACAAAGAAAAGGAAAGACTGCAGACGTGATGTGACCTCAAAGTGGAAAATCAATATCATCATCTGAGAACTTTGAACATACTGAGAACTTTGAATGATCCAATAACCTGAGGATGAAATTGATGTTTGATTAACACTTGAGCGATGGCTACTGGCTGCTGCTTGGACCAACCTTTCTGCTATGGTAACTCAAAGTTGTTTTCAGAAGTTATAATTTAAGATTTTATATAGAAAATCTCTGAGTTTGAATAATCTAGATTAGAACTAGCCATTTTTATTGAAAATCTCAAATTTGAATTATGAAATTTAAAATAAAAAAATAAAAACTCAAAAAAGTTGAACGTCAGACTCTTTTTGGACATTTGACCGAGATGAGCTGTGTTCACGTTGAGAGGTCAATACATAAAGTAAAACAATAGTGTTTCGTGTTTTTATAGTGTTAAATTGTGTAAAATACAATCCTATCATGTATTAATTCGTATCAGTACATCAAATATCAAATAATTTTTTTTTTGTTTTGTCATTTATATAAACAAGTTCTGATCATCAGCATCACTCAATTGAGCAGCGATATAATGGTTGGAAATGCTTGCACATGCCACATAATATAACAGAAGCTTGAAATTAAGAGCTAAAGCAAGGAAACTGTTACGCCCCTTGTGATCGTGGGGCACGCCGGTGCCTAAGGTGGTGCGGGCAGAGACTGGTTATGCCTTGAGAGCGGGCATGGGATAAGCTTTTGTTGGCTGTGGAAGCAGAAGCATGCAGGTGACATGCGCGGATGGCAATCAAAGCGTGCAGGGCGTACGTGCTGTGGTAGGAGGCGGTGCAACACATGTTTGGGCAGTGTGCGGGTGGAACCAGGCTGCAGGTAGTCTGACTAGATGTGCGTATGGATGCTGATGAGGAGGCAGACGCGAGAAAGAAGTCTAGTTCTACTAGGACTTTGAAAGGGAAGTCAGGTTCTGATTAGATAGGCGCGGGCGGATGCTGATGAAGAAGCAGACGCGGGTAAGAGTTCTAGTGTGATCAAGATTGTGTGGCAAGAGTCAGGTTTGTACCAATCTCTTAGAGGCGTGCTCTAACTGGCACGGATAGCTAATTTGAGTCCAAATGAGATTCTAAAAGCTAAAAAAGGATCTTGGATGAGTACGCATACTTGACACTCAAGATATGAGCTAGCGACTGACAGCACTGGATAGATGGCTGTGCGCAATGCAAGTCATTGTGCAGCAAGAACTCTGGCGGGTGAAGCTGGAAGAGTTTCAGTTGAGCTTGGTCTCTTAGGAATTTTAGATAAACAAGAATTCCTAATGGCTGGGGATGTCAGCCACAGTGATTGTCTATATAAAGTCATGTACAGCAGTGGACTTCTCATGAGTGAGTTAGAGAGAATTCAGGCTTTGTAAGAGAGTCCACGCAGCAAACTTGTAAATCCTTTTTAGTGAGAATAAAAAGGTTAGGAACGAGAGAGTTCCTGATTGTGCTTGTGCGTGTTTTGTCAGATGAGTATGAGTTACACATAAATCAATTGGTTGAACTAGGTGTGAGGAGAGCCTAGTGCCATCACGGGATTGAAAAGTTAAGGCCCAAATCCTACCTCGTGACAGAAAACCATAGCAATGACAGCTGATAACACAGACGAAATAAACAAACATTTTATAGTAAGATACCGAGCAAGCATTACAAACACAAGTTCGCCAGTTACAAAATTCATAGTAACTAGATATGCAATTCCGGTATGACGGCTAGCCAGGCACCCCAACTATATATTTTTACTAGCAAAAACATAAACATAAAGCAGGGTTTTTCCACTGCACTTTATTAAAGTGAAGCAAGCTTGTAAAAGCACACCTATTGCTATCATTAACAGCCCTTAGTTATGGTGTGGCTTCTCCAAATCCTCGATATTTGTGGGGCGGAACCAGGCCTTTTCCTCCAGGACCGAGCTCCCACCGCCCTTGGCGCCCTCCTCCCCGCCGGCAGATGCCTTAAGCTCGGTGGCTGGGCCAAACACCCCAGTCTGCGGGTGTGGTGCCCAGTACTTGTCTGACTGGGGCTGAATCACATCATCAGGAACTACACTTGGATGCACCAGATCATCCACGTTCTTGTCATATGCTGATGCGTGAGCACTCCTGCATATGTCATAATCATTTACATGATCAGAGATTGGCTTCTATATTAGTTTCTTATAATCACTGATTAAAATACTTTAAATAAAAATCATCTTAACTGGTACAAATGTACACCAGGTAACATTTCCTTTTAATTTATTTAAAAGCTTTACACAAGCATGTGTTGTTGAGTAAATTAAAGCAGAAAGGAGAGTGAGGCAGGGTAGGTGCGCATGTCCTGTGGCAGATGGAGAAAAGGTTGGTGAAGGCTTGAAGGTCAGCCAAGAGAAGAGTCAGGTATCCCATGCCAACAAAACACGTGACCAGCATATGACTCAACCAGATAAGATAACTACCTCCAAAATCGATAAAACTTTTTCTTTGTTTATTTTTTTTTCTTACATTTAATGATTTTGTATTGAAACGTTTCTCGTGCTTCACAATATATATATATATATATATATTATATTTATATATATATATATATATATTTTAAGTTTACCATAAAATCTGGCAAACCAAGTGTTGAAAATTTTTTTTATTGAATGGTTGAGAGTTTTTTAAATTTCGTTTTTTTTAACAACATATATTCTCATTCGTTTTACGGTATAAATTTAATTTTAATCGGATTGAAAATGATAAACGATAAATCTTTTTCAATAGTAATAACTTCAAAATTTGAATCATTTTCAAATATCTTAAAAAGAAATTCAATTCTACTTTTTTCTAAATGATTTCATATTTTTATTTCAAAATAAATTCACAATAATTATTTATTATAACTTTTTCAAATAATATCAAAATCAAAAAAAAAAAAAAAACTCTAGCCACCCTTCTTTGATATTGAAAATATTTAATAAATACTGTAAATTACAATGAATGGACACCAATCCTAACCATTGATTACAAAAAGATGAACTCAATTCTGAAATTAAAGATAAGACTTTCATACAATTATTATTATCATTAATTGAAAATAACACGTAATAGAAAAGTTAAATTGATTTTTCATAAAGTCCTATTAAATTTCACAAACATAAAAAAATATATTGCATTTCATTAAAATATCTATGCTACAAATGGCCCACTAGCAAGAAAGCATTATTAATACAAGGTAATTTTATTTAATTCCAAAGAATAAAAAATGAGGAAATACAAACAATAACAATGCAAGTAAATTAAAATCACTTTTAGAATTATTCTTAATGCAAACACAGTGTAATTTTTAGCAGAAGTTTCGAAAGGAAGAAAAAAAGAATCGAAGTGATTGCGTAAAAAACGATATATGTCCGATAAAAGACAGGTGTCGTATAGAAGACAAAAGGGTCATGTGTCCTTATCCGGTTATCCTTTCCCTACATGGTCCCACCCACGCCCGCCGAGTACGGCATTTTCATTTTCCTGTGTACGAGATATTTCTCGATTAAAGCTATACACAATTCAACACTTTTATTTTAAGCCCCTTTTTCTTTTTCTTTTTTTTTAAAGCCCCTTTCCATTTCTGTTTCTTCGTGACAAAAAAATATAAAATAAAATTGCTGTACACACCATTGTAAGTTTATAACAAAATTTAATTTAATAACTAGAATTAAAAGAGAAAAAAAAATCAAAATCAAGTATATCAGAGTCTTTATGTAGATTTTATAAATAAATATTCCTTGTATAATTAGTATAAAGTTGGATTATAATTTGTCTATCAGCAATTTTTCCGATTTTAGCAACCACGTTTTCTATAAGCTTATCTGGAAAATATGCCGAAGGCAAATTGTAAATCCAGATCGATAATGAAACGAGAATATTCTTTAGCAAATTTTTTTGAGAAAAAGCACAATCACAATCACAGCAAATCATAAGCTTATCGACGAAAAAAGTGTAAAGGAAAATCAAGGAGAAGCAAGAAAGGACCTGATCGTGAAAGCAGCGGCGGGAGAGGGAGTGACCGTGGGGTCGGAGAGGGTTGGTTGGCGAGTGGAGGTCCGGTTAAGAAGTCGCTTCCCCAAGCTGGCGATCCCTCCACCACTTTTCCAATTGGCTGCCATACAAGACCAACTACAAAGAGAAAAGAGAAGAGAGAGGAAATGAGGATTGTTACGAAAAGATATTCCTTTTGGTCCAAACAACTACAAGGGGTTGTTTATATAAAGAAATTTAGTAAAAGGTTGATGCCGACGCAGACTCACTTCAGTCTCTCTTACGGTCGTACACGCCTAACACCGCACCTAACCACCTACACCAACGAACCGTTTTCTTTCACTTAACCGTTAACGACGGGATTTTTCTTTTTTTTTTTTTCTACGAAGTTAGGACGGAAATTTTGTGTAGGCTTTCCTTTTTTTTTTTTGATCAAATGTATAGGCTTTTCAAGAATGTTTCTTTGGGGCATATATGAATAGAATAATTATCCAATAAATTATTATTGAATTTTTTAATTTTTTAAGTAGAATTAAAATAGTGACACATGTCTTATTTTATTATTTTATTTTTTTAATATTTTTAAAAGACATGTATCATCATTTTAACTCTAAATCAAAAAACTCCACTGATGTTGTATTGGATAAGAATTCGATTTTATTGTTGGTATAATAAGTAATATAATTAAGTTTGGGTTAAATTATTTTGAGTCTAAATTATTTTAATTAAGATAAAATTAGATTATTTTGAATTTGGCTAAAAAAATAAATTATTTTGGGTTTAGATTAAATCGGATTTGGATTAACAAAAAAATCAAATTATTTTAGGCTCAAATAAAATAAAAAAAAATGGAGCGTTTTAGGTTTGGTATATTTTGGATCAAGTAAATTTGAGTTCAAATCACTTTGGATTAGCTTAATACCCAAATATGCTTTTCACGTTTGTCACAAAATGAAATTAAGCCATCAATATTTAATTGCATGAAAATCAATCTTAAACGTTTTAAAATAACAGAATTAAGAACATTTTCGTTAAATTATTTAATTTTCGTTACCCTTGCACAATAATAAAACTTAAGGTGCTAGAGGAAGTTAATGAAAATGTCATTAATTCTATTATTTTGAAACATTTAAGACAGATTTTTATGCAATAAAATGTTGAGAGTATAATTTCATTTTATGGTAAACATGAAAGACATATTTAGGTATTAAACCTTTTGGATTTGAGTTAATTCAGATTCATATCATTTTGGTTTATAGAGTAAAAGTTAAATCACTTTAAGAGTAATTTATTAATAATATAAAATTATGTTATGTTAAATATAAAATTAACTATGTTCATGTTAAGAAATTATTAATAATTTTCTATCAAGTGATATATTTAGTATTTATTTTTATTATTTTATGTATTAATTACACTCTTCATCTCAATAACATTATTTTTTTTCTCATTTAGTTCAAAATGTTACTTTGAAAAAGTTAACAAATTTTAACATTTATATTAATTTCTTTGTCCTTATTATAATTTGATTTTAAAATTATTAAAAAATTTCAACATCATAATTTTTCTACACCATTTTTAACTGCCAACTAGTCACCTGAATCAAGAATTGAAAAGCAAATTCAAGGTTTTGAAACATTTTAGTACAATCTGATAATGAAATTACGTTGGATTAAAGAAAATATTTATATATAATGCACTGACTAGTGTATAAATTTTATACACTGTCAATGCATCAAATGTTGACACCTTATCAATAAGCTCTTATGAGCAAATTGAAAAAAAAAATTATTTGTATTTATTTTTAAAGGCTTTATATATTTTTAATTTGCTTATTGATGAGGTGTCAACTTTTAATGCATTGACAGTGTATAGAAACTATACATTATCAGTCCTTTAACAAAAATAACTTCTTCAAAAGATCCATGTACCTTTAAGACTCTTTTTTTTTTTTTTATCACAAAATACATACAAAAGCCATACAAAATCTTTTAGATTTACCTGAGTCATATGTAGGTTACCTTTTATATAAAGGCAACGCCATATTTACTTGAGCCATATTTAGCCAAGATTAACAAAAGCAACATTATGGCTACAAAAACATGCAAAAGTATCACTATTCGCTACCTAACTTTGCAGCATTAATGGTGCTCTAAATTCATTACCTTTGAAGTTGGATTTGTAGCAAAGTTTGTTAGATAACTTCTTGGTCTCATGTAGTTGGACCAAAAGTTGTCCATTTCATTTTGTGAGAATCAATTATTTTGTACTGTACATGTACAGTTATTCATTTATTTATTAATAAATAATTTATTTGTAAATATTTTATAAATTGTAAGTATAAAATGATGTGGGCCTCATTTGAATTTTCGAGCCCAGATGAAATTTTGAAAGTGCAAATAGTGTACATATGGTGAAATGATTATAAGGAGGAAATTTTAGAGAGTTGAAATTATTTTATTTTCATTATTTGAAGTTGTTGGCAAACAAATTGGGAAATGATGGATATGTCCCAAGAGTATTTTCATAAATTCCTTCCAAACTAAAATGAATTAGGACGAAGTAAAAATATCATGTTATCCTACATGAAAAGTACTCCAACATGGTGTCAATAGATTTTTCGAAATAGTCATAAAAATAGAAAAATTCGCTGACGGGTTACGGGGGTAAAATCATAATTTCTCACTATCCATGCATCGCGCGTTAATGAAACCATGTCCGATCATCAAGATATGTTTAATATGACCATTTGGAATTGGAATCCAAAAATTTGGAGCACGTTTACATGGTTTTTACACTAGCGAGACCGAAAGGGCAAAATCATCCAAAATTTCATAACTAAAGGCATTTTGGTATTTTTGCAAAATTCCAAAATTTTCCTTAAAAGTCAGTCAACTCTTGGAGAACACTATTCACTTTCTTCCCCCAAGAGGTCCATGCCATTTCAAAGAAAAGAAAAGAAAAAAATTACCAAACCTTATTTTCTAGTCAAAATTTCACCAAGACTTTGACTAAGAAAATATTCTATACACTCTCTTCTTTCAACCTATGCCATTAATTCATTGAAAAACCAACAATATAAGAAGAAAAGGAGAGGGATACCATTCGGTCAAGCTTGGTAAGTTCACTATGCTTATGCTTTTCTTGAATCTAATGGCATGAATCAATTCATCTAAGCTTAGTGATCATGTTTCTAGCCATGGGTTTGTTTAAATCTTGAAAAAATAAAAATTTACCATGGAGGAGGCATTCGGCCAAGACATGTACCCGAGGGAATATTGGCCTTTCATGCATAAAATTTATGCTAAATGATGAAATACACAAGGCTAAGTAAGAATATGAGTTAGAATGTTGAAATTCCTTAAGGAATCCAACATGTGAATTTTGGCCAAGGCAAGGGGGCTGGGATTTGTGGCTGTTTCTAATGGTTTGAGGGTATATTTAGATTGTAGGAATTACAAGGAGTCTACTGGTATGCTCGGATTTAAATTCTGACGCAAAACGAAGAAGTTACGCTATACTATCGGTAGAATTTATACTGCAAAAATAATTGCAGTGTACCAGGTGGTTGCATATAGATATGAACAATAGCTTAAAAATAAGTATTTATTAAGCTAATAATTTTGTTTGAATTATCTGTAGCCCGGGAATAACAAACTGCAAGTGGTGCATCCGAAGAGTTCGATTTTACTATACAGGTAAAGGATGCGTATGTAAGCTGTAGCGATATTTCGAATGCATATGTATTATGCAAATAATTTATTATGAATATTCTTGTAATGAATTGTAAGAAAATTTGTGGAATTGAGGCTGTATATGAAAATTGGAACTGTGTTTAATTCGCAAGAGGGCTAGGGTAATAGTAGCCGTTATGCTGCTGAAAATTTATAGAATATTTTCTAAAAATATTAGAAAATATTTAATTACAAGATGTGATGATTTTCTAGCCTTGAAAATGAGAAATTTATTATTTTTCATAAAACATGAATATACCGAAAAAATATTATTTAAATATTCATGTTACCAATTTTACTGAAAGTGAGAACACAGAATATTCCTCTGACATGTTTTACAACATATGATATGGTTTATGAGATGAAAAGAGGGAAAGTGAATATTTTTATAAATCATTTTCCATATATTCACTATATGATTTAATAAAATCCTTTATGGACTGATTGAAGAATTACCAATTTTATTTATTTCCATAAAGATGATATACTATGAAATTACTGTTTTGAGACTGCTAGGCCCCATATCATGTCGATATGTGATATGTGATACGTGATATGTGACATGTGATATGTATTTAGTCCCGGTCGACACCTGATCAATGTTTGACTGAGGACTACCGTATACTATGACCATAAATCTAACATGATTATTATTGCCTTATGGGGTACTTTCTCTCTAGCATGATATATTCTGGGTGATGCCTTGGTCTCCACTTTCATGAGATATGAAATGATATGTGATATGGAAAATGTGTTTAAATGCAAAAGTATATGAATATGTTTTTATATGAAAAGGAAAATGATTTCTAATAGTTATTGTGCTATATAGAGTACCGTATTGTTATGATTGATACAGTGACATTTGAAATGGGTTAAATGAGAATTATGGTTTATTTAAACTAATATTCTTTTTAAAGAATATATGAATATTAGTTTATTTTGTTTAAATGCTTTATTTTATGAAAGCATTATTTTGAAAAGAATATGAAATGATATGGAAAGGGATTGATCTCAACAACAATATTTATTCCCTATAGTCGCTTCTAGGTTTCGGGACAAGACAGATATTTCAAAATACCTTCCTTACTCCATCCAGATCCCTAGCCAACTATAGTATCCTTCCTATATCGATTCTTATAGCACATATAGGAAAATAAGGATTTTTATTGCATATAGATTTCAAAATATCTAGTTTTACATACAATTCTCTTACTGAGCCGTGGTTTGCTTACCCTTTTATTTTAACATCTATAGAGCACTTCTAGTGACTACATGATTGCATCTGGGGATTGTTGGCTACGCATATAGTACCCTGAGGCAGCGAGCTTATCTCCTGGAGGTATAATCATTTATTTTATATATTCAGACATATTCTACAATACTACAGTGTTTTAAATTAAACAAAAGATGTAAATGATAAATGAATTCTTAGAATGTAAATTTTCATTAATTAACAAAATTATAGTTTGTTAAATAGTTACTGTTTATGGAAAAAGGAAAGTAAGGCATCATAGACAGCCCAACCATATAAAATGTGTGAAAAAACGTGAAACAATGTAGACACAGGATGTGATAGTTTTATTAGTATCAGAACGAGATTGGTCTGATGTTTGCCGGTGTCTATATGATAAATGAAGTACTTAACATCCCATGTGGTATTGTATAGTCTGGATATATAAATAAGTCACTGATCGAAAATTGAAAAATTATCTATGTTGTGCAGAAATGAGCGGACGTAAGGGTTGACGAGGTAGAGGATGCGGTAGGGCGGCACCTATTTCGGAGCCAGTATCAGAGCCTGCCCCAGAACCCGTACTCCCTCCACAGCCTGAAAGCCCTAATACTGGAATGAATAGGATGGAGTGGATGTTAGTGGATTTTATTGCTATGTATAACGCTGATCGAGCTGCCGATAGAGCTAAGAGGGAAAGGGTAACCACAGCTCCACTTGTTGCACACCTCCACCACCACCTACACAGTTGATTCTCGAGCCTCAACCTACACCACGTCGGTGTAGCAGGCACAGGCCGTACCACCATCGCCACCAGTACAGCCGCCCAGGGATGTAGAGTCTTATTGTGAAGTAACTATGATGCGGTAGTTTACTTGCTTAATCCGTCGAAGTTTAAGGGTGATAGGGACTCATTGGTGGCAGAACAGTGGATTACAACTGTAGAGAAGCTATTCAGGTACATGAAATGTACAAACACTGAGAGAGTTGGACTGGTAGTGTTCCAAATGACAGAGGATGCAGAGCACTAGTGGAAGTCCGCACAGACAGTTTTGTTTGCCCAGCATCTGATGATTTCTTGGCAAATATTTGATGATGCATTCTGTCGCCAGTATATTCCTGATACTACCGAGAAGAAGCTAAAGCAGGAATTTATAGAGTTAGTACAAGGCAGCTTGACGGTGGATCAATATGAGACACGGTACACGACACTTAGTAGATTTAATCCACTGACACATGTTAATGAGCGGCATAAGATTGATCGGTTTAAGGCTGGGCTGAGACCTTCGATTAGATCGAAGTTGGCTCCGTTCGACATCAAGACTTATGATGAGGTTGTCAGACGGGCTAATTTGTCTGAGTAGGATTTTGAACAGTTTCATACTAAGCCAGCATCAAAGACTAAGTTTAAGGGTAAGGGAAAGGCGAAGAGGGGCATAGAGGACAGAATGGGTAGAGATCAGCCTAGGAGGGCTAGATAGTCGGGCATCCAGATTACAGAGGGGCGAGTTAAGAGATCAGCTACTACAGCCCCTACTACTGGCCCTACCTCGACATAGAGGAATCCTGTGACCAAGTGTACGATGTGTGGTAGGTCACATGGTACACGACCTTGCTATCTGTTGACTAAGGCTTGTTTTAGATGTGGGCAGACAGGGCATTTGATGAGGGATTGCCTGATGTTATGGCAGTCAGCTGCATCTACCACTCCAGCCCCTATTCCACAGTTACCAGCACTAGCAGTTCCAACTGAGGCTGAGGGAGCTACACCTTCCCAGCCGAGACAGGCGACTACAGTAGAGAAAGGTAAGAAACTCGTGACTCAAAGACGAGTATATGCATTAGACCAGGAGACTGCTGATGCATTTGCAGCTGTTATTAAAGAAAAAATCTATATTTTCGATGTACCTGTCATAGCATTACTTGATCCTGGCTTGACTCATTCATTTATATCGCTTGCTTATGCTAATAGAGTTCTAGTAGAATCAGAGCCATTAGGATATACTTTGCAAGTAAATACACCTTTTAAATAGGCTCAGATGATAGATATAGTGTATAGAAATTGTAAAGTAATGGTCGGAGAGAAGAACACGACATCTAACTGAATTTTGTTAACGATGTACGATTTTGATGTAATATTAGGAATGGATTGGTTAGCTGCGAATTTTGTTAATCTAGACTGTTATACCAAGTTTGCTATCTTCTCTCAACCAGAAAGATATGTTGTAAAGCTTTATGATAAGTTATAATAAAATGATATGTTTACTAAATTGTTGCAATGTTATATGAATGTGTTGAAGGTTATATTGCCTACGTGGAAGATGTGGAGAAGAGTCATCCCGAGTTACATGAGATTCCTGTGATCAGGGATTTTCTGGACATATTCCTGGAAGAGTTACTAAGGTTACCGCCATATAGGGAGATTGATTTTGTTATTAATTTGGTACCCACCACGACGCCCATTTCTAAGCCCCCATACAGGATGGCATTGACAGAGTTAGAGGAGCTTAAGAAGCAGCTCTAGGAGTTATTGGATAAAGGGTTTATTCGACCCAGTGTATCTTCGTGGGGTGTACCGATTTTATTTGTCCGGAAGAAGGATGGTAGCCTGAGGTTATGTATTGATTACAGGATGTTGAACAGGGCCACCATCAAGAATAAGTATCCCCTGCCCAGGATCGATGATTTGTTTGATCAGTTGAGGGGTTTAAATGTTTAGTAACTTATGATATAAATATTTAGTAATGGATGATTTAAATGTTTAGTAACGGATGATATTATTGCATGATTTAAATGACTAAGTAACTGACATTTTCTTAGCTATAAATAGTAGCCTTCACCTCTCATTCCAACACACCTCTCATCTTTTCTCATTCCATATCTCTAGCTTTCGCATTTTTCACTTTTATTTTTCACAACTTCATTGGGTTATAGTTTTATAATATTTTTTTGTTCCTGTCACCCTTAATAGTTAGTTCAAATTATTAAGGAAGGTCTATTGTATCCTGGGAGGGTAGTCGCCTACACCTGTTGCATAAAGTTTCTACTCCGATGGGCGAAATTATCCTTAAAGACAGAGCTTGCACACCTCAGACGTCTTGTTCAATTTACTATTTCAAAGTTATTTTCCAACAATCTTAAGGATAATTTCAATGAATTCTCAAAATCAAACAGACGGCGCTACTGTTGACATCGTTGCCACCACTGCAGCAACCATGAATGTTTCTTCCTCAAATGTTCCAGCAACGCTTTTGTCACTGCCCACTCTGTCATATGCTAAACCATTTCTTGACACATCAAAAATTGAAGTTTTTGATGGCAACAACTTCAAAAGATGGCAGGAGAGAATTTTCTCCTTTCTTGATGTACATGGAGTTGCGTTTGCACTACCGAACACCAAACCAATAGATGACAAACTGCAACAATGGGCACAAGCTAATAAGGTATGTAGACATACGATTATTAGTACGCTGTCTAATGAACTATTTGATGTTTACAATCCGTACAAAGAAGCAAAGCAAATATGGGACTCAACGACTTTAAAGTACACTGCTGAAGATGTGGCTAAACAAAAGTTCGTGATTGGGAACTATTATCGCTAGGAAATGTCAGAGGATAAAGACATCAAGACTCAAATAAATGAATATCATAAACTAGTGAAGGACCTGAAGACAAAAAATATCAATTTGCAAGAAGAGTTCATTGTAGGATTGTTGATCGAAAAGCTGTCAAAATCATGGAATGACTATAAGTAACAACTCAAGCACAAACATAAGCAGATGTCCACATCATCATTGAAGACACAACACGCAAGGAGATCAAGGCTGCCAAAGCAAAGGAGATTGCTACCAATGCCAATTTGGTGCAAGGCAAACAGCAATATCGCCAAAAGAGATATTGTAAAAATAATAATAAAAAGCCTGATTATAAACCCAAAGTTTCTCATCCCAACTTCAAAAAGAAAGGCTCTTGCTTTGTTTATAGAAAACTAGGTCATCATGCACCACAGTGCAGAAAGAGAATTATGGGAAATAACAATCTTACTACTCTAAATGTGAACATGGTTAAAGCAGATGAATCTGATGACATAATTGCTGCAGTTACTTCCTAAGCCAATATTATGGCCAATATGAAAGAATGGGCGGTAGATTCTAGTGCTAGTAGGCATATTTGTGCAAACAAATATGCTTTTTCCTTTTACACTTCTATTGCACAAATATGCTTTTTCCTTTTACACTTCTATAGGGAAAGGAGAAGAAATAATTTATCTTAGAGATTCTCGAACTACTTAAGTTCTAGGAAAAGGGAAAGTTCTTCTCAAAATCACATCTGGCAAAATCTTGGCTCTGAATGATGTACTACATGTTCCTAACATAAGGGCAAACCTGGTTTTCGTGGCTTTATTGGGAAAAGTTGGGGTGAAAGTGTCATTCGAATCTGACAAGATTGTAATGACAAAGAATAATATTTTTGTGGGAAAGGGCTATTGTAACAAGAACTATTTATTCTTAATGTTTCAAATATCATTAATGAAAATGCTGCTACTTCTTGTGCTTATATGATTGACTCTATTGATTTATGGCATGGTAGATTAGGACATGTTAGTGCTCTTTATATTAAGAAAATGCAATCACTAGGTTTAATTTTTGGGATTAAAAATACATGTTTTAATAAATGTACTATATGTGCTGAGACTAAATTGACTAAAAATCTTGTATTTCTGTGGAAAGAAAAACTAAACTATTAAGTTTAATTCATATTGATTTGGGTGATTTAAAACAAACTATGACTAGAGGTGGCAAACAATATTGTATCACTTTTATGATGATTATTTTAGATTTACTAAAGTTTATTTACTTAGGCATAAAGATGAAGCCTTTGATAGGTTTCTTTTATATAAAGTTGAGGTAGGAAATCAATTGAATAAAAAGATAAAAAGAGTTAGATTAGATAGAGGTGGTGAATATGTATTGCTTAATAATTTTTGTGAAAAGGAACGAATAATTCATGAAACTTCCTCTCCTTACTCCCCTGAGTCTAATGGTGTAGCTGAAAAGAAAAATAGGACACCAAAAGAAACGATGAATACTATGCTTGTTAGTTCTAAGGCTCCTAATAATTTATGAGGTGAAGTTATATTTTTAGCATGTCATATTCAAAATAGAATTTCTTATAAGAAAACTGGTAAGACACCATATAAACTATGGAAAAGTTATTCTCTTAACTTAAAATATTTACGAGTGTAGGGGTGCTTAGCTAAGGTAATGCTTCCCGACACTAAGAAAAGGAAATTAGGCTCTAAGACTTACGATTGTATGTTTATTGGTTATGCTGAACAAAATGCTACATATAGATTTCTTTTATTAAAAAATGATGTGCTAGCTTCCAATACTATTATTGAGATAAAGAATGTTGAATTTTTTTAGCATATTTTTCCATCAAGAACTGATTCAATTTCTCATGCACCTTTTGGTAATGATTTTGAAAAGTCAAGTAATGATTTGAGGAGTAAATGACCAAGAAAAGAAATTCTTTTGGAATTGATTTTTATACTTATTGATAATGATCCGTTGACTTACTCTAAAGCAATTTCTTCTAAAGATAGTAAATTTTGGAAAGAAACTATAAAAAATGAGATTGATTCTATTTTACAAAATCAAACTTGAAAATTAGTTGATTTACCAATAGAAGCAAAAACCAATTGGTTGTAAATGGATTTTTAAAAAGAAATTTAATCCTGATGGTTCTATTGATAAGTATAAGGCAAGGTTAGTCACAAAAGGTTTTACTCAAAAACAAAATGTTGATTATTTTTATGCTTTTGCTCCAGTAACTAGAATTTCATCTATTCGAGTTTTAATTGCTTCAGCTTCTATTTACAAACTTGTTGTTCATCAAATGAATGTTAAAACAGCTTTTCTAAATAGTGATTTAGAAGAAGAAATTTACATGGTGCAACCTGAGGGATGTGTTCTTCCTGGAAATAAGAATAAATTTTGTAAACTTCTTAAATCTTTATATGGTTTAAAACAAGCACCAAAACAATGGCTTGAGAAATTTGATAAAGTTCTAGTTGATAATATATTTTCCTCAATTAGAGTAGATAAATGTGTGTACACAAAAACTGTTGATAGTGAATCAGTAATTATTAGTTTATATGTTGATGACATGCTTATTCTTAGTGTCATAACTTGTCAAATCCTAAGACCTAACCCGCTAGACTTAATATCAAGGAGTCGCCACCAACCATTCAAACCTAAGGTGTGATTGGTCACCTATTCATGTCTAAAGATAAGGCATGGTCTACGTTCAAAGATTTTTAGACTCGGGAGTACGGTTACGTGTGGGGAAGGATTAGCACCCCCACAACGCCCATCCTAAGATGGTACCAACTAGCTTTAGGTTATCTTTATAGTTTGCCTTGGGTTCATATTAATTTCGATATACTTATATATTGGAAAATTTCTAAGATTTTTCCATCAATTTGGCTCCAACCTTAGAAATTCCCCACACCTCAAGATATTCAAGGAGTCTCAATTGACTTTCTTGAACTCTATCGTCGGATAAATTTTAATATTTTATGAGATTCCCTTTTTTCCTAATCATGTCTCTAATTTTTGACTCCATATTCATTTTATAAATTTCTTAGATTTTTTTAATTTATTTTTTATATTTTTTATATTCTTATATACATTTTTTGTAAGAAATAAACATGAATTATGTTTTATTGAAAATTCACTTTTAAGCGTCCCATCAATTTGGCTCAGCCCAAAAGAAACCTCCTCACCTAGAAATTTCCAAGGAGTCTCAATTGACTTTCTTGAAATTTCATCATCGGCATAACTCATATTTATTCTTTTTTCATTTATCTTATTTATTATAATTCTATTTATGATTTATACTTTATCTTATCTTATTTTATTTATTTATCTTTATTTGTTTATTTGTCTTTATTTGCTCATTTTTATTTATCTATAAATATGAATTAATAAAAAAAATCTTTCAAAAGTATTCCATCAATTTGGCTCAACTTAAGAAAAATTCTTTCACCTAGAAATTTTCAAGGAGTCTCGATTGACTTTTTTGAAATTTCATCACCGGTATAATCCATATTCATCCTAAGTATTCTATTAAATTTATTTTTATCTTTATTCTATGAGGTTTTATATTTATCTTATTCTATTTTCTTAAAAATTATTACCGTGAATTTAATGTCCAAACAATTAATCATGCAAAAGTAATATAAATCAAGAATTAAAATTAATTATCATGCAAACAAATTAAATCACATAATACAAGCTTATCATATGAATTTAAATTAACATACAAATTTTTATTAGATTAAATTCTTCAACATGCAAACTATCTTATTATCATACAAATTGAACGTTAGCCTCTAAGTTATTAAATTATTAATTTCATCCAACTATCACATGCATACAAATTATTTGACATACTAATTGTTAACTAATTAATTATATAATTAAACATTAAATCAAGAAACAAATAAATAATAACCCAAAAAAACTTAGTTTACTCACCTATATCCTTTACCTTTCTTTCCACGTGACTCTCCTTTCTTGCCTTGGTTTTTCCTTGTTTTTCTAGCTCTTGCTTTCTCATGTGGCAGCCAAAGTTTAAGATGCAAAATAGGCTCATCTTTGCTTCTCTCAATCAAAGGCAACAACACGTCTAGTGGTTTCAGCAACAGTAACGGTAGTAGGTTGGCAGCAGCTCTTCTTCACGTTGCCAGCAGGTTCCGGTCTTAGCATCAAACAGTGATACACGTGCTTCAGTTCGGTCCACAAGCAGCAGCAGTGGTCGGGTAAAGACAGAAGGCAACGACGGTTCAAGGGCTATATCTGGAATGGTGCAGCAACACTGAGAAGATGATGACAGTGATGAACCGAATTGCAGCCGCAGGTTTGAGGGACAAAGTTGGCAGATGCGGGAAGACAGGACAACAATGAATGATCCGGCAATTGCAGATGATGAGGGTGAGTAATGCACTTCGACGATGAATGGCAGAGCAGTGGGTGCGGTGGAGAAGATGATGTCAAAGCTTGGTTGTCGATACCAAGCGGTGGCGTGAAGGTGATGGATGATGTTGGCAGAGATGCCTGTTTGCTAAGAATGATGTAGTCGACTAAGGGAGTATGATGGTTGTAGCAAGGTGAATCGGTGTTGGAGGGAAAATTTAGAGATGATATGCTAGATTGTGAATGACCCAACTCATGAGGTTTAATCTCTTTTTATAGCCACTAATTAGTTAGAGTCCTAATACAACTATACTTATTCTACTAATTATCTCCTATTTTTAATATTTTATCTATTTAATTCTTATGTTAATCCTAATCTAACTCTATCAAATTTAATATTACTCCAAATAATTATCCTAAAAATCTAATTATCCTAATTATCTAATCCTAAAATTAATTTTATTTTTATTTCTTTTTATCTTTTCTCTCTCTCTTTTTTTTTATTCCTAAATCCTATTTTAATTTTAATTTCCTAATTAATGCTAATTCTAAATCTAGAAATTCTAATTTAATTCTAGCCTAATTCTAAATTGTTAAATTAAAATACAAATGTCACCCAACCCAATTAATTATTTATACAAATTAAGACCCCGGACAAAATAGGGTGTCTACACTTAGTACATGCATTGATGTTGTGAATGAAACTAAACATTTTTTAACTTCTAAATTTGATATGAAGGATTTGGGAGAAGCTAATGTTATTTTGGGTGTCAAAATCATAAGACGTGAAGGTGGCCTAATGCTTACCCAAGAGCATTATGTTGAGAGGCTACTTAAGAAATTTGAACACTTTGATGTCACACCTGTGAGTACTACTTATGATGCTAATACCCAATTAATGAAAAATAAATGAGATAGTGTAGCTCAGTTTGAGTATGCTCAGATTATTGGGAGTCTGATGCATTTAATGAATTATAGTCGACCTGATATAGCTTATGCTGTGTGTAGACTGAGCAAATATACACAAAATTCCAATTATGATCATTAGACTGCCTTAAGCAGAATAATGAAATATCTGAGAGGTACCATGAACTATGGTATTTCATATAGTGGATTTCTCGCTATGTTAGAAGAATATAGTGATGCTAACTAGATCTCAGATTCAGAAGAAACAAAATCCACTAGTGGATACATGTTCACCTTTGGTGAAGGTGCTGTATTTTGGAAATCAGCTAAACAAACAATAATAGCTAAATCCACCATGGAGTTAGAGTTTATAGCTCCAGAATTAGCTAGTAATGAGGCTGAGTGGTTAAGAAATTTCTTAGCAGATATTCCGTTGGAAATGAAACCGACACATTCTGTGTCTATACATTGTAATTGCCAAGAAGCAATAGCCATTGCGAAGAATAAAACTTTCAATGGTCAAATTAGACACATTCGATTGAGACATGATGTGATAAAGCAACTGTTTAAAGATGGAATTATATCCGTTGATTATGTGAAGTCAGAAGTGAATTTGGCCAATCATCTGACTAAACCATGCATTTGACTAAACCATTAGGAAGAAAATTAATTCATTATTCATCGAGGGGAATGGGACTTAAGCCAGTTGAGGAATATCAACAATGATGGTAACCCAACCTATGTGGTTGGTGATCCCATGAATTAGGTTCATATGAGTAATAACAAGTCACTTGTTAATCTAGTGATGCACTATAAAAATTAATTGTCCCTCCTATGGTGAGAATAGTGCAAGACTGCAATGAAAGAGAGGATGAGCTAGGCTCTTAATGAATTCCATATCCATTATTGGTGGTGTATTAACTACTTGATGGAATCACTTATATGAGTGTGAATAAGGCCACTCTTATCAGAATTGTGGCAAATTCTCTAGAGCACTCATGAATAAACAGGCAGGCGCATAGCCTATTAGCGCAAAATCGAGTTGAACAACAAAAATTGTGGGGGTGTAATGTGATTGATGAAAATTATGATTCACAATTAAAATTTTTGGTTCATAGAAGCTTCAAACTTCACTAATAAATTTGTGAATTATATTTCATTCTTTCTAGATCTGGTTTAGAGTACAAAAGACACCAATCTCGATATATTACATTGAATAGAGTTTAACCTAGCATATGGTTTTGATAATTTTTTAAACATTTTGAAATATGTGGGGGATTGTTAAACAAAACTGTCCGTTTATATTTCAAAATCAATTTCTTTGTATTTCAAAATGTTTAGTAACTGATTTTGTTCAACAATTAAAATGGCTGTTATGGTTTGATTTAAATGTTTAGTAACTTATGATATAAATATTTAGTAACAGATGCTTTAAATGTTTAGTAACAGATGATATTATTGCATGATTTAAATGACTAAGTTACTGACATTTTCTTACCTATAAATTGTAGCCTTCACATTTCATTCTAACACACGTCTCATCTTTTCTCATTCCATATCTCTAGCTTTCTCATTTTTCTTCTTTGTTTTTCACAACTTTGCTGGGTTATAGTTTTATAATATTTTGGTGTTCTTGTCACGCTTAATAGCTAATGCAAATTATTAAGGAAGGTCTGTTGTATCCTGGGAAGGTAGTTGCCTATACTTGTTGCATTGAGTTTCTACTTCGAGGGTCGAAATTATTCTTAAGGACAGTGCTTGCACGCCTCAGACTTGTTCAATTTACTATTTCGAAGTAATTTTCCAACACTTGATTCAAAGATGAAAAGTTGACTTTGACGTTTCTAAAGATTTGGCCATTGAGTGAATATTTGTTCGTCTACAAGTGGAATTTCTAAGATACAATCAAAATCAATGAAAATCTTTTTTCTGTAAAAGCCTTTTGTTGATACTTACTACTAATATCAAATACAATACCTTCTTCCACATTATTTGCTTGATTCCATAACCTAATCACAATCCTTGTTGAGACTAAAAACGTGTCTGCATTTCTATTTATAGAACCTTTTATTTTCATCTTTCCGTCACTATGTTTTAACATTAGTTTAAAATAAAGCTTGTCGTCATTCTCTAGATAATTGTTTATTAAACAAATCGTCAAAACTAGGAACAAAGATAAGTTGAAGAACTTTTATATTTTGAAAATTATTTTGTGAATGGAACAATGTTTATCCTTTATATTTCCTTATGTTATTCAAGTCTTTTTTAGAACTTAAAAACTGAATGATTGCCTTAATGATTGAATGTTTATGCTTGAATGAATATTTGTGTTGATAGGTTGATTAAGGCTTAGATGGATGATTAATTGGTTTATTGAATGTTTGGATGAATGATTGATCTTGTGTGACAATTGCTTGATTGATTGAACTTGTGTGGTCTATCCTCTATGGTACTTAAAACCAATTTGTAGTAGGAATATAAAATGTAATGTATGCTCTTAGATTATTTACCATTTTGTGATTTGAATGGATGATACCTATTGACTTTGGTTGATTTTGACTAAATTGTGGTGAATGTGTATTTTTGGTTGAATGGTGAAAGCCTTACCATGGGCTCATTGACGTAAGCTAATTTGCTTGCTTTGTTTGAGTTTAAACAATGTGTATCTTGTATGTCATACCTTACAAGGTCTGTCCATAACATTTGCATAATACATCAGTCTATCCACATCATATGTGTGTCAGCACAAGTCTATCCACCTCATTTACATTATGAGTCTATCTACCTCCTTTACATAAGCTCGTCTACATCATTTTTGCATAAGTGCATTCTCATAAACATGTGTCTTCATTTGTATACATGTTCTACATTTCTGGTCTTACTCTGCATAATTCAAACTTCCTTAACTCATTAAATTTTCATCTATCATTTACAAGTCTAATATATGATTGGAATAAGTATTACCTTTACTTTTCCCTTGATTTTACTGCCACATTGCCCTTTCATTAGTGAAATACTATTTCTTTTTAATATGACAAAAAGGGAAGAAGTGGTTTGGAATGTAAAGCATCTAGTAAGGTGGAATAAGGAGAATGATTTAGGAATACCCTCATGCAAAATCACAAGTATGCTTATGCTAATAAGGAGATATGATTTTGCAAAAATTAAAAAGATTTATTTTAACTTGAAGGAGAGTAATTAAAATTAATTCGTTTTAAACTTTGTCATATTAAAAAGGAAGAGATTGTTGACTTTGAAATACATTAAGATTTTGATATGACTTTGCAAGGAACAAGAAGAAAGTAATTTTAAAAAGCATGAAAGGTTTAATTGTTTGAATCTTATTTACTCATGCTTAATAAAAGATAAAGTTAGATATGGACAATATAAAAGATAGAATATACATTTGCATATTTTAACTTGAGTTAATCTTTCTTCCTATGCCAATTATATGTGATTTATATAGCAGTATAGATACAGTTTGAATATGCATCTATACAACATGATTTGAATATTGACAAGACTAACAGTGTATCGATACTCGATCATAACCATGAAATAAAAGCCTCATACCCTATTTTGGCACTGATACAGTTAAGTGAAGTATCGATACAATTACTTTTTTGTGTGCAAGATTTCTCTTAAAAGTATTAATACACAAAAGGAAGTATTAATATGCTTTAAGTTTGACAAGCTTCAACAGTCGGATTTTTGTATCTTCAAATAGGAAGATCATTAGGAAATCAACCTCAATAGTTAAAGACTTGAAGAATCTATATAAAGAAGCTAAGAACTTAAAAAAGAGAGAGTCAAAATTCCATATCCAAGTTATACTCATTTCAAAAGCTTCACAAGAGAAAAGAAAAGGGAAGACAATGTATCAATCTCCACATTCATTGTCTCGAAAAATTTCATTCAAAAAAGCTAAAGAAAGTGATTCAACCTTAGTAAAGGTATTAGAAACCATATTATTAGCCCTCACTTGTTAAAAAGGGAGAGTTCCCTTGAGTGCTAATGTGTAAAGTGAGATTAGGTAGACTAAGGTTTGTTTCTTGAACCAGAAAAAGAAGCACTTGTAAGGTTTGCTCTTTTAGCAAAAAAAAAAAAACTTGTAAAAGTTGCTTCCTATAGCTTAGAAAAGGGAATGTGTAGGTTTGCTCTTTGAGCTTATGAAAAGGAAGTAGGAAAGGTTGTCCTTGAGTCTTGCAAAAAAGGAAAATGTTGTCTCCTTTAGCCTGCAAAAAGGCGAAGTTGTAAACCATTTTCGATAGTGGATTTGGTGGAAATCCTTGGAAGAATACAAGGTAGAGGATGTAGGCTGAGAGCTAAACCTTTATAAATAATTATGTATTGCTTCTATTACCTACTCTCTTACATTACTTGTTGCTTATTGCTTTATCTATTACTTGCTTGATTTTAACATAAGTAGTGTATGTAGTACTTAAATTAGAAAAGCCTTAAGTTAGAAAAAGATTTAAGAATCGATTCACCACCCCTCGGTTATTTGCAAGCCAACAAGGTTTTAAAAGCGTACATAGGAGTTAATTATGGGGAAAGAAACAAGGGTAGGGATGTTATCCTAGATTTTGCTTTATCATATGATCTAAAGCTAGTGAACACAGTATTTATAAAGAGAGAATTTCACCTTATAACCTTTAAAAGTAGACTGAATTCAAGTCAGAAAGATTTTTTTTTACTAGGAGGAAAAATAGACATAGATGTCTGGACTACAAGGTTATCTCAGGTGAAAGTATTACCACATAACATAGACTTTTAGTCATAGACATGAGGATTCGTACATAGCATCAAAGGAACCAACAAAAAGGAATTGCATGGATTCGATGGTGGAAGCTAAAAGAAGATAATTATGCAGTATGTAGAGACAGTTGGATCCAAAAAAAGAACTAGACAATAGAGAATAACCCAAATTTACTGTGGAACAAGATGGCAAAATGCATTCGTAAGGTGGACAAAGAGATACTGGAAGTATCAAACGAAAGAGCATTGACAGGAAAGGATGCCACATGGTGGACTACTTCAGTTAAGGAAGCTTTAAAGACTAAGCAAAAGTGCTACAAGACTTTGAAGAAGAACAACAACGAAGAGAGTTTTACAAAATATAGGTTAGCTAAGAAAGAGGCAAAAAAGATGGTGGCAGAAGCTAAAGCAAAGGTTGTGAAAGAGATTTACGACATGTTGGACACAAAGGGTAGAGAAAAAGATATATAGATTGACATGAGCAAGAGAGAAAAGCAATCACAACCTAGGAGTCGTGAAATTTATCGAGGATAAATACCAAGGAACTCATGTTATGGACAATGACATTAAAAAAAGATGGCATTATTATTTTGAAAAATTATTTAATGACAAACAATGTCAAAATTTGGATGATACACTTAATTAGACAACTTGTGCAAGGTTCTCCAGTACTGAGAAAAGATCTTCATATGATCTTTATAGACTTAAATAAAACATATGATAAAATGCCTAAAAAGGTGCTATGATGATCCTTAACGAACAAAAGAGTTCTAATGAAATACATTGAACTAATTAAAAACATGTATGAAGATGCAAAGAGACATGTGAGAATATTTTGAGGGCAAATAAACGAATTTCCCATCTTCTCATCACAACAGGATTACATCAAGAGTCGATGCAAAATCCATTCCTATTCAATCTAATAATGGACAAATTGACAAAATCCATCCAGAATAAGGTCCCTTAGTGTATGATGTTTACAGATAATATTATCCTATGTGCCGAATCTAGAGCGAAGATCAATGCAAAGTTGAAATTGTGGCGACGGATGCTAGAATCAAAAAGGTTCAAACTAAGCAGAATAAAGATTGAACACATAAAATATAAATTCAGTTCAAACAAAGAGGAAGATCAGAACATAAGCGATACCTAAGCGAGAGCGATACCTAAGCGAGATCATTTTCGATATTTGAAGTGGATCATACAGATGGATGAAGAGATTGATTGTGATATAACTCATAAGATGTAGGCTGACTGGAGTAAGTGGAGAAGCGTTACAGGTGTGTTGTGCGATAAAAAAATTCCTATATGGTTGAAAGACAAGTTCTACTAAACAGTTGTTAAATCAACATTGTTATATGATAATAAATATTGGATGATTAAGAGATTGAAACAAAAAGATGCGTAGCAAAAATGTGAATGTTGGATGAATGTGTGGATATACAAAGAATAATAGAATGAGATATGAAGACATTCGTAAAAAAGATTGTAATAGTATCTATAAAAAATAAGATGAATAAAAGTCGTTTATATTATTTTGAACACATACAATGTAAAAATATAGATGTTCCTTTTAAAAGAATTGAGGTTATGAATTATGAGAAAAAATCAAGGCTAATAGAAGACAAAAAAAAGATTTGAAAAGAAGTCATTTTAAAAGAACTGAGGTTATGAAATATGAAAAATAGATCAGGGCTAAAGGAAGACAAAAAAAGATTTGAAAAGAAACCATTTGAAAAGATATAACAATATCAACGTTGTAAGAACATATTGTTTTGGATAAGAATAAATAGAAGAAGAGAGTTTATATTGACAACTTAATGTGAGTTTATATATTGATTCATATAATCTATCTTAATTTATCAGGATAAATGATCCGCTGATGATGATAATGATAAAAACGACGACGGCGATAGATAAACCATTGTTCATATTCAATTAGTCATTGGCAAAATAAGAAAGGAAGCCACGAAACAACAAAGAATGATGAATGATGTGATGATACCTGGCCCTATCTAACCACTTAAATTAATGAAGTTTTTTATCTTAATATTGTAATTTAAAATCTTATTTTTCAAAGTATCATATTTATAAACTTATTTACCAATATATAACAGTTTTTGCCATGTCCTAGATATGCCATATTTTTTAATTTTTAAAATAAATACTAAAACAATAAATGCTAAATGTTAAAGAACTTCATTTTCTTGTAAAGTTTCCGTAAAGTAAAAACAACTCCACTTATTCTTTTCAGATCATGGCCGTCAGGCATGTAAGAATCAACGTTACTTTTTTTGTTCATAAATAGTAAGAATCAACAAGCAATCTAATTTTCAATCTTTCACTTTTGATTATCTACCTAATTTTTTTTTACCTTTCCTTCTTTCATTTAACATTATTCGTGATTTAAAAAACTAGAGTTGCTATGGAAGAATATAAAGAAAATCAAAATGTCTGTAAGAAGATGCAAAATGCACATTAAGCTTTAACATCAATAAAAACTGAAAAAAAAATTTAATAAAACCCCATATTAGATACAATTAATAAAAAATAGAGTAAACCCAAAAAAAAACGAATCAAATAAATTTCAATTCAAAGTAAAAATTGAATTCAGTAAACTTGGCAAAAAAAAATCAAAATACCTATATTGTCAACAACTAGACGGTGAGAAACCAACGAGATGGAGAAATAATAAAAAAACCAAAGAGATTGAGAAAGAAAAAAAACGAAGTCAGTAATTAAAAAGACAAGCCATTTATTTTCTTTTAGGTTATATTAATGGATTATTATCCTATCCATCATCAGTAGAGTTTTTTAACTTCACAAACAAAGTTAGGATAATAACATATTTTCTTTAAAACTATTCAAAAAAATAAAAAATAAATAAAATGAGACATATGTCATCATTCTAATTCCGCTTGTGAAATTAAAAAAACTACACTAACAGTAAATAAAATAATAATCTATTTTAATTTTTATATGTTTATTTTTTTTAAGTATTAAAAAATATATGACATGAAAATCACGTCAAAAGCTATTATACATTGAGAAATAAGCTATCAGTTACAATATTTTGGGAAATAAATTTTTTAAAAAACAATAGTTTGGTAAAAAAAAACCACTCTACATAGCATATCCTCTGTAACCCTGCATTCCAAACTGGTGCTTTTCTTCCCTAGTCGCCTATTTACACCCAATCCTCATACCAGCACATTTCTATTTTTCTCATTCCCAATAATTAGTTATATCCCTTAGCCAGTGGGTCACCTTTCAATAAACTGCTCCCACTAAAATAAATTTAACTAAACTGTTTTAAAAAAACTTATCAAATATGAAATGGAAACTAATGTCAGATTACTGATTGCATAATACGCTTCAGTCTAATGGTAATACCAAGGGAGCAATTATGTGAAGATAAAGGCAATACAAATCTGATAAATCAAATGCGTGCAAATACGATGAAGAGTGATCACTGACATCTAAAGGACACCTTGTTTTCCCTCTCACCTATTGAAATTGTCTCATTTATTATTTCTTTCCTATGTTGTATCCCTTTTTTAACGTATCAATCTTCAGATATATAAGACTGTATGTCTGATAAACAACATGCTGAAACGACAAAAAAGGAAATGGGAGGTCACGACGGCACAACCCTAGCAATTTGGTGCAAATTTGAAATATGAAATCAAATAAAATTTTCAAGTTTCATACTGGATGTAGAAAGTAAAATCCCACAAAAACAGAATTGATGTCAAGTGACATGAGTGTCATAATAAGAAACAAAAGCAACCATCGAAAATAACTTCCCTAGACAATCCGCTCCAACTCCCTTGCGTAACTAAGAGTTTGGTTGATCAGTTGTAGTGATGGAATCTCCTTACATGGTGCAGATTCTTTTGCCTTCTGGAAAAAGACAAATCCATTCTTCACCTCCCACTCAGGATGCTCCTGCAGTTCCAAGTAAGTTTGGCATGCCAAAGCCTTTGACAATTTCTTTAAAATAATTTAAACAAATACATACCTCTTTGATGTATTCCAAAAGTTCTTGATCAGATGAGAACAATAACATTTGTCGAGCATCATTAATTGAAAGATAGTCATATGCCTTCTCACTGCATCCAGCTATTTCATCTCTGAAAGCCATAAGTTATAAATAAAGTAATGAGAATTGAGTAATGAGCAAAAATTAGGCGCATAAACAAACTGAACATGTACAAATATTACTATGTTTGCACTCAGTCATTTATTTTTTAATACTGTTCCTGTTCGGTTTGTGTTCAGTAAGCTTGTTCGCGAACATTAAACGAACGTGTTCACAAACACATGTTCGTGAATATATATGTATGTGTAAACAAACACGTTCACAAATGTGTATTCACAAATATTAAGTGTACATGTTTGTGGACATTAAACAAAAAACTTAAATGAACAAATTGTATTTGCCAAAATATATAAAATACCAAATTAGAAAATCCTACATAAATATGTAAATTTAATAATTACATATTAAAATTACCTACAAGTAAATATGTAATTTTAAAAATTCATTATTGTTGAACAGCAAATAAACAATAAATGACTCTTAAATGGACAAATTTTAAACAAACCTTAAACGAGTTTGCTCATGAACATAAACGAATCAAATACATCTTTGTTCGTGATCGTTTGTTCAACTTAATAAACAAATATAAGCGAACAGAAACAAAACATGTTCACAGACTGTTAATCAAGTGTTCTAATCATTTACACTCCTAACGAGAATACATGAAAGAGCATATGAACATGAAAGTGCCACAAGCAAGGAACTCACAGGTGGTCAAAACAGGTAGTACCACCGTTGCTGATGTAATGAAGTCATAAAATGAGCTTAGGTTCAACATAATTGCAGACACAACCCAAATTTAAATGAAAGTTTGCCCATGTTTTTATTTCCTTATTCCCAAGCTATGACCATACATCAAAGACAATTGCTTACCTCACTGTTTTTGCCAATAGGTCCATGAAGTAAACATAAGTTTCATGAGGAGCAGTCCGTCTAGCATTCAACACACGATTGTAAGCCCCTTCCATAAAAGATTGCTCCAGCTCCACAGCATGCTTGATGCAAGGATTATCCAGAGCAGTGGCTGAAAGCAGTTCCAGTTCAGTATGAAACTCAGCAATTCTGTTCTGGACAAGAAGTCTCAAGAGATTAAGACCTAAAATCGGGTACTCTTGAGGGGATGGTGGAAGACGGTTACTGCTCCATTAAAAGAAAAGTAAAATAATTAGCATCAATTCCCTAAAATAAATTATAGAGGCTTCTTCATAAGAAATTAGTTATCATATGTGAGTACACAATGTGAGGTGACCGCTCATCAAAATGCTAAGCTGTGAATCACTTAGAGGAGCATGAAGCCTACTCTTGAACTTTGGGTTAATATAACTAATTATATGGAGAAGTGGAACAAGTTAAACAAAAGAAGGAAATATCAACAACCAGTAAAGATTTATAAGAGGATAAAAATGGAATTCCAATACAGTACATCCTAGAGAATCTGAAGTGTCAAAGACATTCTTTACATATGTTTCCCCATACTTTAATAAAATTTGTAAGAGTTGGAAGCATAGAATTTGGAAAGTGGACAACAAACTTAAGCAGGCTCCAGCAGACAAGTTCAGAAAATAGGGGATAAGTTATGATATTATACTTCATAACACTTGGCAGCATTATTGGCTGCTTGTACCTAGCAGATTCACTGAACAACTAATACAGCTATTCTCACAGTAGTCAATGTAGATCAGATCCAGAAGATACTTCCTTAATATCAACATTTACAAGCAACATATTCCCTTAATTCCATTAAAGAAGGTGTTAACCATCAGGAATATCTTTGATAGTATATATGCGTTTAGGCCATTCTTAAATTTCACTCCAAACAGACACATGGAAAAATGTTCTTCATTTTTTCTGCCATCGATTTCATCACACAATTCAGACCTATGAGTCCTATTGGATTAAATAAACCTTCTAGCTTGATGTTTCTAGTTAGACTGGTTGTTATCCATCTTATAGTAATCGTTATGCGGGATTCTATAGATTGCACCTCTTATACATTCATCTACCTTAGCCACCTAGAAAGAAAGGGGAGTAAATTACATCAAAAACAAGAACAAAACTAAAGCCTAGATAGAAAATTATACGTACAGGACAATGGCTACACTGAGGTGACAAGAAATAATTTCAAACTACAGTCTACAGAGCAAAACTTTAAGCATAGTTCTGAAAGACAAGCAACTAACCCAGCATCTGTATAATAGGACTTCAACTGGAAGAAATCCCTCTCAAAGGCATCTTGATCCTCAATTTTTACACTGAGGACAACAGCATGCTCATAAATTTCCCCTGAAATCATCGGTGAAAGAAACAAAAGTAAACAACTGATAATTTATAATCTTTAAACAATTAGAGACTTAAATTCTTATTTCTATCCAAATGGGCTAAAACATAATAGTTGAAACAGACTTGAATTATTAATGACATCTATACTCCAAAAAGAAGGCTTAATGATCACAACAAAGAAAAAAACAAATTTGCATTTTCCAAATCATATTTGAGATTTAGCAATGTTTTCATAGCAGTCTTCACCCTAAACCACGTTATATTTAGTTCTTGCACATGAAGCTTCAACTAATAAGTTTTTTTTTTTTGGTGTGCGTGTGTGCGTATAGCATCTCTCAATATATGCCAAAGCTACTGCTCCAATTAAAGATGGTCCAATATACAAATGAAATACAAAAGAAAAAAAAATATTTGGGTAAATAGAATTACTTGCTAACAGCAATTCATTAACCGCATTTGGCGTATTTTCAAAAAGCGGAGGAAGGCTCCTAAACTTTGTCAGCAACACCTGTAATAATAAATCCCAAATTATTCAAGCAGCTTTTGGACATCAAAATTCTTGAGAAATAACCAAAAGTTCTACCCAGACTAAAAAAAATTATTTTTATTGCCTTCATCTAGTTCTAACGCAATCAATTTCATCGTCTCAGTTTTCAGCACAAAGTAGCTAATTTATAATTGAAACATCAAGCACAAAGCCCCTAATTTCCTAAACCCTAAAAAATAACCGCCAAAGAAACTGACATCTCTTTTGGATATGAAAAAAATGTGTAAAACCCTAAAATTTTTCCCAAAGGAGAGAAATCAGGATTTGAACAAGTTAAAGACCTTGAGCTGAGAAAGGAGATTAACGCAAGAATCGTAATCTTTTCTGATAAATGCGGCTTTGAATCGCTCGAATAGCTGCGACACTTCGGTTAGCTGTGGATCCATCTCACTGTTCTTTCACGAGCTTTCGTGTTGCTGAAACAATGGAAATTCTTTTTCTAATTTTGTCTACTTTCACATTCACTTTTGCAGGCTACAGCAAAATATATAAGGGAGCGTTTGGTTGATTACTTGGGCGATCCATTCCCCCTCGTATACAATGGGCACCGCATTAGCGGCTTGCTCTACGTTACTCAACACGTTGAGGTTAGTTTCGCATTGGAAGAGAATTAGCTCGATGCACTTTCGCAACATAAAAAATTTTAAGGGTAAATTCTATAATAAGTTTTTTTTATGTTTGAACCTAATTCAATTTTAATCTATTACTAATAAAAATGAACACTTCACCTCAGATAACTTAATATTATCAACAAAAATTAATGAAATGTGAGTAATTATAAAATTATCTTACTTTAAAATTTTCAATACAAATAATTCTTCATTTTTTCATTTTTCCATTATTTTCCACGATTTTTAACTCTTTTTCACAATTTTTTCATTGTTTTTTTATGAGTATTATTTAATCTATGATTTCTTTGTAAATGTATTAGATTTAATCTTATTAATTATTAAAAATAAAATTATACTTAATTTAAATTTTAATAAATTCAATCAATGTTTCAAATTTTAAATTTGATTTTGAATAATTTTAAATATAAATCATTTTATGTTATGTTATTTTAAATTAAGTTATTTACATTTTTATTATAAGTAAATAAATAAAAATTAAATTAGAAGTAAAAATAAATAAACAAAAAATAAATTAAAAGTAAAAAAAAAAAAGAGAATAAAAAACTTTTCAAAACCCAATAACTCTTCAACATTTCCTTTTTTTATTTTTGTTTGATTTTGAGTATTTAAAGTATTTTAAATGATTCAGAGGTTCACGGAAATCTTCTTCCGTGATCTCCAAAACTGAATAAAAAAATTAATAAAGCTCACAAAAGTGAATTTCCGTGAGCTTGTTAAGGTTTACGGAAATTCACTTCCGTGAGTCTCTTAAAGCTCACGGGAATTTCTTCCTGTGAGTTTCGAAAATTAAAAAAAAGAAAAAAAGGTATTTTGGGTAAAAAAATTTATTTAGATTGTGTTTAGTATTTTTTTGGTTGTATTTAGAATTTCCCATAGAAAAGTTTAGGGTGAAGTGTCTATTTTTTATATTAATGGATTAAAGTTGAATTGTATGCAAACTTCAAAGACTTAGATGGATTTTACCCTTTTTTAATTATATAAAATAAAATTTAATAAAATTAAATAATTACATATTTCAAAGCAACACATGTTCATAATATCATATATCCAACCATTCAAGATTCATGCTAATAAATTTATTAAAAAAAAATCTCTCGACCATAAGAGTTCTCTTGTCACATCTCGTGATTACATAATTTCATGTTTTTCCACACAATTTTACGGTTGGGCTGTCTGTGATGCTTTTAACACTTGCACAATACAATAATAAATGATAAACATTTATTTATTTAATTAATTCGGAATATAAAATTTTTACAATATTCCTTACACTTTACATCTCCCATTTCTATTTTACAATAAAGGAGTACTGTATACATATGTCTAAATATAAATCAAATGTGACTGTACCTTCAAATTTGAAGCACTTTGCCCTAGCGCGCAAATTCATAGCTCTTTTATTTGAGGGAGCTCTCAAATCATCCTTGCGATTTATCTAGAATGTTGGAAAATAAAGGAGTGAGCGAACCACGTGCTCAGTAAAAGAGTTATATGTAACTCTTGATATCCAGATATCTATATGCTGTCAAATCATTATCAGATTCCTATAAATACTCTAGGCTCATATAGGAAGGATATTACAGTCGGCTAGGGATCTGAATGGAATACATAAGGTATTTTAAAATACCTGTCTTGTCCCGGAACCTAGAAGCAACTGTAGGGAGTAATCATATCTTTTAAAACATGAACATTTTTTTTCCATCACCTTCCTTTTTCCTTTAAATCCATTTTCTTATAACATTTTCATCATTTACATCTAATATTCAATTTTAAAATCATAATAAGAATATTAGATTTATAATCCTCCTCTTTCCTTTTTGAAAAACATATCACATATATTATGAATATGATCATGTAGTACAGTACTTAGTATAGTAAAAAGCACTATAGAAAAGTATTGTAAATCATTTTGATTTTTCCCACATATCGTATAAAACATTTCCTTTCAACATATCACATATCATAATGGAGACTGAGGCAATTACCCAAATCATATCATGCTATAGACCCCCGGAGGGTAGAGAAATAAACATATCAGATCTATGGCCATAATCTATATTGTCCTTAGTGGATCACTGATCAGGTATCGATCGGGACTACACATATCACATGTCACATATTACATATCACGTATCACATATTAGCATGATTAAGGGGCCATCTAGTCTCAAAACAGTAATTTTCATCATCATTTTACCTTTATGGAATTTTTTTTGAAATAAATAAATTCATAAATAAATCCATGAAGGTTATATAATTAATCAAGTGAATATTTAAGAAAACATTTATAAAATATTCACTTTATCCCTTTTCATCTTCTATTTCATATCACATATAGTTCACATATCGGGAGAATTTTCGATGATCTCATTTCCACCAATTTCAATAACATGAATATTTTAAAAATAAAATTCGATATATTCATGTTTTATGAAAAATAATCATTTCATCATTTCCATGGGTTGGAAAATATTTCACATGCAAGAAAATCATTTATAATGATTTTAAATAATTTCCTAAAATTTTTTGGCAGCATAACGGTTGTTTGTTTAATAACCTCCCTGCACAATTTAACCTTTCAAAACCAGCCAAATTTCCTCATTTTTCAGCATAATCATTTCACCAATATTTCCATAAAATCATGCATATTAATTTCATGCACTCGAGATATCCCTACAGGCTACATATGCATCCCTTACTTGTCTTATGAAGCCGAGCTTCCCGGTTGTGCTATCGAAGTCCTTAATTTTGGGCTGCAAAATAATTTTATTAAAAATTATCAATATTTTTCCTCTTAATTTTAAGCTACTAACTTTCATAAAATGCAATGCAGCCACTAATGTCATAATATATGCACAACCAGTATAAATTATACTGGTGCTAAAACCCAACTTTTCCATATTAGCTTCTTTTTGGGTTCTAATTTCACCAATATTTCTCTTTTAATTTCTATAATTATTTTCTATCATTAAATCAAAATTTTCAGTATATCCTCATATTCAAGTATGTCATGGCCGAACCCCCTTTATGGCCATTTCTTGACTTTCAATTCTTTTCCTTCAATTTATTGTTTCAAATTGTCATTCCTTGTCCACGTGAGTCTTTCCCTTTATTTTTCTGCATGTAGCCATAAATTTGCTACTCTTTCATGCTAAACCAAATCTCCCCCTTCACTAGCTAAATTTTGACTCTTTCACCATCTCAATTTTTTCAAGCTTTCTCTTCATTTTATCTAATTTCCTTTAGCCATTTCTCATCATCTTTCCTTAAATTCCAGCACAATTTCTTTGTTTTTCTCATCTATACCAAAATCTCATTTTGTTTTAATTCCATGATCTAATAAGGCTTAACTAAAGACAATACTAGAATCATGCTTCTCATGTTAAAAAAAACATATAAATCCACCATTTAATATCAAGAAAACCATAGAATTTTGGAAGCTCACCTTAACCGAATTGCTCACTCCAAAACAGAATTTTGTTTCTATCTCACATCAGTCTCACTTGGCTTGGTTCTTGGCTAGTTTAAATGATGAAGGAAAGGTTGATGGTGAAGGTTTAGATGGTTAGGTATCCAAAGTATATGATCTTGCTGAATTTTCCTCAGAAGAACTGAAGCCAAAACAAAACCCAAATGCAACACAAAAACTAATTCTCGTGGACAGCAGGGGAATCGGTAAGAAAGAAGGAAAATTTGCTGAAGGTTTTTTTACTTTAGTCTTCCATTTATTCAAGACATCCAATAGGAATTTGCCACCTTTCTTACTTATCCATTTTTCTCATCATTTTTATGTCTTATTAGCATTAAATTGTTGAAGAAAACTGTAGCAAAGGAACGGCTAAGAAGGGTTCCTTGCTGTTCGGTTTTGACCATGGTTGCCTCTTCTTTTTGTAATTTTCATCTAATGAGAATTATTCACATGTTAAATTGTAACTTCTCTTCCTTTGTATATTATTAATTTTACCTTTTATTCTATAAAAAAATATGGTTAAAATCTCAGCCAATTTTCTAGCTGAGCAACGTACCATGGCATCAAAAGGAGTGGCGTACCGTCTACAATTTTGGCTGCACTTTACTTGATTCATTTTGCCTATTTTGAAGCATACTTCATCCAATTATTTTCAGCCAAATATCCACTTAATAACTCCCTTCATCTATTATTATTAATTCAATTTTTTTATAGCACAAAAAGGATTGAAATTTAGCTTGTCTCAAACCATATATCCCACTCCGGCAGAAACTAACGTGCACTAAGTTTTGTTGCACAGTTTTTGCTTGATTTCCACTTCCTTTAATATTTCCCACCAATGAAATTTAATCACTTGTCCAATATATAAATTTTCCTCCTCTTCTAAATACATTTATTTGTATTTTTATGCCATGAAATAATACTTTCATTCTAAAATTTCAGGTTTCTTTTCTTCCTTCATTCTATACTTTTAATTCATCATTCAGTATTTGTTTCAACCCTTATACACCATACTATAATTTATAAATCCAATAATTCCAAATTGAGAATGGAAATTCATTCAATCTTTATTTAATTCCACTAAATAATTTAATTCCGTTATCAATAATTTACAAAGTATAGTGTACAGTGTTATAAAATCAGGTCTCACATTTTCTCCCCACCTTAAGAAATTTGGTCCTCCAAATTTCACCCGGACCTGTCCCTGATAGAGCTTTGGATACTTCTCACACATAAGGCTCTCTAACTTTCAAGTAGCCTCCTCCTCAGTGTGATACTGCCAGAGCACCTTAACCAAAGGAATAGTCTTAGATCGCAATACTTTGTCCTTCCTATCCAAGATCTGTACTAGCCTCTTGATGTAACTCATATCCTTTCTGATCTCCAGTGTCTCATGTCGAATTACGTGAGAAGGATCTGGATGGAACTTTCTCAACGTTGAGACATGGAATACGTTATGCACTCCTAACAATTCTGGTGGTAGTGCTAACCGATATGCCATATCTCCTACGCAATCTAAGATCTCAAAAGGTCCGATGTATCAAGGGCTCAACTTTCCTCTCTTCCTAAATTTCATTATTCCTTTAGGTGATGAGAACTTCAGAAATACATAATCACCCCTACATTTCGGGAGCCTGCTTGACCAAGTCGGGAGCTAATAACTCACGGTCTCCCACTTTTTTTTCCCATGCTATCGTGGATTTTCCATCGTCTGCCATATAAAGTCTCGTAAGATGCCATGCCGATACCTGATTGTTAGTTATTATTATAAGCAAACTCTGCCAGGGTAGATAATCGTCCCAGGAGCCTCTAAAATCAAGTGCACACACTCACAACATATCCTCGAGCGTCTGTATCGTACGCTCGGACTGTCCGTCAGTCGGCGGACGACATGCGGTGCTAAACCCAGTTAGGATACCATGGCTTCCTGAAATCTCTCTCAAAATGAGATATGAAGTGGGACTCCCTGTCAGATGTGATGCTCACTGGAACATCATGTAATCTCATTATTTCCCTGACATATAATTTGGCTAAGGCACTAATTGGATCAGTAAATTTCATGGCCAAGGAATGAACATACTTAGTCAATCTATCCATAATTGTCCAGATAGTATTATATCTTTTGCGGTCCTTCGAATTTTTCTTAATTTAGGAAGTACAACCAATATAGGTATTTTTCTTCCTTATATAATTTCTAACTTTCAATAAATCTTATTTTTTAAGATGAGACTGCCAGTATACTTTTACAATCCAAATTTCCTTCAAATCACACATTTCCTCTTTCATAATCAATTTATACTCCCTGAAATTATTTATCATCATTGGGAGTTAACAATTTTCACTTCTTTTCATACAGTAATTAATTCACACCATTTATCACTGATTATCTCATTTGGTGCCAAGTCGATAACAATTTGATGATTATCATTTAGACATTTTTAATCAATCGTATGTAATTGTCCCAGTAGCTTTTACATCCAGTGCACCCGCTCTCAACATATCATTGAGCGTTTATATATTACGCTTGAATATTTAATCAGTATTAAGGGGTGCTAACAGTAAATTTGGAATCCCAAAGCCTTTTGCTATTTTCTATAAGCATATGGCAATTCAGGGATCCACATCACATGTAACGCTCACTAGAACTTCACATACATTCTCACCGTTTCACAGATATATTTTGACCATGGCACTAGAGAAATTCAGAAGCCTGTTAATGGAAAGTTATTCAATTTGATCAATCAGTCTATAAAGCACCTCCATAACATCCTAGTTCCTTTGGATTCTTTATTATCCCACAATATTCATTCATTAAATCCACATATGTCACAAAATATTTCATTTATCCTTTAAGTACCACAGGTAACTCACAGAACTATATCGAGTTCTTCACATCATCTATAACCACTTATCTGTATGCTTTTATTTAATAACATCTCGTTTCAAAAATTGATCTTAAGGCTCCACATACATCATTGAGTGGATTAGATAAAACATCAATCTTGAATAAATGGATGTCCATTTCCAGTGATAACACTATTGAACATTCAGGATTTAATTCACAATCACGAATTATTCTTATTCTTTCGAACCCAATCATATGTGCTTTTCCTCAATTACACTAATATAGATGTGTTCTTTATTTATTAATATCTGGAGTAATTTCTTACGCTCTTCAGACTCTTTTATATTCTCTGATAAGAGCTTATAAATAGATTCCTTGTTGTGAATCGAGTCAATAATTTCTCAAATCCACATTACTCCAAAAATTTATTTAGAATTTCATCCGGTATCTTTTAAATCATGTCCTCATACCATTTTGGATGTTTCATTATCTACGTCCTATAATTCCATTATGTATCCTCAAAACACATACTTGTAACTTTCAAATCATTTAACATATATTTCATATCGATTCACTCATCTACGTTTTCACTTCATAATATACCATTTTGTAAAATATATTTCAAAATATTCCGGTTCTATAAATATCTGATTTATACTCATAAGAAACAGAAGAATTATATAGAACCAGACTTAATAACACTGATATTGAATCATTAATGCACCATTAACCTTTTTAGTCACACTCAGTAAGTGTATCACTTTTCATAATATCCAATAATCCTTAATCAATATACCTCGTATTTTCATGTTTAATTCAGGCCCTAAAGAATCCATAACAGGGCTGACTAATTCGCGACCTCCCATAATATACACTCTGGTCGTATTACTCATTAGAGTATAGGTGGGGCTAATAGTGGTAACCATTATACATGTAAACAATTCTTTACACCATCAATTACTTTATCACCATTAATCAGTTCCAAATCAATTTAGTTATCTATGATTCAAAGGAACTATTTCAATATAGGGGCATATTTGTCAATTCTCCATTACCTTCTCTCTCTTTAAAATACATTCAACAGGTGATCTTAAGATCTAGTAACTGATGATATCTCATTCCACTCCTATATCATCATAGTAAGATCTTGATTTGATCCGGACAGAAAAGTCATGGTGGGGCCCTCACCGAGTTCCTTTCTGTTCCTTACCGAACATACCTTCATTTAAGATTATAAGATCACCTATTTCAGGTAAAATTCTAGGATTATTATCCCTCTTTAGCATCCTTAATTCATAAATTTCCATACCATTTGAAACATTTAACCCAATTTACAGTCACTTTTTTTTTTATACATTCAGACTATTCAGTTCTACAAGGGATGTTAACTTTTTTTCAAAACCTTTTGTTCTAAAAGCATCGACAGACATCAGGCCAACCTTTCTCTGATACCATTAAATCTATCACATCCCGTGACGACATAATTTCACGTTTTTCCACACAATTTTACGGTTGGGCTGTCTATGATGCTTTTAACACTTTCACAATACAGTAATAAATGATAAACATTTATTTATTTAATTAATTCAGAATATAAGATTTTTACAATATTCCTTACACTTTACATCCCCTGTTTCTATTTTACAATAAAATAATACTGTATACATATGTCTGAATATAGATGAAATGTGACTGTACCTTTAAATTTGAAGCACTTTACCCCAACGCTCAAATTCATAGCTCTTTTATTTGAGGGAGCTCTCAAATCATCCTTGCGATTTATCTGGAATGTTGGAAAATAAAGGAGTGAGGGAACCACGTGCTCAGTAAAAGAGTTATATGTAACTCTTGATATCCAGATATCTATATGCTGTCAAATCATTATCAGATTCCTATAAATACTCTAGGCTTATATAAGAAGGATACTACAGTTGGCTAGGGATCCGGGTGGAATACAGAAGGTATTTTAAAATACCTGTCTTATCCAGGAACCTAGAAACAACTGTAGGGAGTAATCATGTCTTTTAAAACATGTACATTTTTTTTCCATCATCTTCCTTTTTCCTTTAAATCCGTTTTCTTATAACATTTTCATCATTTACATCTAATATTCAATTTTAAAATCATAATAAGAATATTAGATTTATAATCCTCCTCTTTCCTTTTTGAAAAACATATCACATATATTATGAAAATAATCATGTAGTACAGTACTTAGTATAGTAATAAACACTGTAGAAAAGCATTGTAAATCATTTTGATTTTTTTCACATATCTTATAAAACATTTCCTTTCAACATATCACATATCATAATGGAGACTGAGGCAATCACCCAAATCATATCATGCTATAGACCCCGGAGGGTAGAGAAATAAACATATCAGATCTATGACTATAGTTTATATTGTCCTCGGTGGATAACTGATCAGGTGTCGACCGGGACTACACATATCACATATCACATGTCACATATTACATATCACGTATCACATATCAGCATGATAAAGGGGCCATCTAGTATCAAAACAGTGTTTTTCATCATCAATTTACCTTTATGGAATTTTTTTTGAAATAAATAAATTCATAAATAAATCCATAAAGGTTATATAATTAATCAAGTGAATATTTAAGAAAACATTTATAAAATATTCACTTTATCCCTTTTCATCTTCTATTTCATATCACATATAGTTCACATATCGGAAGAATTTTCGATGATCTCATTTCCACCAATTTCAATAACATGAATATTTTAAAAATAAAATTCGGTATATTCATGTTTTATGAAAAATAATCATTTCATCATTTTGCATGGGTTGGAAATATTTCACATGCAAGAAAATCATTTATAATGATTTTAAATTTTCTAAAATTTTTTGGCAGCATAACGGTTGCCCGTTTAATAACGTCCCTGCACAATTTAACCTTTCAAAACCAGCCAAATTTCATCGTTTTTCAGCATAATCATTTCACCAATATTTCCATAAAATTATGCATATTAATTTCATGCACTTGAGATATCCCTACAGGCTACATATACATCCCTTACTTGTCTTACGAAATCGAGCTTCCCGGTTGTGCTTACCAAAGTCCTTAATTTTCGGCTGCAAAATAATTTTATTAAAAATTATCAATATTTTTCCTCTTAATTTTAAGCTACTAACTTTCATAAAATGCAGCCACTAATGTCATAATATATGCACTACCAGTATAAATTATACTGGTGCTAAAACCAAACTTTTCCATATTAGCTTATTTTCGGGTTCTAATTTCACCAATATTTCTCTTTTAATTTGTATAGTTATTTTCTATCATTAAATCAAAATTTTCAGCATATCCTCATATTCAAGTATGTCATGGCCGAACCCCTTTTATGGCCTTTTCTTGACTTTCAATTCTTTTCCTTCAATTTATTGTTTCAAATTGTCATTCCTTGTCCACGTGAGTCTTTCCCTTTATTTTTCTGCATGTAGCCATAAATTTGCTACTCTTTCATGCTAAACCGAATCTCCCCCTTCACTAGCTAAATTTTGACTCTTTTACCATCTCAATTTTTTAAAGCTTTCTCTTCATTTTATCTAATTTCCTTTAACCATTTCTCATCATCTTTACTTAAATTCCAGCACAATTTCTTTGTTTTTCTCATCTATACCAAAATCTCATTTTGTTCTAATTCCATGATCTAATAAGGCTTAACTAAAAACAATACCAGAATCATGCTTCTCATGTTAAAAAAACATATAAATCCACCATTTAATGTCAAGAAAACCATAGAATTTTGGAAGCTCACCTTAACCGAATTGCTCACTCCAAAACAGAATTTTGTTTCTGCCACATATCAGTCTCCCTTGACTTGGTTCTTGGCTAGTTTAAATGATGAAGGAAAGGTTGATGGTGAAGGTTTAGATGGTTAGGTATCCAAAGTATATGATCTTGCTAAATTTTCCTCAGAAGAACTGAAGCCAAAACAGAGCCCAAATGCAACACAAAAACTGATTCTCGTGGACAGCAGGGGAATCGGTAAGAAAGAAGGAAAATTTGCTGAAGGTTTGTTTACTTTAGTCTTCCATTTATTTAAGACATCCAATAAGAATTTTCCACCTTTCTTACTTATCCATTTTTCTCATCATTTTTATGTCTTATTAGCATTAAATTGTTGAAGAAAACTGTAGCAAAGGAACCGCTAAGAGGGGTTCGGTAAGAAAGAAGGAAAATTTGCTGAAGGTTTGTTTACTTTAATCTTCCATTTATTTAAGACATCCAATAAGAATTTTCCACCTTTCTTACTTATCCATTTTTCTCATCATTTTTATGTCTTATTAGCATTAAATTGTTGAAGAAAACTGTAGCAAAGGAACGGCTAAGAGGGGTTCCTTGCTGTTCGATTTTGACCATGGTTGCCTCTTCTTTTTGTAATTTTCATCTAATGAGAATTATTCACATGTTAAATTGTAACTTCTCTTCCTTTGTATATTATTAATTTTACCTTTTATTCTATAAAAAATATGGTTAAAATCTCAGCCAATTTTCTAGCTGAGCAACTTACCATGGCATCAAAAGGAGTGGCGTACCGTCTACAATTTTGGCTGCACTTTACTTGATTCATTTTGCCTATTTTGAAGCATACTTCATCCAATTATTTTCAGCCAAATATCCACTTAATAACTCCCTTCATCTATTATTATTTACTCAATTTTTATAGCACAAAAAGGATTGAAATTTAGCTTGTCTCAGACCGTATATCCCACTTCGGAAGAAACTAAAGTGAACTCAGTTTTGTTGCACGGTTTTTGCTTGATTTCCACTTCCTTTAATATTTCCAACCAATGAAATTTAATCACTTGTCCAATATATAAATTTTCCTCCTCTTCTAAATACATTTATTTGTATTTTTATGCCATGAAATAATACTTTCATTCTAAAATTTCAAATTTCTTTTCTTCCTTCATTCTATACTTTTAATTCGTTATTTAGTATTTGTTTCAACCCTTATACACCATACTATAATTTATAAATCCAATAATTCCAAATTGAGAGTGGAAATTCATTCAATCTTTATTTAATTCCACTAAATAATTTAATTCCACTATCAATAATTTACAAAGTATAGTGTACAGTGTTATAAAATCGAGTCTCACATCTCTCTCCTTTGTGAGTTTTCTCTCACTCTCTAGGTTTTCTTTATGTTTTTTCTTCTTTCTTCTTCTTTGTCTTTGATATTGAGTCTAAAATAACTGTCATTCTCCAATTTGATTCCATAAAAAGAGTTAACTAGTTTTCTTAATCATTTCATTCTTTTTTTTTTTCTGATTTGGTTTACTTGCTAGTTTTCTTGCAAGGATCTCATATATGTGAATCTATATTGACAGGGTAACAAATGACATAAACTCTTGCATTGGTCCATTCAATAGTATATTAGAGTTGGTAATAGTGTTGTTAGTCAATGGAAGGTGATCTTGAGATTTGTCTACTCTACAAATGAGGTTCTGGACAGTGTCTTTCAATATACGATAATTGGTAGTTTTTTTTGGTAAAATGCTAAATAAGAAAGGAGTTATTAGAGTTTTGAAGAGTATATGGTCTCCTAAGGATATGGGGGAGATCTGGGAGCTAAGTAGTAATATGTATGCTATTTCTTTTACAAGTAGAGATAGTATGGAAGATGCCTTGGAGAATGGACCATGGACAATAATGGGGCATTATTTATCACTTAAGAAGTGGGAAATGGTCAAGCTATTTAGGATATCTATTTTACAGATGTTCCATTTTGGATCCATAATCACAGGCTACCACTAGAATTGTTGATCTTTCTTGTAATTGGAAGATTGGAAGAACTTTAGGTGTCTTTATTAAAGTTGAAGAACCTGTTCATAGTAAAGGTGGGGAATGTGTTTATTAAGAGTAAGAGTGATCATATATATAAACAAGCCCATAGTTGCTAGCTTTTGGATTCTAAAGATGGGTGGTGGAAGAGTATGGGCTAAGGTAAGATATGAGAAATCAGCTAATTTTTTTTTTTCAATGTGGAAGATTCATGTAATGCAGATGTGCAAAAAAGATATGGATGATTGAATGGATGTTTTAGGAAGAAGAAAATATGGTGTTTGGATGAAAGCTGCTCCTATTAAGACAGTCAAAAGGGTTTAGTATGGATTAGGGAAATTATGTGGTGAGGAAGATGTGATTCGGGAAAAGTCGCTGATTGTATAGGGGCATAAGGAACTAGAGGTTAAAGTGCACATGGAGGATATATTTAGTTGCATCAGGTAACTAATTCGGGCTGAATTTTGCTAGGAAGCAGTTATTACAAAATTAGGTGAGAAAGAATTGGGAGGTGGATTAGGCAAGAAAGATAGTTGGCCTAACGATGGGTTGGTTAATATGTTGAATAGTGATAATTCTATTTAGGAAACTTGTGTGCAAAATTATCAATGAGTGTTTTACGATTTTTGAAGATACTAAGGGGTTATTTGGGAATGATTTTGTTTTATGTTTTTTGTTTTCAAAATCTTGCAACATAAAACACAAATTTTTGTTTGGTAAACTTATTTTGTTTTACAATTTTAAAATTTGACAACAAAATTTCTAAAATTATATGAAACACAAATTTTGTGTTTCCTACAGTTTCCAAAACATTTTGGAAACACGTTTTGGTTAAAACACAGGTAAACAATGGACCTTTTAATGAAGCCTTCATTTCGAATTTTGCCACAAGCAAATTTATCTTATTTTTGTCTAAAACACTAAAAACTTGTCATGCTCCAATTACCAAAAATCGGAACCACTTTTTTTTTATCACTCAGAATTTCACTCAGTCGGTTAAGCTGTGCTAAGTTTTCTCACTCGGATATCAAATTAAAATTTATTGAGCTATATAACATTTAAACTATTCACATCGGTCCCAATATAGTCACTCACAATACATATTTATTTTTCCATGCAATAACCCATAATAAAGACTATAATAGACGCTCAAAATTTCTTTAATTTACTGTTTACATCCCTTTACACACAAAAATACTGTACAATAAATGTCTGAATATCATATCTGCAAGATAAGACATCGAAAATCCCCGTAGGCATCTTATAGAATCTCACTTGACAAGAAATTTTTTTTGTAGATGGATCTGGAGGTAGAGGGTGGTGAGCTTTGGGGAAAGCCCAGTAAGAAATATATATAAAAGAACTGATACTATGCACAGCTATATGCATGCATCAAAAACGTGTTCATAACTCACAGTCGTTATTAAAACAGTGTTTGAGTACTTTATCGGAAGGATACTATAATCGGTTAGGTAACCAGGCTAAATAAAAGGATGCTTTAGAGCACCTCACTGTCCTGGTTCCTAAATCTGATTATAAGGAATGTCAAAACTTCACAAAGAAGGAATTCATGCGTATTAAATCCGTATCAAAACCTTTCAATCTTTTAGTAAACCATTAAGTGAAACACTTAGTGAAGCGCTCAGTAAAACGGTCAGCAGTTCCTTTGATAAACCCCTTAGTAGACAGTTTAATAAAACGTTCAGTAAATCCTTTAGTGTATATTTTAATAAAGCCTTTTCAAAACACACTTGATAGATAGTCAACAAACGATCAGTGAACAAATAGAAAATAATCAAAAAATGGTTGGGTAAATGATTAATGAAATATCAGAAAACCATTAGTAAACAATCAGAAAACCATTAATAGACAATCAAAATACGATCAGTAAACATTTGGAAAGCGATCAGTAAACAAATGGATAAACCGTCAATAAAACCATCGAAAACAGCCAATAAACTATTAGAAATCAATTAGTAAACCTTCAGAAAACAATCAGTAAACAAATCAGAAGATGATTAATAACAATCGAAAAATGATCAGAAATAAATTTGAAAACAATTAGAAAAACAATCAGTTAACGATCAAAGGACAGTTAGTAAATAATTAGAAAATAATCATTAATCGACTAGAAACTAGCCAGAAACGATCAGGAAACAATCAGAAAATGTTCAAAAACAATAAAAAAAATCAGTAAATTATCAGAGAATGATCTGTATACGATCAGATAACGATCAGAAGACAGTCAAAAAAATGATCAAAAAACGATCCATAAACAATTAGAGAACAATCAGAAAACAATTAGTAATAGTCGATCAGAATTTAGTAAACACTCAGTAGATCAAGTCAATTGATAAAATTTAATAAACATATATCCAAATAGTTTTAATAACATAATAGTGGAGACTAGGTTACACCTAACAATATCATGCATGAAACAAAAATCCCAAATAGTAAAGACATATGGCCATAGTCAAAGGGGTCCACAGTGTGCACTTGTTAGGTGACATTTATGGGGTTGAAGACTTGGCAGGTCTAACAGCATATGATTAAACACTTAGAATGCATGGAATGGGGCTAACAGTCTCAAATAGTTTACTTGATTCCCCTGAAAACAATAAAATCAATGTTTTATATTTTCAAAACATAACACAGTAGTATAAATACACACTTTATTGTGAAGGCTGGGAGTACCTGGATCTATGTTAGCCAGGGATTTACCACCCCAGCAGTCCACAATATAAACCATTGGAAACCAAGTTTTCATTTAAAATCATATCATTTGAAATTCAATATATATTTGTTCAATACTTTTAGTTTAACTCAAAATATTTAACTTGAATCAAAGAATGGACATTTTCAATAAACAGTGTCAGTAAATTCAAAATATTAAAAGTATTTACTTCAATTAGACAAAATAGAATTTTAATTTCAATCAAACACTCAAATAGTTCACAAATCGGTAATATCACATTTCAAGATTGGTACAGTAAAACAGATTATCACTCAGTTCATAAAACCATTAAAATTAGAATATAAGCAGTTCAAGAATATAAATTCGACAAATATTCCCAGATCAGAACTCATAGTTCAAAATATTTTATTTATGTATAAGAATGGTACCATCACTTGTATAAATCATAAATTCAAGAAAATCTATCAAAATCAGTCTCAGAAATTGAGTTACAAATTTAGTGTTCCTCATGGCTTTTATGAGAATTTCAACTCAAATTCCTTTCCAAAAACCATTCAAAATGTCTTTAAATTCTATTCTTGAAATATAGAGTTCTAAACATGTTTAATGAAATTTCGGCAGCATAACAGTTATATATGCCTTAACCTCCCTGTACGAAAATATAGTTCAAACACCATAACTCCAGTTACCTAATATCAATCAATCACATTTCAATTAATAGTTCAAAAAACCAATTCAAATCACTCAGTCCAATCAATGGATCTTAAAACAATTTCAATGTTCAATAATGCAAAATTCTTAAATCAATCAATCAAATCGTATCAATGCAGTCACACTATCCTAATAATTCTAAACTATCCTAATAATTCTATAATTTATAGAATTATCATGAACTTAATGATAAAATGTATCCCTCAAATTATTATCAACTTAAAATTCGTCCTTTATTTATTGAATTTTCCTCAATGGTGTAGGAACTCCAATTCATAAAGAAGTCAAAGATGTGAAGGACTTTAGCTCCAAATTCCATTCAAACACAAGACTTTGTTGATAAAGCTTTATCTCCCCATGCTGCCAATGAAGATAAATTGTTGCATTTATCTTTTATGAAGATAAATTATCAAGATAGACTTATTGCCAAGGATAGAGATAAACAAGATAGTTGATAAAGATAAATTTTCTTTGAAAATAAAGATCAAGCCTTATCATTTAAGATTTTGAGCTAATCATCATCACCACTGCCTCTATAAATAGCAAGCTTCGGCACCATGAAAGAGCATCCAACCCCATTAGGGGAGATAGAAGTAGTAGCTCTATTTTAAAGTTTTCATTTCAAATTTCTAATCTTTTTAATTTTTTTTTATGTTCAGACATAAATATTTTTTTAGCTTTAAATAAATAAAAATTTATTTCCTCCATAGTCTAATTGGTTACGGATTTTTTCAATTTTTATTTGTGCATTTAGTGCTACTTGAGCTTTGCAATACTGATTGAAGCCATGTCTTGCGACTGGGTTATGTCATATTGTCCGCCTTCTACTGGAACATGCCATAAACAAAAGGGAGTTATCGTTTCAAGCTTTACATTATTCTACTCGTTAAATTACTTTCAATATCTTTACACAACTCAATCTTAATACTATTCATTTGTTCTGTTTTAGACTACGTGATACACTTCTCTTCGGCATGGATATGGGTTTGTTCAATGTTGTTGTGAAATGGAAATTGGAAGATTGAGATGTGGCAGAAAATGGTTTTGCATGAAAATGTGGTTATGAGGGCGTTCATTAGTACATATAATGTGTCTTTACATTGCAATGTGCATGCTTTAGGTTAGACTTATTATAATTCTTTCTTTTATTTTAGTTAAGCATCTTTTACAAGTAAGTTTAAAATTTGTTAGTTTAGTTTAGTAATAAATTAATTCATGAGTCCAAAGTTTATGCATGTTTATTTATAACTTACTTTAAATTATTAACATTTGAATAAAATTAGGGTGGTCTAATTTTAGTATTTAGTAAACAATTCTCAATCAATCCTCATGGGAACAATTTTGTACTTATCACTTTATTACTTATTATGATCCGTACACTTGCGGTACACTCATCGAAAATTCGGTAACATATCCCTACGTCTTATATATATATATATATATATATATATATATATATATATATATATATATATCCCTTACCTAATTCAATCACAATGCAGTATATTAATCATCTTCAATAAGCAGATCAAATAAGTAAACATATATTTGCTTATCGTTTTCTTTTCGTCACTTACTTCGGGGCTGCAAAATGATATCAAAATACAGTCAAATTTCATTATTCTCTTTTATAAAGAATATTTTAGACTCTAAGGTCTTTCATATTACCTAATACAATAGTAAATCCGGTCTACTTCACACCGGATGCCAAACTACAGGTATAGTCAAAACACCTCCTTTTTCAGTTTTGACTTCACCAACAGTCTTATATTAATTTATACAGTATTATAAGACCCAAATTACATTGAATTGAGCATGGTTTCTGTATCCCCTTCACTAGATCGAATATACCATGTTTGGCTACACAACTCTTTTCAACAATTTAAGCCTAAATTCGTGTTCTATAATTATTTTACAGTAATTCTACATCATTTTCACATTAAACAACATCACAATCATACTTAAAAGGATGGTGGCCGAAACCTAAGGGGAATGATTCTCATGGTTTTAATTCAATTTAAGCTTAAACACATAGCTAAACATGTAGATCACATAGTATAAAGCCATAAAACCATGAAAAACTAAATTTTCTCTCACCTATCCTTCATGAACAAATCTGATGTGGGATGATTCACTGTGATTTTGTCCCTTTAGGACTTGATTTGGTGTCAAGTGATAGAGCACTAAATTCTAGACAGGGTTGGTGAAAATAGTTTTCGGTTTGGAGGTCGTTTGATAGGATTTTTGAAGCTTTCTCTCTCTTCCTTAAGGTTTGGCTATGGTGGAATGAAGAAATGAAGGCTGCTGACTTTGATGAGGAAGAAGCTGGAAATCTCTCAAAAAAATAATATTTTTATGGTCAAATTACAAAAATGCCCTTATATTTAATGATTTTAAACAATTTTACCCTTCGTACTTCAATAACGTTATTAACCAGTCAGTTTAACTTCCAAATATTTTATTTCATCACAGAATATGAGTATTGAACATATTCTAAGTATTGGATAAGGTTTCACTAAGATTTGACTGACTGTAAGGGTGAAATTACTAAAATACCCCTATCGAATCAATCGCGTAAATTTTATTCTTCACATGTGATTCAGTCTCTATAATGGCATGAAATAAATCTTTATCACACATAGATTATCACATATCTGTCAATTTGTCAAAAGTCAACTCGATTTGACCGTTATTTATAAAAATTCTTTCGGCCTATGTCTTTAGTTATCATTTTTGAAATTGTTTCACATTTTTCAAAATATATTCAAATGAAGTGATTTTAAGATTTAGATTCTGGATATATTCATATTTCACCTCAAATATCATCATTTTAGGGTCTTACTTCGATCTGGACAGAGAAAGTCCTAGTGGGGCCCACACTGAGTACTTTTTTAAACCTTATCGAACTGACCCTTTCTTTAGATATTTTAACAATCAATATTTTCTTTTAAGTTCATACACTCTTTAACTTATATCGGATATGGGAAAACAGGGTTCTCACAAAACCCTAGCCCTACAACCATCCTTTCCTTTCTCGATTCTTTTATACTCGGCTATTCTTTTTCCTCATTTCTCTGTGCTTCAAAGCTCCTCTTTCAAATCTTGATTTCTTCAAATTTTCTTCAAAGGGTGTCATCTTTCATCAAATCATTATCAGATCTATCATCTTCTCAAGAAACTAACAAAAAAAAGTTAGTAAAATAATTATTTTGCTAATTTAAGCATTGGTTTTGTATTCTTTTTTAAATAGTTCAAGATTAGATCAAAATTCAAAGAATTTTAAAAAATTATTAGATTAATTTGATAATTCTAAGCATTGGATATTTGTATTCTTTAGATTTTTTTACCTGGTATTATTTAGATTAATTCGATTTCTCTTTGATTTTTGAAGAACCCCATCTTCTTGTTTTCTATTATTTAATTGTACCAAAATTTGATTTCTAGCATCTAGTTGTTCTTGTTTCTTTGCTTTTGTTTTTGCTTGTTGTAATCACCAAGCTTCTAAGTTCTAAGTTCTAAGGTTGGTAAAGAAGGAGTAAAGATCAATGTGAAAATATTGTTTTTGTTGCTTAGTACCACGGCTAAAGAAAACTTGTAAAGAAGAATCAATCAGGATTGTGTAAGGAAAAAGAAAAAGAAAAAGAAAAAGAAAAAGAAAACTTGTTCAATTTGTTGATAGTGCATTTTATAATTAATGTTGATGAAGGGACGTGGATCTTTTTTTTTTTTGAAGTTGAAAATAGCTCATTAATATCACTGTTTGCTATAAGAAAAATGACATAAAAGACAATAGTCTCAACATTTGTTTTAATGCATATATCATATTACATTACAACACAACACATTCTTTCTCAGAGAAGCAAAATACTGGATTCCAACATAGTTTAATTTCTTGAGTTTCTGGTTGAAGTGGATCTTGTTGATTTCCATGGGTGATACACTATAACTAGCTATATTTATTATTATTCATATAATTTTCCTAAAGATTTTAGTGACTTATATCTAAAAATTAATAAGACAAGAAGAAAGTAACAACAATTAATTGGAATTAAATTGGTTATTAATTATTTTTATTCTTCCCTTTTATTATATGCATGAGAAAATTGAACATAAACAAAATCAAATTTCTCATGTATATCTGACATTATCACTTGAATCAAGTCTTTGATTCAATTATTTTACTAAATCAATCTCATCTCTAATTTCATGCCTTAAATAGTTTTTGTTGAATAGGTAGCCTTTTTTTTAATCTTAAGTAGTATGACTCTGTTTTCACTTATAATATTAACCACACTTTTTTTCCTTAATTTTCCACTAGCTAAGCTAGGCTTTTTTTTATTAACCAGTTGTTCCTAATCTTCCCAATTATTATTAGTGTCAATTGTATTGATTAAACTAATAATTCTAAAAATAAGTTTGTAGTTAATGTATCATGTGTTTTTAATTTTAATTTAAATAATGCATTAAATATAAAAAGTTTAATTAGTGTTTAACGTATTAGAACATGAAGATAGGGGCAGGTATACCATCTATCATGAAACTATTATATCTTCTATAATGTGGACAATGAATACATTATATATTTTTCCGTTAATTTCCTAAATATTTAAGCATTAAGATCATGTTTAATGGCAAAATATGAAGTTGTTTGGATTTATTTGATGATTGATTAAAAATTACTTGTTTTTTTAGGGTATTTGTAGTAATTTTGTTATTGGTAAGACATGCACACATGAAAAATTTTAATCAAATAAATTGAAGTACAACTAATACCTAAATAAACTAACAACTACCTTTTTGACAAAAAAAAGTAACAGCTACCTTGTTGTGGCAACTTCCCTTTTTTAGATAGCAAGTGGTGATCCAAATTTGCAACCATCTGATAGTGAAGGTGAGGAAAATGATCTTGTTGACTTGGAAATGATAATAAAAACATATGGACATCTAAGAAAAAGAATTTATTTATTTGTATTATGGAGGAAGAGGTTGTTTAGGGAAATAGAGTTACAACAACATTTAGTAAAACATCATGTGGAAGTTTATTCAAGAAGTCCTTAGTAAAAGAGCAGAGTACAACTATCTTGATTTGTAATTGAGAAATAAGTTTAATCAATTAAGAATTAGTTATAGTAGTTTCAAAAAGTTGTTAAAGGAGACTGGAGTTAGATATGAAGCTATCAGTGGAAAAGTAATTGCTACGGAGGAAACATCGCAACATCTATATGCTGTAAGTCCCTTAATTTCAATATTGCAATATTTATATATTTTAACTTTCATTTTAATGATATATATTTTTTTGTTTATATAGGTTCATAAGATGGCTAAAAGATTTCCAAAAAAAATGATTGTCCAATGTATGACAAGTTGTATGTAATTTATTGAAATACTTTTGCCAATGGATCAAATGCGAGACCTTCGACACAGTCCATCAGATACTAATGAGGAGGGAGTAAATCCAACCTATGAAATAGACAAAGAAGTAGAGAAAGATGCAGAAGGTGATGGCGATGCCAATCCTAGAGGTAGTAATACTAGAAAGCATACCCATTCCACCACCCCTATCATCTGCCAAGGGAAAATATCTAATGTCCCCATAGCAATGCAATTTGTCTTGAACTCTATTGGTGAAAGTTCTGAAAGAAAGGTTGATATATGGGAGAAAATATTAGTTGATTCAACTCATTCTGCTCATTTGAGGAATCTAGTTGGGACATTTATTTTGAAGCTATTTCTGAATCTAGATCACCTACAAGGAAATTTTTAAAGAGTTTTAGAAGCATTAAATAAGCATAATAGAGTTTAGAAGCATTAAACAAGCATAATGGTATTAATGGGGCAACCTATGCTAAGGCTGTAGAGAAATTTAATAATGATGAATCGTGGAGAAAAATATTTCTTCAAATAACTAATAGAAGGAAGAAAGATTGGGTTCTTAATTTAAAGTGAATGTGTTTTTAGTATTATCTTTTTGGATTTATATATGATGCACTGACAGTGTATAGTTTCTATACACTGTCAGTGCATCAGAGGTTGACACCTCATCATTAGGTCCTTATATGCAAATATAAATAATTTTTTTTTATTTGCCTATAAGGGCCTATTAATGAGATGTCAACTTCTGATGCATTGACAGTGTATAGAAACTATACACTGTCAGTGCATCATATAAACTCTATCTTTTTTCCGGTCTTAAAACATATTACTTTGCCTTGGATTTTGATTTGTGACATTTTGTTTATGTTTGTCTTTTTTCCTTTCCAGTTTCTTAGTGGAATATGAAGTTTAATTTTATTTTAATATGCATTTGAGCATTTTTATTAGCCATTTAGTAAAAAAATCATATATATATGATTTCTTTTATAAAATTTTAATACGCATTTGAATTTTTTAACCATTTAGTTCACTTATATGATTGATTTATCAAATTTATGTGATGGATCGTAATAAGATGATACAATTGTATCACTTATAAAGTTAGATGATGAAGATGATGATGTGGAAGATATTTTACTGATTATGGTAGTTGAAGAATATTATAACGGTACTTACTTAAACAACCTTGTAGAAAATCTCAAGTATCAGGTCATGCATATGTCTAAGAAATTCTTTACGAGAATGAAAGTAAATGTTTTTATGAGTTACAAATGAATCCATCAATGTTTATTGATTTTTGTGATACTCTAAAAGATTGGGGATTATTACAAAACTCCAAGTACTTGACATTAAAAGAACAAGTTGTTATATTTTTATTTACTTTGGCACCTAGTGACGAAATCGAGTTATTGTGGAATGATTTCAATATTCCATAAAAGACTATTTGTCGACATTTTAAAAATTTGCTAAAGGTCGTATGTCGTCTTGGAAAAAAAATCATAATTCCACCATCATTCAATGTAGTTCCTCCTCAAATTCGACATGATCAAAGATATTATCCATATTTAAGGTAATATAATTTATTATCTTTTTCTCATTTATTAATAACAAAATTTATAATAGTTAGTTAAATATATTTTTATTAGAATTACATTGGTCTAATAGATGGAACACACATAGTTGTACGTGTTCTTACAAAACAACAAATACCTTATCGTGGGAAGAAAAATAGAACCAACACAGTATATTATGTGTGCTTGTTTATTTAATATGCGATATAAATATGTGATGGCGAGATGGGAAGGAACTGCAAATGATGCTAGAGTTTTTGTTGAATGTGTATCTAATCTTGAAAATGGTTTACCAATGCCTCCACAAGGTAATCTTACTTTCTAGCATTTTATTAAACCTTTTGGTTTTATTTGGATAATTAAAAATAATTTTTTTGACCTAGGCAAATATATCTAGTAAACTCTAGATATACAAATATGCCAGGTTTTTTGTCTCCTTATCCTGGTGAAAGATATCAATTAAAAGATTATAGAGGAAGAGAATGACAACCACATGGTCTAGAAGAGATTTTCAACTACAGACACTCATCTTTGCGTAATTGTTTTGAGCAATATTTTGAAGTACTAAAGGCTCAGTTTCCAATTTTAAAAGAAATACTACCGTATAGTTTACGCATGCAACATTTTATTGTTATTGATTGTTGTGCAGTGCATAATTTTATTAGAACACACAGAATGCAAAATAATATGTTTGAAGAATATGAAACAGACAATCTTATGTTAATAACAATGAAAAAACTTCAGGAGCTAGTAGTACACAGGAACATGTGGAGTTTAAAGTAACACCAAGTCAATTACGATATATGCACAGAGTTCATGATGATGTTGTTAGTGAATTATGGAATGCATATCAAAATAATTGATTATTGTATTTGTATCATGACTTAAACTCTCCTTTTTTGTATTTTATATAATATATTTTACTTTTTATTTTTAATTATGTTTATATAAATTTTACAGATAAAGTATTAAGACTTAGTTTTATGAAATTTAAATATTCATTGTGTATAGATACATAGAGTTTAAAACAAATCTCATATGATTTTTAAAATCATAAAATTAAGAAAAATTTTATATAATAATAAATGAAATAATTTTCGTAATATATCAAAATTAAGAATAAAATAGCATATTATTAATCATATATTAAATTATATAATTTTAATAAAAATATTTCATTGTTCAACATTAATAAATTATAAAATTAAAAAACTTATGTTTCAAAACTTTTTTTATGCCAAACGCGTTTTTTGTTTTCAAAATTTCAAAACCAAACAAAAACAAAAACAAAATTTTTAAAAGTAGAAAACATAAAACAAAAATTGACAACGATACGAAATGACCCCTAAATTGTTACAGACAAATATTATTATTTCAAGAGTAGAGAAGATATCAAAAAGGAGATGTGCAGTGAGAGTAGTGTAGTTCCATTCATCAGAGTTTTAATAGTGATGGAGAGGGCCCAAAAAGAGTTATTGTTAGTAATGAGCATCTTGAATGTTTTGTTGAGTTGCTAAGGTAGGATAAGATTGATGAGGAAGAGAATCTCCTTTGGTGTGAATTAGTCTAGTAAAGAGGAAGAGCTAGCTGTAGGCATTTCGAGAATTAGTTTAAAAAGATATCTAGAGTTAATGGGGACTGTAATGATTTTAAAATAGAAAAAAGACAAAAAATTAGTGATAAAGGTGATATAGGTGGCAGAAGTATTTTTGGAGTGGCTAAAGATTGTATGATTTTGACAATAAAGAGTACTAAGAAGAGGCGAGTGATAAATAGGAGAAAATTTGAAGTTATGAGTAGAAGCAGTAGAGATGGTATAAGCAATGACGAGCTTCAGCAGGTTCCTATTAGTTTTAAGTTAGATGTGGAGGGATTAGAAGTGAAGTTGCAAGTGTAGTAGGAGTTAATTTTAAAAGACGTGGTGGCTATCCTGAATCAACCACCAAGGGGTCATGAGATGCTTATTTTGGAATTGTCAAGGGATTGGAACACCTTTGATAGATGAAGCTCTATTTGAGCTAAAAGAAAGTATGATCCACAATTTCTCTTCTTAATGGAAACTAAAATCAAATAGGAGAAATTGGAAAGCTTAAGAAGAAGATTACGGTATGACGATTTTTGTTACGTTTACCATGATGGATTAAGTGGATGATTGGCTGTTTGGGGGGATAGAGGAATTTGATGTAAAGATTTTGTGAAATGTAAAATCTTAATTGATATGGGGGTTTTTGATAAAGCTTTGGAGATATATATTAGAATTTTTTGATCATGAACAGGTAGATGAAAGTGATAGAATGATAATGTGAAGTTGTATTTATGAAAAAGCTAAAGGAATTTCTCAACCTTGGCTTTGTATTGGTGATTATAATGATATATTGTATCACTATGAGAAAAAGGAAGGCAGATTAAGGGTTGAAAGGAAAATGAAATGTTTTGGGAAAATGATAAATAGTAGTGGTTTAATTTATCTACATTTTAAAGAGGGGTAAAGGTTTACTTGGATAGGAAGCAGGGAGGATTAAGGAGAAACTTGATAGAGTCATGGTGAATCTTTTGTGGTTGGAAAAATTCCCTAATAATCAAGTCTTTTAACTTAAGGGTGATAGGTTCTGATAATTCCCTTGTTCTAGTAGACACCGAGTATGATAAAAAAAGGTCCAAAACAATTTAAGTTTGAAATAATGTGGATAGAAAAGAATAAGTGTGAAGTGGTAATTAAAGAGGGATGAAATACTGTGTTTTTGAGTTCAAAGGGGTTTGGTTGATGCAAGAGTTGAAGAAATGCAAAAAGCTATTATTGGAATGGAGTAAAAGGGAGTTTCTAAATAATAGAAAATTAGTTGATGCTATAATGATGAAAATTGGAGAAATTCAAAATAGGGAGTCATCTAGTTAGGGGTGTAATGAGGTAGATGAATGGACTAAGAAGCTTTATGATTGGTGGAGAATGGAGGAGAAGTATGGGTTCCAAAGATTAAGGATTACATGGTTGTAGAGGTGGCAAATAGGTGGGCTCGAGTGGGTTATATTCGGGTTCAGGTTTTTTTTTTTGATTTCGGGTTTTTTCGATTTCGATTTTTTTCGGTTTCAGGTTTTTTCGGTTTCGTGTATTTTCGGTTTCGGTTATTTTCAGTTTCGGTTCGGTTTTAGATTCAGTCCGGTTTTAATCGGGGGGTTTAGTGGGCTTAGTCAAATTATTTTAAAATTTTATAAATTATAAGTATTTTTATAATTTTAAATGTAATAATTAATTTAATTTTATATAGTTAAATAAAAATATAATATAAATGCTAAATTAAAGTTAAAATTTAATAAAATATTTATATAAATATAAATTTTTACATTTTAATGTTTTTATTACTTGACAATTATTATTTATTTTTTTAATTTCCTGTGATATTCACATGTGTTATAAAATATATAATTATATATTAATAATTATATAAAAATTTATTTTTTAAGTGAGCCAAATATATATAGTAAAACTAAAAGAAAGTAAAAATCCAAAAGTATTAACTATACAAATAAATAATTAACAAATTATAAATAAATCACACTAAATAATTAAACATTTATATAAATAGCTTTATATTCTTAACAATAACTTATTAGGTTATTGTATTTTTTAAGGTCAACATTGGGCCATTGGAATTTAGACACTCTTAGTTCAATAAATTTCTTTTTTTTTTTACTTTGTTTTATTAGCTTTTTTAATAATTATATTATATTTTTAATAAAATTTTAAGTTTTTAATAATTTTTTATATTTATTTTGTCTTTTAAATACCAACATAATTAGTAATTAAATTAAATCTAATCGCATAACTAGTTAACTAATTGTTCAATTATAAAGTTGAATAAGATTATAGTATACATTAAAAAAAACTTAATATTATGAATAATTGGTCAATTAATTACCTCAATTTTATATTTATTTTGTTTTTGGTTTGTACATAAATCATAATATAACATTATTATATTAAATATAATCGTACTTATACATATTAATTAATCAAATATCTCATTAAAAATTTAGAACGTCAAATTAAACAAGTTATATACACCAATTGACATTATATTATAAATAATAACATTTGATATAATCATATCATATACGGTTATATACCAATAAAGTACTAATTTTTTCATGTTCACATTAACATAATAATATTATATATACACCAATTGATCGAATATCTAATTAAAATGTTAAATAGTAGATATTACTAAATTAATTAATATAATGCGAGTTATTTAAATATAATTAATAATAATATTAATAAAGTATAAAAAACAAATTTTATTAAAATTACAACTTACACAGTAATACTATCTAATATATTATTAAATTACACTTTAATTTACTATTAGAATTATTATTTTATTCACACTTTAATTTTACATTTAATAGATAATAAATAAATTATTTTTAATAAATACTTAATTCTATCAAAATAATACTTACACACGAAGAAATTACATAATTTATTCTTAAAAGATTATTATAATATAATATATAAATCATTATTATAAGATACCAAATTGGTTTATTCATGTATAAGATTATTATAATATAATAAATAATTAATTACCAATAGCTTGAATTATTAATGTCTTTTTTTTAAGGCTAAAAATAAAATTACCATTAGCTTAATTTATAATTTTCTCTTTTAATGATGCCCAAGCTTATAAAAAAAATTGTACTTGTATTGTTTAATTTAATTACTTAATTTTTTATAATCTTAAAAACTTGAATTTTAATTTTAAGATTAGGTTTTTTTTAATCTAAATTTAATATCTTTCTATACTTGAAATTTTAAGAAAATATAGTTTAAATTTAATTTTATTAAAAATATTTTTAATGTGTTGCACAAAATATCAAATTCAAAGTTTCAAACAAATATTGAAATTATATAATTTTTTTATATATTTGATTTATTATAGTATTAAAATTAAAATTTTATTATAAAATAAAAATAATAAAATGTTAAAATAATTTTTATAATAAAATTAAACGTTAAATTAATAATATATTTATTATTATAAATGCAATAAGTATAATATTAAAGATTATTTGATATCATATATTATGGTGTTTTAAATTAATTTAATTTAATTTAATTTAATTAAAAAGATTCAATATTTATTTTGCTGGTAATACATAATTGATAAAATTGTATAATAAATAATAATTATTTTCAAAATTTTAAACTTTCTAATTAAAAAAGTGTATCAATTACTTATTTATTTTTAAATAATAATTATATAATTATAATTCAGGTTTTCTCGGGTTATAAATTCGATTTTTTATGGTTTCGGGTCAGATCGGTCTCGGGCTCGGGTTATGTTGGGTTCGGGTTGTGTTGGATTCAGGTTGTGTTGGGTTTAGGCTTTTTCGGTTTCGAGCTTTTTCGGTTACGGGTTTTTGACTTTTTTGGTCAATTCGGGCAGATTCGGACGGGTTTTTTGGTTCGGACCAGTTTTTGCCACCTTTACATGGTTGGAGTTTGGTGATAAGAACACTAAATTTTTAAACCAAATGACTATGATGAGGAGGAGACACAACAAAGTCCTAAATACAAGGAGTTGTAATGGAAACCGGTTGGAGGAGGAAGCAGGTATTAGTGAGGAATTTTGTAAATTTTATAAGAAGCTTTTTTCAAGTGTTGGTGATACACATTGGGATAAAATTCTTGTTGTGCCAACTTTGGTCACTAAAGAGATCAATGAAGTTTCACTGAAGGAAGCCATAGAGGATGAAATAAAGCTTGCTGTGTTTGATCTTAGAGGAATAAAGTGATAAGATGTAAAAAACGTTAATTATAAATATTTTAATATTATTGTTTTAATTATATTTTGTGCATAAAAGAGTGTTAATGTTTATTTTATGACTTGAATAGCACAAATAAGCTTTTGGAGTAAAATAAATTGAAATGACAGATTTGAAAAATTTTATTAGAGATCAAATACAAGTAAAATAAGTTTTAGTTTCTCTCTTAGGTTTTATTTCATTCCCTGAAAATGACTTTCGAAAAATGATTTTTGTATTTTTTAGTTGTTAGTTGGTAGAAAATTGATTGATCAAAGAAAAATGACTTCCTGATTAACGAAATATTAGGATATTTTTCTAAAAATTGTCTTTCACTTTTTAAAAGTGAAAAAGTTTTTTGAAAAATAGTTGTTTATATGTAAAGTATTTACTAAACTTGTAAGTATAATTCTATTCAAGCTAGATATTGGATATGATTTTTTAAATTTTGATTTAATGTAGCCCTTCATAAAATATTATTATGTTAATAAAAGAGTTTATAAATGATGCACTGATAGTGAATAACTTTAATACACTGTTAGTGAATCATAAGATGATATCTCATATGTAGGTTCTTAAAAATAAAATTAATAAAATTAAAATTTATTAATATTTATTTTTAAGAACCTACATATGAGATATCATCTTATGATTCACTAACAGTGTATTAAAGTTATTCACTATCAGTGCATCATTTATAAACTCTTTTATTAACATAATAATATTTTATGAAGGGCTACATTAAATCAAAATTTAAAAAATCATATCCAATATCTAGCTTGAATAGAATTATACTTACAAGTTTAGTAAATAACTTTACATATAAACAACTATTTTTCAAAAAACTTTTTCACTTTTAAAAAGTGAAAGACAATTTTTAGAAAAATATCCTAATATTTCGTTAATCAGGAAGTCATTTTTCTTTGATCAATCAATTTTCTACCAACTAACAACTAAAAAATACAAAAATCATTTTTCGAAAGTCATTTTCAGGGAATGAAATAAAACCTAAGAGAGAAACTAAAACTTATTTTACTTGTATTTGATCTCTAATAAAATTTTTCAAATCTGTCATTTCAATTTATTTTACTCCAAAAGCTTATTTGTGCTATTCAAGTCATAAAATAAACATTAACACTCTTTTATGCACAAAATATAATTAAAACAATAATATTAAAATATTTATAATTAACGTTTTTTACATCTTATCACTTTATTCCTCTAAGATCAAACACAGCAAGCTTTATTTCATCCTCTATGGCTTCCTTCAGTGAAACTTCATTGATCTCTTTAGTGACCAAAGTTGGCACAACAAGAATTTTATCCCAATGTGTATCACCAACACTTGAAAAAAGCTTCTTATAAAATTTACAAAATTCCTCACTAATACCTGCTTCCTCCTCCAACCGGTTTCCATTACAACTCCTTGTATTTAGGACTTTGTTGTGTCTCCTCCTCATCATAGTCATTTGGTTTAAAAATTTAGTGTTCTTATCACCAAACTCCAACCATGTAAAGGTGGCAAAAACTGGTCCGAACCAAAAAACCCGTCCGAATCTGCCCGAATTGACCAAAAAAGTCAAAAACCCGTAACCGAAAAAGCTCGAAACCGAAAAAGCCTAAACCCAACACAACCTGAATCCAACACAACCCGAACCCAACATAACCCGAGCCCGAGACCGATCTGACCCGAAACCATAAAAAATCGAATTTATAACCCGAGAAAACCTGAATTATAATTATATAATTATTATTTAAAAATAAATAAGTAATTGATACACTTTTTTAATTAGAAAGTTTAAAATTTTGAAAATAATTATTATTTATTATACAATTTTATCAATTATGTATTACCAGCAAAATAAATATTGAATCTTTTTAATTAAATTAAATTAAATTAAATTAATTTAAAACACCATAATATATGATATCAAATAATCTTTAATATTATACTTATTGCATTTATAATAATAAATATATTATTAATTTAACGTTTAATTTTATTATAAAAATTATTTTAACATTTTATTATTTTTATTTTATAATAAAATTTTAATTTTAATACTATAATAAATCAAATATATAAAAAAATTATATAATTTCAATATTTGTTTGAAACTTTGAATTTGATATTTTGTGCAACACATTAAAAATATTTTTAATAAAATTAAATTTAAACTATATTTTCTTAAAATTTCAAGTATAGAAAGATATTAAATTTAGATTAAAAAAAACCTAATCTTAAAATTAAAATTCAAGTTTTTAAGATTATAAAAAATTAAGTAATTAAATTAAACAATACAAGTACAATTTTTTTTATAAGCTTGGGCATCATTAAAAGAGAAAATTATAAATTAAGCTAATGGTAATTTTATTTTTAGCCTTAAAAAAAAGACATTAATAATTCAAGCTATTGGTAATTAATTATTTATTATATTATAATAATCTTATACATGAATAAACCAATTTGGTATCTTATAATAATGATTTATATATTATATTATAATAATCTTTTAAGAATAAATTATGTAATTTCTTCGTGTGTAAGTATTATTTTGATAGAATTAAGTATTTATTAAAAATAATTTATTTATTATCTATTAAATGTAAAATTAAAGTGTGAATAAAAATAATAATTCTAATAGTAAATTAAAGTGTAATTTAATAATATATTAGAGTAGTATTACTGTGTAAGTTGTAATTTTAATAAAATTTGTTTTTTATACTTTATTAATATTATTATTAATTATATTTAAATAACTCGCATTATATTAATTAATTTAGTAATATCTACTATTTAACATTTTAATTAGATATTCGATCAATTGGTGTATATATAATATTATTATGTTAATGTGAACATGAAAAAATTAGTACTTTATTGGTATATAACCGTATATGATATGATTATATCAAATGTTATTATTTATAATATAATGTCAATTGGTGTATATAACTTGTTTAATTTGACGTTCTAAATTTTTAATGAGATATTTGATTAATTAATATGTATAAGTACGATTATATTTAATATAATAATGTTATATTATGATTTATGTACAAACCAAAAACAAAATAAATATAAAATTGAGGTAATTAATTGACCAATTATTCATAATATTAAGTTTTTTTTTAATGTATACTATAATCTTATTCAACTTTATAATTGAACAATTAGTTAACTAGTTATGCGATTAGATTTAATTTAATTACTAATTATGTTGGTATTTAAAAGACAAAATAAATATAAAAAATTATTAAAAACTTAAAATTTTATTAAAAATATAATATAATTATTAAAAAAGCTAATAAAACAAAGTAAAAAAAAAAAGAAATTTATTGAACTAAGAGTGTCTAAATTCCAATGGCCCAATGTTGACCTTAAAAAATACAATAACCTAATAAGTTATTGTTAAGAATATAAAGCTATTTATATAAATGTTTAATTATTTAGTGTGATTTATTTATAATTTGTTAATTATTTATTTGTATAGTTAATACTTTTGGATTTTTACTTTCTTTTAGTTTTACTATATATATTTGGCTCACTTAAAAAATAAATTTTTATATAATTATTAATATATAATTATATATTTTATAACACATGTGAATATCACAGGAAATTAAAAAAATAAATAATAATTGTCAAGTAATAAAAACATTAAAATGTAAAAATTTATATTTATATAAATATTTATTAAATTTTAACTTTAATTTAGCATTTATATTATATTTTTATTTAACTATATAAAATTAAATTAATTATTACATTTAAAATTATAAAAATACTTATAATTTATAAAATTTTAAAATAATTTGACTAAGCCCACTAAACCCGCCCGATTAAAACCGGACTGAATCTAAAACCGAACCGAAACTGAAAATAACCGAAACCGAAAATACACGAAACCGAAAAAACCTGAAACCGAAAAAAATCGAAATCGAAAAAACCCGAAATCAAAAAAAAAAACCTGAACCCGAATATAACCCACTCGAGCCCACCTATTTGCCACCTCTACAACCATGTAATCCTTAATCTTTGGAACCCATACTTCTCCTCCATTCTCCACCAATCATAAAGCTTCTTAGTCCATTCATCTACCTCATTACACCCCTAACTAGATGACTCCCTATTTTGAATTTCTCCAATTTTCATCATTATAGCATCAACTAATTTTCTATTATTTAGAAACTCCCTTTTACTCCATTCCAATAATAGCTTTTTGCATTTCTTCAACTCTTGCATCAACCAAACCCCTTTGAACTCAAAAACACAGTATTTCATCCCTCTTTAATTACCACTTCACACTTATTCTTTTCTATCCACATTATTTCAAACTTAAATTGTTTTGGACCTTTTTTTATCATACTCGGTGTCTACTAGAACAAGGGAATTATCAGAACCTATCACCCTTAAGTTAAAAGACTTGATTATTAGGGAATTTTTCCAACCACAAAAGATTCACCATGACTCTATCAAGTTTCTCCTTAATCCTCCCTGCTTCCTATCCAAGTAAACCTTTACCCCTCTTTAAAATGTAGATAAATTAAACCACTACTATTTATCATTTTCCCAAAACATTTCATTTTCCTTTCAACCCTTAATCTGCCTTCCTTTTTCTCATAGTGATACAATATATCATTATAATCACCAATACAAAGCCAAGGTTGAGAAATTCCTTTAGCTTTTTCATAAATACAACTTCACATTATCATTCTATCACTTTCATCTACCTGTTCATGATCAAAAAATTCTAATATATATCTCCAAAGCTTTATCAAAAACCCCCATATCAATTAAGATTTTACATTTCACAAAATCTTTACATCAAATTCCTCTATCCCCCCAAACAGCCAATCATCCACTTAATCCATCATGGTAAACGTAACAAAAATCGTCATACCGTAATCTTCTTCTTAAGCTTTCCAATTTCTCCTATTTGATTTTAGTTTCCATTAAGAAGAGAAATTGTGGATCATACTTTCTTTTAGCTCAAATAGAGCTTCATCTATCAAAGGTGTTCCAATCCCTTGACAATTCCAAAATAAGCATCTCATGACCCCTTGGTGGTTGATTCAGGATAGCCACCACGTCTTTTAAAATTAACTCCTACTACACTTGCAACTTCACTTCTAATCCTCTCCACATCTAACTTAAAACTAATAGGAACCTGCTGAAGCTCGTCATTGCTTATACCATCTCTACTGCTTCTACTCATAACTTCAAATTTTCTCCTATTTATCACTCGCCTCTTCTTAGTACTCTTTATTGTCAAAATCATACAATCTTTAGCCACTCCAAAAATACTTCTGCCACCTATATCACCTTTATCACTAATTTTTTGTCTTTTTTCTATTTTAAAATCATTACAGTCCCCATTAACTCTAGATATCTTTTTAAACTAATTCTCGAAATGCCTACAGCTAGCTCTTCCTCTTTACTAGACTAATTCACACCAAAGGAGATTCTCTTCCTCATCAATCTTATCCTACCTTAGCAACTCAACAAAACATTCAAGATGCTCATTACTAACAATAACTCTTTTTGGGCCCTCTCCATCACTATTAAAACTCTGATGAATGGAACTACACTACTCTCACTGCACATCTCCTTTTTGATATCTTCTCTACTCTTGAAATAATAATATTTGTCTGTAACAATTTAGGGGTCATTTCGTATCGTTGTCAATTTTGTGTTTTATGTTTTCTACTTTTAAAAATTTTGTTTTTGTTTTTGTTTGGTTTTGAAATTTTGAAAACAAAAAACGCGTTTGGCATAAAAAAAGTTTTGAAACATAAGTTTTTTAATTTTATAATTTATTAATGTTGAACAATGAAATATTTTTATTAAAATTATATAATTTAATATATGATTAATAATATGCTATTTTATTCTTAATTTTGATATATTACGAAAATTATTTCATTTATTATTATATAAAATTTTTCTTAATTTTATGATTTTAAAAATCATATGAGATTTGTTTTAAACTCTATGTATCTATACACAATGAATATTTAAATTTCATAAAACTAAGTCTTAATACTTTATCTGTAAAATTATATAAACATAATTAAAAATAAAAAGTAAAATATATTATATAAAATACAAAAAAGGAGAGTTTAAGTCATGATACAAATACAATAATCAATTATTTTGATATGCATTCCATAATTCACTAACAACATCATCATGAACTCTGTGCATATATCGTAATTGACTTGGTGTTACTTTAAACTCCACATGTTCCTGTGTACTACTAGCTCCTGAAGTTTTTTCATTGTTATTAACATAAGATTGTCTGTTTCATATTCTTCAAACATATTATTTTGCATTCTGTGTGTTCTAATAAAATTATGCACTGCACAACAATCAATAACAATAAAATGTTGCATGCGTAAACTATACGGTAGTATTTCTTTTAAAATTGGAAACTGAGCCTTTAGTACTTCAAAATATTGCTCAAAACAATTACGCAAAGATGAGTGTCTGTAGTTGAAAATCTCTTCTAGACCATGTGGTTGTCATTCTCTTCCTCTATAATCTTTTAATTGATATCTTTCACCAGGATAAGGAGACAAAAAACCTGGCATATTTGTATATCTAGAGTTTACTAGATATATTTGCCTAGGTCAAAAAAATTATTTTTAATTATCCAAATAAAACCAAAAGGTTTAATAAAATGCTAGAAAGTAAGATTACCTTGTGGAGGCATTGGTAAACCATTTTCAAGATTAGATACACATTCAACAAAAACTCTAGCATCATTTGCAGTTCCTTCCCATCTCGCCATCACATATTTATATCGCATATTAAATAAACAAGCACACATAATATACTGTGTTGGTTCTATTTTCTTCCCACGATAAGGTATTTGTTGTTTTGTAAGAACACGTACAACTATGTGTGTTCCATCTATTAGACCAATGTAATTCTAATAAAAATATATTTAACTAACTATTATAAATTTTGTTATTAATAAATGAGAAAAAGATAATAAATTATATTACCTTAAATATGGATAATATCTTTGATCATGTCGAATTTGAGGAGGAACTACATTGAATGATGGTGGAATTATGATTTTTTTTCCAAGACGACATACGACCTTTAGCAAATTTTTAAAATGTCGACAAATAGTCTTTTATGGAATATTGAAATCATTCCACAATAACTCGATTTCGTCACTAGGTGCCAAAGTAAATAAAAATATAACAACTTGTTCTTTTAATGTCAAGTACTTGGAGTTTTGTAATAATCCCCAATCTTTTAGAGTATCACAAAAATCAATAAACATTGATGGATTCATTTGTAACTCATAAAAACATTTACTTTCATTCTCGTAAAGAATTTCTTAGACATATGCATGACCTGATACTTGAGATTTTCTACAAGGTTGTTTAAGTAAGTACCGTTATAATATTCTTCAACTACCATAATCAGTAAAATATCTTCCACATCATCATCTTCATCATCTAACTTTATAAGTGATACAATTGTATCATCTTATTACGATCCATCACATAAATTTGATAAATCAATCATATAAGTGAACTAAATGGTTAAAAAATTCAAATGCGTATTAAAATTTTATAAAAGAAATCATATATATATGATTTTTTTACTAAATGGCTAATAAAAATGCTCAAATGCATATTAAAATAAAATTAAACTTCATATTCCACTAAGAAACTGGAAAGGAAAAAAGACAAACATAAACATAAATGTCACAAATCAAAATCCAAGGCAAAGTAATATGTTTTAAGACCGGAAAAAAGATAGAGTTTATATATGATGCACTGACAGTGTATAGTTTCTATACACTGTCAATGCATCAGAAGTTGACATCTCATTAATAGGCCCTTATAGGCAAATAAAAAAAAATTATTTATATTTGCATATAAGGACCTAATGATGAGGTGTCAACCTCTGATGCACTGACAGTGTATAGAAACTATACACTGTCAGTGCATCATATATAAATCCAAAAAGATAATACTAAAAACACATTCACTTTAAATTAAGAACCCAATCTTTCTTCCTTCTATTAGTTATTTGAAGAAATATTTTTCTCCACGATTCATCATTATTAAATTTCTCTACAGCCTTAGCATAGGTTGCCCCATTAATACCATTATGCTTGTTTAATGCTTCTAAACTCTATTATGCTTATTTAATGCTTCTAAACTCTCCTTTAAAAATTTCCTTGTAGGTGATCTAGATTCAGAAATAGCTTCAAAATAAATGTCCCAACTAGATTCCTCAAATGAGCAGAATGAGTTGAATCAACTAATATTTTCTCCCATATATCAACCTTTCTTTCAGAACTTTCACCAATAGAGTTCAAGACAAATTGCATTGCTATGGGGACATTAGATATTTTCCCTTGGCAGATGATAGGGGTGGTGGAATGGGTATGCTTTCTAGTATTACTACCTCTAGGATTGGCATCGCCATCACCTTCTGCATCTTTCTCTACTTCTTTGTCTATTTCATAGGTTGGATTTACTCCCTCCTCATTAGTATCTGATGGACTGTGTCGAAGGTCTCGCATTTGATCCATTGGCAAAAGTATTTCAATAAATTACATACAACTTGTCATACATTGGACAATCATTTTTTTTGGAAATCTTTTAGCCATCTTATGAACCTATATAAACAAAAAAATATATATCATTAAAATGAAAGTTAAAATATATAAATATTGCAATATTGAAATTAAGGGACTTACAGCATATAGATGTTGCGATGTTTCCTCCGTAGCAATTACTTTTCCACTGATAGCTTCATATCTAACTCCAGTCTCCTTTAACAACTTTTTGAAACTACTATAACTAATTCTTAATTGATTAAACTTATTTCTCAATTACAAATCAAGATAGTTGTACTCTGCTCTTTTACTAAGGACTTCTTGAATAAACTTCCACATGATGTTTTACTAAATGTTGTTGTAACTCTATTTCCCTAAACAACCTCTTCCTCCATAATACAAATAAATAAATTCTTTTGATCCATATGTTTTTATTATCATTTCCAAGTCAACAAGATCATTTTCCTCACCTTCACTATCAGATGGTTGCAAATTTGGATCACCACTTGCTATCTAAAAAAGGGAAGTTGCCACAACAAGGTAGCTGTTACTTTTTTTTGTCAAAAAGGTAGTTGTTAGTTTATTTAGGTATTAGTTGTACTTCAATTTATTTGATTAAAATTTTTCATGTGTGCATGTCTTACCAATAACAAAATTACTACAAATACCCTAAAAAAACAAGTAATTTTTAATCAATCATCAAATAAATCCAAACAACTTCATATTTTGCCATTAAACATGATCTTAATGCTTAAATATTTAGGAAATTAACGGAAAAATATATAATGTATTCATTGTCCACATTATAGAAGATATAATAGTTTCATGATAGATGGTATACCTGCCCCTATCTTCATGTTCTAATACGTTAAACACTAATTAAACTTTTTATATTTAATGCATTATTTAAATTAAAATTAAAAACACATGATACATTAACTACAAACTTATTTTTAGAATTATTAGTTTAATCAATACAATTGACACTAATAATAATTGGGAAGATTAGGAACAACTGGTTAATAAAAAAAAGCCTAGCTTAGCTAGTGGAAAATTAAGGAAAAAAAGTGTGGTTAATATTATAAGTGAAAACAGAGTCATACTACTTAAGATTAAAAAAAAGGCTACCTATTCAACAAAAACTATTTAAGGCATGAAATTAGAGATGAGATTGATTTAGTAAAATAATTGAATCAAAGACTTGATTCAAGTGATAATGTCAGATATACATGAGAAATTTGATTTTGTTTATGTTCAATTTTCTCATGCATATAATAAAAGGGAAGAATAAAAATAATTAATAACCAATTTAATTCCAATTAATTGTTGTTACTTTCTTCTTGTCTTATTAATTTTTAGATATAAGTCACTAAAATCTTTAGGAAAATTATATGAATAATAATAAATATAGCTAGTTATAGTGTATCACCCATGGAAATCAACAAGATCCACTTCAACCAGAAACTCAAGAAATTAAACTATGTTGGAATCCAGTATTTTGCTTCTCTGAGAAAGAATGTGTTGTGTTGTAATGTAATATGATATATGCATTAAAACAAATGTTGAGACTATTGTCTTTTATGTCATTTTTCTTATAGCAAACAGTGATATTAATGAGCTATTTTCAACTTCAAAAAAAAAAAAAGATCCACGTCCCTTCATCAACATTAATTATAAAATGCACTATCAACAAATTGAACAAGTTTTCTTTTTCTTTTTCTTTTTCTTTTTCTTTTTCCTTACACAATCCTGATTGATTCTTCTTTACAAGTTTTCTTTAGCCGTGGTACTAAGCAACAAAAACAATATTTTCACATTGATCTTTACTCCTTCTTTACCAACCTTAGAACTTAGAACTTAGAAGCTTGGTGATTACAACAAGCAAAAACAAAAGCAAAGAAACAAGAACAACTAGATGCTAGAAATCAAATTTTGGTACAATTAAATAATAGAAAACAAGAAGATGGGGTTCTTCAAAAATCAAAGAGAAATCGAATTAATCTAAATAATACCAGGTAAAAAAATCTAAAGAATACAAATATCCAATGCTTAGAATTATCAAATTAATCTAATAATTTTTTAAAATTCTTTGAATTTTGATCTAATCTTGAACTATTTAAAAAAGAATACAAAACCAATGCTTAAATTAGCAAAATAATTATTTTACTAACTTTTTTTTGTTAGTTTCTTGAGAAGATGATAGATCTGATAATGATTTGATGAAAGATGACACCCTTTGAAGAAAATTTGAAGAAATCAAGATTTGAAAGAGGAGCTTTGAAGCACAGAGAAATGAGGAAAAAGAATAGCCGAGTATAAAAGAATCGAGAAAGGAAAGGATGGTTGTAGGGCTAGGGTTTTGTGAGAACCCTGTTTTCCCATATCCGATATAAGTTAAAGAGTGTATGAACTTAAAAGAAAATATTGATTGTTAAAATATCTAAAGAAAGGGTCAGTTCGATAAGGTTTAAAAAAGTACTCAGTGTGGGCCCCACTAGGACTTTCTCTGTCCAGATCGAAGTAAGACCCTAAAATGATGATATTTGAGGTGAAATATGAATATATCCAGAATCTAAATCTTAAAATCACTTCATTTGAATATATTTTGAAAAATGTGAAACAATTTCAAAAATGATAACTAAAGACATAGGCCGAAAGAATTTTTATAAATAACGGTCAAATCGAGTTGACTTTTGACAAATTGACAGATATGTGATAATCTATGTGTGATAAAGATTTATTTCATGCCATTATAGAGACTGAATCACATGTGAAGAATAAAATTTACGCGATTGATTCGATAGGGGTATTTTAGTAATTTCACCCTTACAGTCAGTCAAATCTTAGTGAAACCTTATCCAATACTTAGAATATGTTCAATACTCATATTCTGTGATGAAATAAAATATTTGGAAGTTAAACTGACTGGTTAATAACGTTATTGAAGTACGAAGGGTAAAATTGTTTAAAATCATTAAATATAAGGGCATTTTTGTAATTTGACCATAAAAATATTATTTTTTTGAGAGATTTCCAGCTTCTTCCTCATCAAAGTCAGCAGCCTTCATTTCTTCATTCCACCATAGCCAAACCTTAAGGAAGAGAGAGAAAGCTTCAAAAATCCTATCAAACGACCTCCAAACCGAAAACTATTTTCACCAACCCTGTCTAGAATTTAGTGCTCTATCACTTGACACCAAATCAAGTCCTAAAGGGACAAAATCACAGTGAATCATCCCACATCAGATTTGTTCATGAAGGATAGGTGAGAGAAAATTTAGTTTTTCATGGTTTTATGGCTTTATACTATGTGATCTACATGTTTAGCTATGTGTTTAAGCTTAAATTGAATTAAAACCATGAGAATCATTCCCCTTAGGTTTCGGCCACCATCCTTTTAAGTATGATTGTGATGTTGTTTAATGTGAAAATGATGTAGAATTACTGTAAAATAATTATAGAACACGAATTTAGGCTTAAATTGTTGAAAAGAGTTGTGTAGCCAAACATGGTATATTCGATCTAGTGAAGGGGATACAGAAACCATGCTCAATTCAATGTAATTTGGGTCTTATAATACTGTATAAATTAATATAAGACTGTTGGTGAAGTCAAAACTGAAAAAGGAGGTGTTTTGACTATACCTGTAGTTTGGCATCCGGTGTGAAGTAGACCGGATTTACTATTGTATTAGGTAATATGAAAGACCTTAGAGTCTAAAATATTCTTTATAAAAGAGAATAATGAAATTTGACTGTATTTTGATATCATTTTGCAGCCCCGAAGTAAGTGACGAAAAGAAAACGATAAGCAAATATATGTTTACTTATTTGATCTGCTTATTGAAGATGATTAATATACTGCATTGTGATTGAATTAGGTAAGGGATATATATATATATATATATATATATATATATATATATATATATATATATAAGACGTAGGGATATGTTACCGAATTTTCGATGAGTGTACCGCAAGTGTACGGATCATAATAAGTAATAAAGTGATAAGTACAAAATTGTTCCCATGAGGATTGATTGAGAATTGTTTACTAAATACTAAAATTAGACCACCCTAATTTTATTCAAATGTTAATAATTTAAAGTAAGTTATAAATAAACATGCATAAACTTTGGACTCATGAATTAATTTATTACTAAACTAAACTAACAAATTTTAAACTTACTTGTAAAAGATGCTTAACTAAAATAAAAGAAAGAATTATAATAAGTCTAACCTAAAGCATGCACATTGCAATGTAAAGACACATTATATGTACTAATGAACGCCCTCATAACCACATTTTCATGCAAAACCATTTTCTGCCACATCTCAATCTTCCAATTTCCATTTCACAACAACATTGAACAAACCCATATCCATGCCGAAGAGAAGTGTATCACGTAGTCTAAAACAGAACAAATGAATAGTATTAAGATTGAGTTGTGTAAAGATATTGAAAGTAATTTAACGAGTAGAATAATGTAAAGCTTGAAACGATAACTCCCTTTTGTTTATGGCATGTTCCAGTAGAAGGCGGACAATATGACATAACCCAGTCGCAAGACATGGCTTCAATCAGTATTGCAAAGCTCAAGTAGCACTAAATGCACAAATAAAAATTGAAAAAATCCGTAACCAATTAGACTATGGAGGAAATAAATTTTTATTTATTTAAAGCTAAAAAAATATTTATGTCTGAACATAAAAAAAAATTAAAAAGATTAGAAATTTGAAATGAAAACTTTAAAATAGAGCTACTACTTCTATCTCCCCTAATGGGGTTGGATGCTCTTTCATGGTGCCGAAGCTTGCTATTTATAGAGGCAGTGGTGATGATGATTAGCTCAAAATCTTAAATGATAAGGCTTGATCTTTATTTTCAAAGAAAATTTATCTTTATCAACTATCTTGTTTATCTCTATCCTTGGCAATAAGTCTATCTTGATAATTTATCTTCATAAAAGATAAATGCAACAATTTATCTTCATTGGCAGCATGGGGAGATAAAGCTTTATCAACAAAGTCTTGTGTTTGAATGGAATTTGGAGCTAAAGTCCTTCACATCTTTGACTTCTTTATGAATTGGAGTTCCTACACCATTGAGGAAAATTCAATAAATAAAGGACGAATTTTAAGTTGATAATAATAATTGAGGGATACATTTTATCATTAAGTTCATGATAATTCTATAAATTATAGAATTATTAGGATAGTTTAGAATTATTAGGATAGTGTGACTGCATTGATACGATTTGATTGATTGATTTAAGAATTTTGCATTATTGAACATTGAAATTGTTTTAAGATCCATTGATTGGACTGAGTGATTTGAATTGGTTTTTTGAACTATTAATTGAAATGTGATTGATTGATATTAGGTAACTGGAGTTATGGTGTTTGAACTATATTTTCGTACAGGGAGGTTAAGGCATATATAACTGTTATGCTGCCGAAATTTCATTAAACATGTTTAGAACTCTATATTTCAAGAATAGAATTTAAAGACATTTTGAATGGTTTTTGGAAAGGAATTTGAGTTGAAATTCTCATAAAAGCCATGAGGAACACTAAATTTGTAACTCAATTTCTGAGACTGATTTTGATAGATTTTCTTGAATTTATGATTTATACAAGTGATGGTACCATTCTTATACATAAATAAAATATTTTGAACTATGAGTTCTGATCTGGGAATATTTGTCGAATTTATATTCTTGAACTGCTTATATTCTAATTTTAATGGTTTTATGAACTGAGTGATAATCTGTTTTACTGTACCAATCTTGAAATGTGATATTACCGATTTGTGAACTATTTTGAGTGTTTGATTGAAATTAAAATTCTATTTTGTCTAATTGAAGTAAATACTTTTAATATTTTGAATTTACTGACACTGTTTATTGAAAATGTCCATTCTTTGATTCAAGTTAAATATTTTGAGTTAAACTAAAAGTATTGAACAAAATATATATTGAATTTCAAATGATATGATTTTAAATGAAAACTTGGTTTCCAATGGTTTATATTGTGACTGCTGGGGTGGTAAATCCCTGGCTAACATAGATCCAGGTACTCCCAGCCTTCACAATAAAGTGTGTATTTATACTACTGTGTTATGTTTTGAAAATATAAAACATTGATTTTATTGTTTTCAGGGGAATCAAGTAAACTATTTGAGACTGTTAGCCCCATTCCATGCATTCTAAGTGTTTAATCATATGCTGTTAGACCTGCCAAGTCTTCAACCCCATAAATGTCACCTAACAAGTGCACACTGTGGACCCCTTTGACTATGGCCATATGTCTTTACTATTTGGGATTTTTGTTTCATGCATGATATTGTTAGGTGTAACCTAGTCTCCACTATTATGTTATTAAAACTATTTGGATATATGTTTATTAAATTTTATCAATTGACTTGATCTACTGAGTGTTTACTAAATCTGATCGACTATTACTAATTGTTTTCTGATTGTTCTCTAATTGTTTATGGATCGTTTTTTGATCATTTTTTGACTGTCTTCTGATCGTTATCTGATCGTATACAGATCATTCTCTGATAATTTACTGATTTTTTTATTGTTTTTGAACATTTTCTGATTGTTTCCTGATCGTTTCTGGCTAGTTTCTAGTCGATTAATGATTATTTTCTAATTATTTACTAACTGTCCTTTGATCGTTAACTGATTGTTTTCTAATTGTTTTCAAATTTATTTCTGATCATTTTTCGATTGTTATTAATCATCTTCTGATTTGTTTTACTGATTGTTTTCTGAAGGTTTACTAATTGATTTCTAATAGTTTATTGGCTGTTTTCGATGGTTTATTGACGGTTTATCCATTTGTTTACTGATCGCTTTCCAAATGTTTACTGATCGTATTTTGATTGTCTATTAATGGTTTTCTGATTGTTTACTAATGGTTTTCTGATATTTCATTAATCATTTACCCAACCATTTTTTGATTATTTTCTATTTGTTCACTGATCGTTTGTTGACTATCTATCAAGTGTGTTTTGAAAAGGCTTTATTAAAATATACACTAAAGGATTTACTGAACGTTTTATTAAACTGTCTACTAAGGGGTTTATCAAAGGAACTGCTGACCGTTTTACTGAGCGCTTCACTAAGTGTTTCACTTAATGGTTTACTAAAAGATTGAAAGGTTTTGATACGGATTTAATACGCATGAATTCCTTCTTTGTGAAGTTTTGACATTCCTTATAATCAGATTTAGGAACCAGGACAAGTGAGGTGCTCTAAAGCATCCTTTTGTATTTAGCCTGGTTACCTAACCGATTATAGTATCCTTCCGATAAAGTACTCAAACACTGTTTTAATAACGACTGTGAGTTATGAACACGTTTTTGATGCATGCATATAGCTGTGCATAGTATCAGTTCTTTTATATATATTTCTTACTGGGCTTTCCCCAAAGCTCACCACCCTCTACCTGCCAGATCCATCTACAAAAAAATTTCTTGTCAAGTGAAGATTCTATAAGATGCCTACGGGGATTTTCGATGTCTTATCTTGCAGATATGATATTCAGACATTTATTGTACAGTATTTTTGTGTGTAAAGGGATGTAAACAGTAAATTAAAGAATTTTGAGCGTCTATTATAGTCTTTATTATGGGTTATTGCATGGAAAAATAAATATGTATTGTGAGTGACTATATTGGGACCGATGTGAATAGTTAAATGTTATATAGCTCAATAAATTTTAATTTGATATCCGAGTGAGAAAACTTAGCACAGCTTAACCGACTGAGTGAAATTCTGAGTGATAAAAGAAAAAGTTGGTTCCGATTTTTGGTAATTGGAGCATGACAAGTTTTTAGTGTTTTAGACAAAAATAAGATAAATTTGCTTGTGGCAAAATTCGAAATGAAGGCTTCATTAAAAGGTCATTGTTTACCTGTGTTTTAACCAAAACGTGTTTCCAAAATGTTTTGGAAACTGTAGGAAACACAAAATTTGTGTTTCATATAATTTTAGAAATTTTGTTGTCAAATTTTAAAATTGTAAAACAAAATAAGTTTACCAAACAAAATTTGTGTTTTATGTTGCAAGATTTTGAAAACAAAAACATAAAACAAAATCATTCCCAAATAACCCCTTAGTATCTTCAAAAATCGTAAAACACTCATTGATAATTTTTGCACACAAGTTTCCTAAATAGAATTATCACTATTCAACATATTAACCAACCCATCGTTAGGCCAACTATCTTTCTTGCCTAATCCACCTCCCAATTCTTTCTCACCTAATTTTGTAATAACTGCTTCCTAGCAAAATTCAGCCCGAATTAGTTACCTGATGCAACTAAATATTATCCTCCATGTGCACTTTAACCTCTAGTTCCTTATGCCCCTATACAATCAGCGACTTTTCCCGAATCACATCTTCCTCACCACATAATTTCCCCTAATCCATACTAAACCCTTTTGACTGTCTTAATAGGAGCAGCTTTCATCCAAACACCATATTTTCTTCTTCCTAAAACATCCATTCAATCATCCATATCTTTTTTGCACATCTGCATTACATGAATCTTCCACATTGAAAAAAAAAATTAGCTGATTTCTCATATCTTACCTTAGCCCATACTCTTCCACCACCCATCTTTAGAATCCAAAAGCTAGCAACTATGGGCTTGTTTATATATATGATCACTCTTACTCTTAATAAACTCATTCCCGCACCTTTACTATGAACAGGTTCTTCAACTTTAATAAAGACACCTAAAGTTCTTCCAATCTTCTCAACATTAGAAAGAGTCAACAATTCTAGTGGTAGCCTGTGATTATGGATCCAAAATGGAACATCTGTAAAATAGATATCCTAAATAGCTTGACCCATTTCCCACTTCTTAAGTGATAAATAATGCCCCATTATTGTCCATGGTCCATTCTCCAAGGCATCTTCCATACTATCTCTACTTGTAAAAGAAATAGCATACATATTACTACTTAGCTCCCAGATCTCCCCCATATCCTTAGGAGACCATATACTCTTCAAAACTCTAATAACTCCTTTCTTATTTAGCATTTTACCAAAAAAAACTACCAATTATCGTATATTGAAAGACACTGTCCAGAACCTCATTTGTAGAGTAGACAAATCTCAAGATCACCTTCCATTGACTAACAACACTATTACCAACTCTAATATACTATTGAATGGACCAATGCAAGAGTTTATGTCATTTGTTACCCTGTCAATATAGATTCACATATATGAGATCCTTGCAAGAAAACTAGCAAGTAAACCAAATCAGAAAAAAAAAAAGAATGAAATGATTAAGAAAACTAGTTAACTCTTTTTATGGAATCAAATTGGAGAATGACAGTTATTTTAGACTCAATATCAAAGACAAAGAAGAAGAAAGAAGAAAAAACATAAAGAAAACCTAGAGAGTGAGAGAAAACTCACAAAGGAGAGAGATGTGAGACTCGATTTTATAACACTGTACACTATACTTTGTAAATTATTGATAGTGGAATTAAATTATTTAGTGGAATTAAATAAAGATTGAATGAATTTCCACTCTCAATTTGGAATTATTGGATTTATAAATTATAGTATGGTGTATAAGGGTTGAAACAAATACTAAATAACGAATTAAAAGTATAGAATGAAGGAAGAAAAGAAATTTGAAATTTTAGAATGAAAGTATTATTTCATGGCATAAAAATACAAATAAATGTATTTAGAAGAGGAGGAAAATTTATATATTGGACAAGTGATTAAATTTCATTGGTTGGAAATATTAAAGGAAGTGGAAATCAAGCAAAAACCGTGCAACAAAACTGAGTTCACTTTAGTTTCTTCCGAAGTGGGATATACGGTCTGAGACAAGCTAAATTTCAATCCTTTTTGTGCTATAAAAATTGAGTAAATAATAATAGATGAAGGGAGTTATTAAGTGGATATTTGGCTGAAAATAATTGGATGAAGTATGCTTCAAAATAGGCAAAATGAATCAAGTAAAGTGCAGCCAAAATTGTAGACGGTACGCCACTCCTTTTGATGCCATGGTAAGTTGCTCAGCTAGAAAATTGGCTGAGATTTTAACCATATTTTTTATAGAATAAAAGGTAAAATTAATAATATACAAAGGAAGAGAAGTTACAATTTAACATGTGAATAATTCTCATTAGATGAAAATTACAAAAAGAAGAGGCAACCATGGTCAAAATCGAACAGCAAGGAACCCCTCTTAGCCGTTCCTTTGCTACAGTTTTCTTCAACAATTTAATGCTAATAAGACATAAAAATGATGAGAAAAATGGATAAGTAAGAAAGGTGGAAAATTCTTATTGGATGTCTTAAATAAATGGAAGATTAAAGTAAACAAACCTTCAGCAAATTTTCCTTCTTTCTTACCGAACCCCTCTTAGCGGTTCCTTTGCTACAGTTTTCTTCAACAATTTAATGCTAATAAGACATAAAAATGATGAGAAAAATGGATAAGTAAGAAAGGTGGAAAATTCTTATTGGATGTCTTAAATAAATGGAAGACTAAAGTAAACAAACCTTCAGCAAATTTTCCTTCTTTCTTACCGATTCCCCTGCTGTCCACGAGAATCAGTTTTTGTGTTGCATTTGGGCTCTGTTTTGGCTTCAGTTCTTCTGAGGAAAATTTAGCAAGATCATATACTTTGGATACCTAACCATCTAAACCTTCACCATCAACCTTTCCTTCATCATTTAAACTAGCCAAGAACCAAGTCAAGGGAGACTGATATGTGGCAGAAACAAAATTCTGTTTTGGAGTGAGCAATTCGGTTAAGGTGAGCTTCCAAAATTCTATGGTTTTCTTGACATTAAATGGTGGATTTATATGTTTTTTTAACATGAGAAGCATGATTCTGGTATTGTTTTTAGTTAAGCCTTATTAGATCATGGAATTAGAACAAAATGAGATTTTGGTATAGATGAGAAAAACAAAGAAATTGTGCTGGAATTTAAGTAAAGATGATGAGAAATGGTTAAAGGAAATTAGATAAAATGAAGAGAAAGCTTTAAAAAATTGAGATGGTAAAAGAGTCAAAATTTAGCTAGTGAAGGGGGAGATTCGGTTTAGCATGAAAGAGTAGCAAATTTATGGCTACATGCAGAAAAATAAAGGGAAAGACTCACGTGGACAAGGAATGACAATTTGAAACAATAAATTGAAGGAAAAGAATTGAAAGTCAAGAAAAGGCCATAAAAGGGGTTCGGCCATGACATACTTGAATATGAGGATATGCTGAAAATTTTGATTTAATGATAGAAAATAACTATACAAATTAAAAGAGAAATATTGGTGAAATTAGAACCCGAAAATAAGCTAATATGGAAAAGTTTGGTTTTAGCACCAGTATAATTTATACTGGTAGTGCATATATTATGACATTAGTGGCTGCATTTTATGAAAGTTAGTAGCTTAAAATTAAGAGGAAAAATATTGATAATTTTTAATAAAATTATTTTGCAGCCGAAAATTAAGGACTTTGGTAAGCACAACCGGGAAGCTCGATTTCGTAAGACAAGTAAGGGATGTATATGTAGCCTGTAGGGATATCTCAAGTGCATGAAATTAATATGCATAATTTTATGGAAATATTGGTGAAATGATTATGCTGAAAAACGATGAAATTTGGCTGGTTTTGAAAGGTTAAATTGTGCAGGGACGTTATTAAACGGGCAACCGTTATGCTGCCAAAAAATTTTAGAAAATTATTTAAAATCATTATAAATGATTTTCTTGCATGTGAAATATTTCCAACCCATGCAAAATGATGAAATGATTATTTTTCATAAAACATGAATATACCGAATTTTATTTTTAAAATATTCATGTTATTGAAATTGGTGGAAATGAGATCATCGAAAATTCTTCCGATATGTGAACTATATGTGATATGAAATAGAAGATGAAAAGGGATAAAGTGAATATTTTATAAATGTTTTCTTAAATATTCACTTGATTAATTATATAACCTTTATGGATTTATTTATGAATTTATTTATTTCAAAAAAAATTCCATAAAGGTAAATTGATGATGAAAAACACTGTTTTGATACTAGATGGCCCCTTTATCATGCTGATATGTGATACGTGATATGTAATATGTGACATGTGATATGTGATATGTGTAGTCCCGGTCGACACCTGATCAGTTATCCACCGAGGACAATATAAACTATAGTCATAGATCTGATATGTTTATTTCTCTACCCTCCGGGGTCTATAGCATGATATGATTTGGGTGATTGCCTCAGTCTCCATTATGATATGTGATATGTTGAAAGGAAATGTTTTATAAGATATGTGAAAAAAATCAAAATGATTTACAATGCTTTTCTACAGTGTTTATTACTATACTAAGTACTGTACTACATGATTATTTTCATAATATATGTGATATGTTTTTCAAAAAGGAAAGAGGAGGATTATAAATCTAATATTCTTATTATGATTTTAAAATTGAATATTAGATGTAAATGATGAAAATGTTATAAGAAAACGGATTTAAAGGAAAAAGGAAGATGATGGAAAAAAAATGTACATGTTTTAAAAGACATGATTACTCCCTACAGTTGTTTCTAGGTTCCTGGATAAGACAGGTATTTTAAAATACCTTCTGTATTCCACCCGGATCCCTAGCCAACTGTAGTATCCTTCTTATATAAGCCTAGAGTATTTATAGGAATCTGATAATGATTTGACAGCATATAGATATCTGGATATCAAGAGTTACATATAACTCTTTTACTGAGCACGTGGTTCCCTCACTCCTTTATTTTCCAACATTCCAGATAAATCGCAAGGATGATTTGAGAGCTCCCTCAAATAAAAGAGCTATGAATTTGAGCGTTGGGGTAAAGTGCTTCAAATTTAAAGGTACAGTCACATTTCATCTATATTCAGACATATGTATACAGTATTATTTTATTGTAAAATAGAAACAGGGGATGTAAAGTGTAAGGAATATTGTAAAAATCTTATATTCTGAATTAATTAAATAAATAAATGTTTATCATTTATTACTGTATTGTGAAAGTGTTAAAAGCATCATAGACAGCCCAACCGTAAAATTGTGTGGAAAAACGTGAAATTATGTCGTCACGGGATGTGATAGATTTAATGGTATCAGAGAAAGGTTGGCCTGATGTCTGTCGATGCTTTTAGAACAAAAGGTTTTGAAAAAAAGTTAACATCCCTTGTAGAACTGAATAGTCTGAATGTATAAAAAAAATAAGTGACTGTAAATTGGGTTAAATGTTTCAAATGGTATGGAAATTTATGAATTAAGGATGCTAAAGAGGGATAATAATCCTAGAATTTTACCTGAAATAGGTGATCTTATAATCTTAAATGAAGGTATGTTCGGTAAGGAACAGAAAGGAACTCGGTGAGGGCCCCACCATGACTTTTCTGTCCGGATCAAATCAAGATCTTACTATGATGATATAGGAGTGGAATGAGATATCATCAGTTACTAGATCTTAAGATCACCTGTTGAATGTATTTTAAAGAGAGAGAAGGTAATGGAGAATTGACAAATATGCCCCTATATTGAAATAGTTCCTTTGAATCATAGATAACTAAATTGATTTGGAACTGATTAATGGTGATAAAGTAATTGATGGTGTAAAGAATTGTTTACATGTATAATGGTTACCACTATTAGCCCCACCTATACTCTAATGAGTAATACGACCAGAGTGTATATTATGGGAGGTCGCGAATTAGTCAGCCCTGTTATGGATTCTTTAGGGCCTGAATTAAACATGAAAATACGAGGTATATTGATTAAGGATTATTGGATATTATGAAAAGTGATACACTTACTGAGTGTGACTAAAAAGGTTAATGGTGCATTAATGATTCAATATCAGTGTTATTAAGTCTGGTTCTATATAATTCTTCTGTTTCTTATGAGTATAAATCAGATATTTATAGAACCGGAATATTTTGAAATATATTTTACAAAATGGTATATTATGAAGTGAAAACGTAGATGAGTGAATCGATATGAAATATATGTTAAATGATTTGAAAGTTACAAGTATGTGTTTTGAGGATACATAATGGAATTATAGGACGTAGATAATGAAACATCCAAAATGGTATGAGGACATGATTTAAAAGATACCGGATGAAATTCTAAATAAATTTTTGGAGTAATGTGGATTTGAGAAATTATTGACTCGATTCACAACAAGGAATCTATTTATAAGCTCTTATCAGAGAATATAAAAGAGTCTGAAGAGCGTAAGAAATTACTCCAGATATTAATAAATAAAGAACACATCTATATTAGTGTAATTGAGGAAAAGCACATATGATTGGGTTCGAAAGAATAAGAATAATTCGTGATTGTGAATTAAATCCTGAATGTTCAATAGTGTTATCACTGGAAATGGACATCCATTTATTCAAGATTGATGTTTTATCTAATCCACTCAATGATGTATGTGGAGCCTTAAGATCAATTTTTGAAACGAGATGTTATTAAATAAAAGCATACAGATAAGTGGTTATAGATGATGTGAAGAACTCGATATAGTTCTGTGAGTTACCTGTGGTACTTAAAGGATAAATGAAATATTTTGTGACATATGTGGATTTAATGAATGAATATTGTGGGATAATAAAGAATCCAAAGGAACTAGGATGTTATGGAGGTGCTTTATAGACTGATTGATCAAATTGAATAACTTTCCATTAACAGGCTTCTGAATTTCTCTAGTGCCATGGTCAAAATATATCTGTGAAACGGTGAGAATGTATGTGAAGTTCTAGTGAGCGTTACATGTGATGTGGATCCCTGAATTGCCATATGCTTATAGAAAATAGCAAAAGGCTTTGGGATTCCAAATTTACTGTTAGCACCCCTTAATACTGATTAAATATTCAAGCGTAATATATAAACGCTCAATGATATGTTGAGAGCGGGTGCACTGGATGTAAAAGCTACTGGGACAATTACATACGATTGATTAAAAATGTCTAAATGATAATCATCAAATTGTTATCGACTTGGCACCAAATGAGATAATCAGTGATAAATGGTGTGAATTAATTACTGTATGAAAAGAAGTGAAAATTGTTAACTCCCAATGATGATAAATAATTTCAGGGAGTATAAATTGATTATGAAAGAGGAAATGTGTGATTTGAAGGAAATTTGGATTGTAAAAGTATACTGGCAGTCTCATCTTAAAAAATAAGATTTATTGAAAGTTAGAAATTATATAAGGAAGAAAAATACCTATATTGGTTGTACTTCCTAAATTAAGAAAAATTCGAAGGACCGCAAAAGATATAATACTATCTGGACAATTATGGATAGATTGACTAAGTATGTTCATTCCTTGGCCATGAAATTTACTGATCCAATTAGTGCCTTAGCCAAATTATATGTCAGGGAAATAATGAGATTACATGATGTTCCAGTGAGCATCACATCTGACAGGGAGTCCCACTTCATATCTCATTTTGAGAGAGATTTCAGGAAGCCATGGTATCCTAACTGGGTTTAGCACCGCATGTCGTCCGCCGACTGACGGACAGTCCGAGCGTACGATACAGACGCTCGAGGATATGTTGTGAGTGTGTGCACTTGATTTTAGAGGCTCCTGGGACGATTATCTACCCTGGCAGAGTTTGCTTATAATAATAACTAACAATCAGGTATCGGCATGGCATCTTACGAGACTTTATATGGCAGACGATGGAAAATCCACGATAGCATGGGAAAAAAAAGTGGGAGACCGTGAGTTATTAGCTCCCGACTTGGTCAAGCAGGCTCCCGAAATGTAGGGGTGATTATGTATTTCTGAAGTTCTCATCACCTAAAGGAATAATGAAATTTAGGAAGAGAGGAAAGTTGAGCCCTTGATACATCGGACCTTTTGAGATCTTAGATTGCGTAGGAGATATGGCATATCGGTTAGCACTACCACCAGAATTGTTAGGAGTGCATAACGTATTCCATGTCTCAACGTTGAGAAAGTTCCATCCAGATCCTTCTCACGTAATTCGACATGAGACACTGGAGATCAGAAAGGATATGAGTTACATCAAGAGGCTAGTACAGATCTTGGATAGGAAGGACAAAGTATTGCGATCTAAGACTATTCCTTTGGTTAAGGTGCTCTGGCAGTATCACACTGAGGAGGAGGCTACTTGAAAGTTAGAGAGCCTTATGTGTGAGAAGTATCCAAAGCTCTATCAGGGACAGGTCCGGGTGAAATTTGGAGGACCAAATTTCTTAAGGTGGGGAGAAAATGTGAGACCTGATTTTATAACACTGTACACTATACTTTGTAAATTATTGATAACGGAATTAAATTATTTAGTGGAATTAAATAAAGATTGAATGAATTTCCATTCTCAATTTGGAATTATTGGATTTATAAATTATAGTATGGTGTATAAGGGTTGAAACAAATACTGAATGATGAATTAAAAGTATAGAATGAAGGAAGAAAAGAAACCTGAAATTTTAGAATGAAAGTATTATTTCATGGCATAAAAATACAAATAAATGTATTTAGAAGAGGAGGAAAATTTATATATTGGACAAGTGATTAAATTTCATTGGTGGGAAATATTAAAGGAAGTGGAAATCAAGCAAAAACTGTGCAACAAAACTTAGTGCACGTTAGTTTCTGCCGGAGTGGGATATATGGTTTGAGACAAGCTAAATTTCAATCCTTTTTGTGCTATAAAAATTGAATAAATAATAATAGATGAAGGGAGTTATTAAGTGGATATTTGGCTGAAAATAATTGGATGAAGTATGCTTCAAAATAGGCAAAATGAATCAAGTAAAGTGCAGCCAAAATTGTAGACGGTACGCCACTCCTTTTGATGCCATGGTACGTTGCTCAGCTAGAAAATTGGCTGAGATTTTAACCATATTTTTTTATAGAATAAAAGGTAAAATTAATAATATACAAAGGAAGAGAAGTTACAATTTAACATGTGAATAATTCTCATTAGATGAAAATTACAAAAAGAAGAGGCAACCATGGTCAAAACCGAACAGCAAGGAACCCTTCTTAGCCGTTCCTTTGCTACAGTTTTCTTCAACAATTTAATGCTAATAAGACATAAAAATGATGAGAAAAATGGATAAGTAAGAAAGGTGGCAAATTCCTATTGGATGTCTTGAATAAATGGAAGACTAAAGTAAAAAAACCTTCAGCAAATTTTCCTTCTTTCTTACCGATTCCCCTGCTGTCCACGAGAATTAGTTTTTGTGTTGCATTTGGGTTTTGTTTTGGCTTCAGTTCTTCTGAGGAAAATTCAGCAAGATCATATACTTTGGATACCTAACCATCTAAACCTTCACCATCAACCTTTCCTTCATCATTTAAACTAGCCAAGAACCAAGCCAAGTGAGACTGATGTGAGATAGAAACAAAATTCTGTTTTGGAGTGAGCAATTCGGTTAAGGTGAGCTTCCAAAATTCTATGGTTTTCTTGATATTAAATGGTGGATTTATATGTTTTTTTTAACATGAGAAGCATGATTCTAGTATTGTCTTTAGTTAAGCCTTATTAGATCATGGAATTAAAACAAAATGAGATTTTGGTATAGATGAGAAAAACAAAGAAATTGTGCTGGAATTTAAGGAAAGATGATGAGAAATGGCTAAAGGAAATTAGATAAAATGAAGAGAAAGCTTGAAAAAATTGAGATGGTGAAAGAGTCAAAATTTAGCTAGTGAAGGGGGAGATTTGGTTTAGCATGAAAGAGTAGCAAATTTATGGCTACATGCAGAAAAATAAAGGGAAAGACTCACGTGGACAAGGAATGACAATTTGAAACAATAAATTGAAGGAAAAGAATTGAAAGTCAAGAAATGGCCATAAAGGGGGTTCGGCCATGACATACTTGAATATGAGGATATACTGAAAATTTTGATTTAATGATAGAAAATAATTATAGAAATTAAAAGAGAAATATTGGTGAAATTAGAACCCAAAAAGAAGCTAATATGGAAAAGTTGGGTTTTAGCACCAGTATAATTTATACTGGTTGTGCATATATTATGACATTAGTGGCTGCATTGCATTTTATGAAAGTTAGTAGCTTAAAATTAAGAGGAAAAATATTGATAATTTTTAATAAAATTATTTTGCAGCCCAAAATTAAGGACTTCGATAGCACAACCGGGAAGCTCGGCTTCATAAGACAAGTAAGGGATGCATATGTAGCCTGTAGGGATATCTCGAGTGCATGAAATTAATATGCATGATTTTATGGAAATATTGGTGAAATGATTATGCTGAAAAATGAGGAAATTTGGCTGGTTTTGAAAGGTTAAATTGTGCAGGGAGGTTATTAAACAAACAACCGTTATGCTGCCAAAAAATTTTAGGAAATTATTTAAAATCATTATAAATGATTTTCTTGCATGTGAAATATTTTCCAACCCATGGAAATGATGAAATGATTATTTTTCATAAAACATGAATATATCGAATTTTATTTTTAAAATATTCATGTTATTGAAATTGGTGGAAATGAGATCATCGAAAATTCTCCCGATATGTGAACTATATGTGATATGAAATAGAAGATGAAAAGGGATAAAGTGAATATTTTATAAATGTTTTCTTAAATATTCACTTGATTAATTATATAACCTTCATGGATTTATTTATGAATTTATTTATTTCAAAAAAAATTCCATAAAGGTAAAATGATGATGAAAATTACTGTTTTGAGACTAGATGGCCCCTTAATCATGCTAATATGTGATACGTGATATGTAATATGTGACATGTGATATGTGTAGTCCCGATCGATACCTGATCAGTGATCCACTAAGGACAATATAGATTATGGCCATAGATCTGATATGTTTATTTCTCTACCCTCCGGGGGTCTATAGCATGATATGATTTGGGTAATTGCCTCAGTCTCCATTATGATATGTGATATGTTGAAAGGAAATGTTTTATACGATATGTGGGAAAAATCAAAATGATTTACAATACTTTTCTATAGTGCTTTTTACTATACTAAGTACTGTACTACATGATCATATTCATAATATATGTGATATGTTTTTCAAAAAGGAAAGAGGAGGATTATAAATCTAATATTCTTATTATGATTTTAAAATTGAATATTAGATGTAAATGATGAAAATGTTATAAGAAAATGGATTTAAAGGAAAAAGGAAGGTGATGGAAAAAAAATGTTCATGTTTTAAAAGATATGATTACTCCCTACAGTTGCTTCTAGGTTCCGGGACAAGACAGGTATTTTAAAATACCTTATGTATTCCATTCAGATCCCTAGCCGACTGTAATATCCTTCCTATATGAGCCTAGAGTATTTATAGGAATCTGATAATGATTTGACAGCATATAGATATCTGGATATCAAGAGTTACATATAACTCTTTTACTGAGCACGTGGTTCGCTCACTCCTTTATTTTCCAACATTCTAGATAAATCGCAAGGATGATTTGAGAGCTCCCTCAAATAAAAGAGCTATGAATTTGCGCGCTAGGGCAAAGTGCTTCAAATTTGAAGGTACAGTCACATTTGATTTATATTTAGACATATGTATACAGTACTCCTTTATTGTAAAATAGAAATGGGAGATGTAAAGTGTAAGGAATATTGTAAAAATTTTATATTCCGAATTAATTAAATAAATAAATGTTTATCATTTATTATTGTATTGTGCAAGTGTTAAAAGCATCACAGACAGCCCAACCGTAAAATTGTGTGGAAAAACATGAAATTATGTAATCACGAGATGTGACAAGAGAACTCTTATGGTCGAGAGATTTTTTTTTAATAAATTTATTAGCATGAATCTTGAATGGTTGGATATATGATATTATGAACATGTGTTGCTTTGAAATATGTAATTATTTAATTTTATTAAATTTTATTTTATATAATTAAAAAAGGGTAAAATCCATCTAAGTCTTTGAAGTTTGCATACAATTCAACTTTAATCCATTAATATAAAAAATAGACACTTCACCCTAAACTTTTCTATGGGAAATTCTAAATACAACCAAAAAAATACTAAACACAATCTAAATAAATTTTTTTACCCAAAATACCTTTTTTTCTTTTTTTTAATTTTCGAAACTCACAGGAAGAAATTCCCGTGAGCTTTAAGAGACTCACGGAAGTGAATTTCCGTAAACCTTAACAAGCTCACGGAAATTCACTTTTGTGAGCTTTATTAATTTTTTTATTCAGTTTTGGAGATCACGGAAGAAGATTTCCGTGAACCTCTGAATCATTTAAAATACTTTAAATACTCAAAATCAAACAAAAATAAAAAAAGGAAATGTTGAAGAGTTATTGGGTTTTGAAAAGTTTTTTATTCTCTTTTTTTTTTTTACTTTTAATTTATTTTTTGTTTATTTATTTTTACTTCTAATTTAATTTTTATTTATTTACTTATAATAAAAATGTAAATAACTTAATTTAAAATAACATAACATAAAATGATTTATATTTAAAATTATTCAAAATCAAATTTAAAATTTGAAACATTGATTGAATTTATTAAAATTTAAATTAAGTATAATTTTATTTTTAATAATTAATAAGATTAAATCTAATACATTTACAAAGAAATCATAGATTAAATAATACTCATAAAAAAACAATGAAAAAATTGTGAAAAAGAGTTAAAAATCGTGGAAAATAATGGAAAAATGAAAAAATGAAGAATTATTTGTATTGAAAATTTTAAAGTAAGATAATTTTATAATTACTCACATTTCATTAATTTTTGTTGATAATATTAAGTTATCTGAGGTGAAGTGTTCATTTTTATTAGTAATAGATTAAAATTGAATTAGGTTCAAACATAAAAAAAACTTATTATAGAATTTACCCTTAAAATTTTTTATGTTGCGAAAGTGCATCGAGCTAATTCTCTTCCAATGCGAAACTAACCTCAACGTGTTGAGTAACGTAGAGCAAGCCGCTAATGCGGTGCCCATTGTATACGAGGGGGAATGGATCGCCCAAGTAATCAACCAAACGCTCCCTTATATATTTTGCTGTAGCCTGCAAAAGTGAATGTGAAAGTAGACAAAATTAGAAAAAGAATTTCCATTGTTTCAGCAACACGAAAGCTCGTGAAAGAACAGTGAGATGGATCCACAGCTAACCGAAGTGTCGCAGCTATTCGAGCGATTCAAAGCCGCATTTATCAGAAAAGATTACGATTCTTGCGTTAATCTCCTTTCTCAGCTCAAGGTCTTTAACTTGTTCAAATCCTGATTTCTCTCCTTTGGGAAAAATTTTAGGGTTTTACACATTTTTTTCATATCCAAAAGAGATGTCAGTTTCTTTGGCGGTTATTTTTTAGGGTTTAGGAAATTAGGGGCTTTGTGCTTGATGTTTCAATTATAAATTAGCTACTTTGTGCTGAAAACTGAGACGATGAAATTGATTGCGTTAGAACTAGATGAAGGCAATAAAAATAATTTTTTTTAGTCTGGGTAGAACTTTTGGTTATTTCTCAAGAATTTTGATGTCCAAAAGCTGCTTGAATAATTTGGGATTTATTATTACAGGTGTTGCTGACAAAGTTTAGGAGCCTTCCTCCGCTTTTTGAAAATACGCCAAATGCGGTTAATGAATTGCTGTTAGCAAGTAATTCTATTTACCCAAATATTTTTTTTTCTTTTGTATTTCATTTGTATATTGGACCATCTTTAATTGGAGCAGTAGCTTTGGCATATATTGAGAGATGCTATACGCACACACGCACACCAAAAAAAAAAAACTTATTAGTTGAAGCTTCATGTGCAAGAACTAAATATAACGTGGTTTAGGGTGAAGACTGCTATGAAAACATTGCTAAATCTCAAATATGATTTGGAAAATGCAAATTTGTTTTTTTCTTTGTTGTGATCATTAAGCCTTCTTTTTGGAGTATAGATGTCATTAATAATTCAAGTCTGTTTCAACTATTATGTTTTAGCCCATTTGGATAGAAATAAGAATTTAAGTCTCTAATTGTTTAAAGATTATAAATTATCAGTTGTTTACTTTTGTTTCTTTCACCGATGATTTCAGGGGAAATTTATGAGCATGCTGTTGTCCTCAGTGTAAAAATTGAGGATCAAGATGCCTTTGAGAGGGATTTCTTCCAGTTGAAGTCCTATTATACAGATGCTGGGTTAGTTGCTTGTCTTTCAGAACTATGCTTAAAGTTTTGCTCTGTAGACTGTAGTTTGAAATTATTTCTTGTCACCTCAGTGTAGCCATTGTCCTGTACGTATAATTTTCTATCTAGGCTTTAGTTTTGTTCTTGTTTTTGATGTAATTTACTCCCCTTTCTTTCTAGGTGGCTAAGGTAGATGAATGTATAAGAGGTGCAATCTATAGAATCCCGCATAACGATTACTATAAGATGGATAACAACCAGTCTAACTAGAAACATCAAGCTAGAAGGTTTATTTAATCCAATAGGACTCATAGGTCTGAATTGTGTGATGAAATCGATGGCAGAAAAAATGAAGAACATTTTTCCATGTGTCTGTTTGGAGTGAAATTTAAGAATGGCCTAAACGCATATATACTATCAAAGATATTCCTGATGGTTAACACCTTCTTTAATGGAATTAAGGGAATATGTTGCTTGTAAATGTTGATATTAAGGAAGTATCTTCTGGATCTGATCTACATTGACTACTGTGAGAATAGCTGTATTAGTTGTTCAGTGAATCTGCTAGGTACAAGCAGCCAATAATGCTGCCAAGTGTTATGAAGTATAATATCATAACTTATCCCCTATTTTCTGAACTTGTCTGCTGGAGCCTGCTTAAGTTTGTTGTCCACTTTCCAAATTCTATGCTTCCAACTCTTACAAATTTTATTAAAGTATGGGGAAACATATGTAAAGAATGTCTTTGACACTTCAGATTCTCTAGGATGTACTGTATTGGAATTCCATTTTTATCCTCTTATAAATCTTTACTGGTTGTTGATATTTCCTTCTTTTGTTTAACTTGTTCCACTTCTCCATATAATTAGTTATATTAACCCAAAGTTCAAGAGTAGGCTTCATGCTCCTCTAAGTGATTCACAGCTTAGCATTTTGATGAGCGGTCACCTCACATTGTGTACTCACATATGATAACTAATTTCTTATGAAGAAGCCTCTATAATTTATTTTAGGGAATTGATGCTAATTATTTTACTTTTCTTTTAATGGAGCAGTAACCGTCTTCCACCATCCCCTCAAGAGTACCCGATTTTAGGTCTTAATCTCTTGAGACTTCTTGTCCAGAACAGAATTGCTGAGTTTCATACTGAACTGGAACTGCTTTCAGCCACTGCTCTGGATAATCCTTGCATCAAGCATGCTGTGGAGCTGGAGCAATCTTTTATGGAAGGGGCTTACAATCGTGTGTTGAATGCTAGACGGACTGCTCCTCATGAAACTTATGTTTACTTCATGGACCTATTGGCAAAAACAGTGAGGTAAGCAATTGTCTTTGATGTATGGTCATAGCTTGGGAATAAGGAAATAAAAACATGGGCAAACTTTCATTTAAATTTGGGTTGTGTCTGCAATTATGTTGAACCTAAGCTCATTTTATGACTTCATTACATCAGCAACGGTGGTACTACCTGTTTTGACCACCTGTGAGTTCCTTGCTTGTGGCACTTTCATGTTCATATGCTCTTTCATGTATTCTCGTTAGGAGTGTAAATGATTAGAACACTTGATTAACAGTCTGTGAACATGTTTTGTTTCTGTTCGCTTATATTTGTTTATTAAGTTGAACAAACGATCACGAACAAAGATGTATTTGATTCGTTTATGTTCATGAGCAAACTCGTTTAAGGTTTGTTTAAAATTTGTCCATTTAAGAGTCATTTATTGTTTATTTGCTGTTCAACAATAATGAATTTTTTAAAATTACATATTTACTGTAGGTAATTTTAATATGTAATTATTAAATTTACATATTTATGTAGGATTTTCTAATTTGGTATTTTATATATTTTGGCAAATACAATTTGTTCATTTAAGTTTTTTGTTTAATGTCCACAAACATGTACACTTA